>JBBDGP010001002.1:157500-360000 GCA_037952835.1 Lithobates septentrionalis | reverse complement strand
AACCCAGGAAGCCGCCAGCAACTGGGATTATATTCCCAGGCCCAGTACCAGCTCTGCCGCCAGAAATAGGCCCCAGGAAGAAAGGCCCAGTACCAGTGCTGCCGCCAGCAATAGGCCCCAGGAACAAAGGCCCAGTACCAGTGCTGCCACCAGAGATGGGCCCCGCGCACAAATGCCCAGTACCAGTGCTGCCACCAGAGATAGGCCCCGCGCACAAGTGCCCAGTACCAGTGCTGCCACATCACACCTGAGTTCCAGCACAGGAAATTCAACTCCCCCAACTACTGGAGTGTCACGTCCCCCAAGAGCCAGGGCCGCTACCTATATTCCAGATGTTCTTGCCAACCCAACATGGCTGCCTTCCAACTCGGGATCACCAAATATTCCCCCTTTCACAGCACAGCCAGGTGTGCAGGCCAACACCCAAAATTTTACAGAGATCAATTTTTTTCACCTGTTTTTGCCCGACACTTTGCTGCAGTTCATTGTGGACCAGACAAATTTGTATGCCCAGCAGTATATTGCCAGCAACCCCCAATCATCTTATGCCCATCCGTTTGAGTGGAGAGATTTGAATTTGGAGGAGTTCAAATTGTTTTTGGGCCTCACCCTAAATATGGGGCTTACAAAAAAAAATTAAGGACATACCTATTGGTCCACCCACCCCATCCACCATATGCCCATGTATTCTGCCGCTATGTGCAGGTCCGATATGAGATAATTATCAGATTCTTTCATTTTAACGACAACACCCAGTGCCCTCCCTGCAATCATCCAAATTCCGATAAGTTATACAAGATTCGCCCACTAATAAATTTATTTTCCCAACGATTTGCAGAACTTTATGTCCCCGAGAAGAATATATGTGTGGATGAGTCCCTGGTACCATTTTCAGGCCGGCTAGGAATAAAACAGTATATTCCTAGCAAAAAGGCCAAATATGGAGTAAAATTTTACAAGCTGTGTGAGAGAGCCACGGGATATCTATATGCATTCCGCATATATGAGGGAAGAGATTCCCAGCTCCAGCCCCCTGAGTGCCCGGCCTACATGGGCACAACTGGAAAAATCGTATGGGACCTGGCTTACCCACTTCTAAAAAAAGGCTATCATATATACCTGGACAACTTTTATACCAGCCTGCCCCTTTTCAGACACCTATATATTGAAAAAACCCTGGCCTGCGGAACTTCAAGAAAAAATAGGAAGGGCTTCCCACAATCCATTGTGAACAAAAGGCTGAAAAAGGGGGAAAGAGCAACACTGAGATGTAATGAAGTGCTGGCCTTGAGGTGGAAGGATAACAGGAACATGCACATGATGTCCACCATTCATGATGACACTGCAGTTGTAGTTCAGCGAAGACGAGGGCCCATTGAAAAACCGACATGTGTCCAAGACTATAATCTCTACATGGGGGGGAGGGGGGGGGGTGGATTTCAATGACCAAATGATTCAGCCCTATTTGTCAATAAGGAGGTCCCGATTCTGGTATAAGAAGGTAGCAATATATCAAATCCATTTGGCCATTTACAATTCCTACATAATCTACACAAAATCCACAGAAAGCCCCGCCTCCTTCCTAAAATTCATAGAAGAAGTAGTCACGTCCCTCATCTATCCACAAAGACCCCTCCCAGAATTACCTCGTTCTGATGCTGTTAGCCGACTTCATGAACGCCACTTCCTGTACAACATTCCACCATCGGAAGCAGGCCGAAGACGGCAAAAAAAATGTTGTGTGTGCAGCAGAAGAGGTTTTCGAAATGATACCAGTTACCATTGTCCCAAGTGTCCCTCCCAACCTGGCCTTTGCATTGGTGAATGCTTCGAACTGTATCATACATCCCCAAGTTATTAGCCCATATTTTCCCCATTTTCGCTGATCATTTTCCATGCTTCCCCAAATAACCATGCCACTGCCTTCAATGTGAACTGACCCTGGCCTGCTTTTTGACTATGCCTCTGCCTACCGGTTGGACTGCTTCCACATGAACTGACCCTGGCCTGTTTTGACTATGCCTCTGCCCACCGTTTGGACTGCTTGCTCGTGAACTGACCCTGGCCTGTTTTGTGACTACGCTTCTGCCCACCGCTTGGACTGCTTGCACGTTAATTGACCCTGGCCTGTTTTATGGACTATGCTTTTGCCTACCGCTTGGACTGATCTGTTGCCCTGCTACTATAGTACACAGGGGTCTCACATATGTGAGGGGCTCCAGAATAGTTTTTCCGGATGGAGATAACAATTTTTTTTGTTTTCTCCTGGTTTTGTAATTTCCGGTTTAGGGTCTGGAGTCCGGAGGCTTCATAGAGATTTGCCAAAATGTAAATGGGGGTATGGCGCTCCCTTATGGGGGGTATATGAGTGATTACAGTAAATACTGATAAAGATATATTGAATAGTATAATGAATAATATATACCATACGCAAAGGGTGAATAAGTGCAATATCTATGGATGCTCATAAATTGATTATTACCACAAAAAATTTAAAAAAATTGGAAAAAAAATTTAAAAAAGTGAAACCAAAAAATAATGAAAACATCCCATTCACATGTAATGGGCAAGTGTGAGATATTAGTCAGTGCAGGTGCTGACCAATTGGTGCTAGTACCATATATATTACTGTGCAACTCTATAATAAGTCCAACGTGTCCCAAAAGTAAATACCAAATGCAATCCAATAGGAAAAATAAAGGAAAAAATAAAAAAATATAAAAAATAAGATAAAAAATCCAAATGAAGTAAAAAATACAAAAAGTGTAATCAAAAGTGATATATTCCAAAATATATATATCATAATAAAGTTCCAACTGCTTTAGTGACTGTAGTGCCCACAGAGGAGAATATCCGTGACTTCTGTGCTCCCCCTTTTGGCTCCCCACTCACCGGCTCCCAATACCCCTGCAGGGGTGACAGACACTAAAGATTCCAATGCCGTCCTCTTGGTTGGTGTCCCGTGGTTGCTGAAATATGGTATCCTCTGTCCCAGGATTCCCAGGTCAATCCTCCATATCACCTTACACCACCTCCAAGAATCGCCAGAGAAATCCTCATAAGAAAAGATGTCACCTCATAGTGTAGTATAATTAAAAGCTTTATTAAAATAATAATCCCCGATGGGAACAAGAATAAAAATAAAAACCACTACACTATGGGTGAAGCCGAAACCAGGAAGAGCTTTCCCGCAGCGTGCGGTCCAGCTGCGTTCCAAGCTCCCTCGCTCCGTACCCGGAAATGACGTAAGTGCGTAGCCCTGCCTTACGCGTTTTGTCATCGACGTTATCAAAGGCGGCGCCATCTTGCTACACCTCACAGGTTATATGGTAAGCGGACATGCTGGGTCCTCCCTTCTCCCATCGCTATAGGAACTGTGATTGGCTATTCAATCATAGAGCCCCCCTCCAGGTGCAACCCCATTGGAAGGAGCACAGTCCAGATTCTTTTGTCCGTAGGCAAAAAATTATCACGGACCCGTGCATCTCCGCTAACCCTTTCACAAATTGGCAGACATATTTCACACAGAGTGATATTAACATCATACATCTATTGATATGTAATACAGGTGAAATTATCCAGGTAAGTATATCACATAGGCAGAATCCTCAGTGGTGAATTAAGGTACTACATGTTCACCATCTTGCAAACCCAGTAACTATCTTGTAAAAGTAAAATAAAATTAAAATTAAAATTAAATGTAAAACTGAGTCCCAATAAAGGTGTATTTACATATAGAAATAAAAAAGAAAGTTTTGAATGTTCATTACTGTACTTTATGTGATACCAGCCTCAGATCTCCAAACAACAAAGGGAAATTTTACATCTGAGGCATAAAGACTAGTACAGACCGGTGTTTCTAAAACCATCCAAGTGTAACATACTAATAGCCACTTAAATGTAAATATAAGGGATGTCAATAAGAAAGATGTTTGTAGACATCCCTATGCTAGGCCGATGTATTCCTAGGTACAAGTGTTACATAGGCATTTGTAACTGCAGATCAGTATTTTGCATGGGTAATGTCCCACATACAGAAACCTCCCAGTGGTATATTCCGGTATTACACTCTACCCACGCAACCCCAGATATTACTTAGTAAACCTTCTCCAATATAGTACCAGCGACCCCGAGGAGGGCCCCTCCATATGTACTGGGGTGCTGAAAAATCCTGGGATATAAAGTACATAATACCATCCCGGGGATAAAGGTTGCATACAGGACATGAAGATCAACATGAAGGACATTGTAAAAAAAGGTATATACATATATGGAAGCAGTATCCATATGCGTAAATGTTACACATAGCCCCGCATATCTGGGTATAGGTACCAACGCCTACCCCCATATATGTTTTGCCTGATTATTTCTGTATTTCGATACTGCTAAGTTTATTAGCTATGTGCAAACCCCTACATCAACCCCATTTAGGTCATGTCTATGGTTTTCCCACTGCTGTCCCATATTCCACTATTTATCTCACAGGCCATGTATTCCAAGAGCAGTGGATTAATTACCTGGTAACATGGCGTATTATTACATTCTACCCCTTTTTTAAGGCAAAAAGCAAACAGGCAAAAAAACAAAGAACATACACCAGAAAGAACGTGGGGGGGGGGTTTACCCTAATAATAATAATTATGTTTATGGGTTAGCTATAAAACAGTTGAGGTCTATGTCCAAATTCAGGCCCCTGGGGGCAATAGACCCCAACCGATAAATCCACCCCGTCTCATTTCTAGAGACCAGTGTTTCTTTATTACCCCCTCTCCAGTGGTCTTTCACCTGGTCAATGCCATAAAAAATAAGGCCACTTGGATCTTTTTGATGGAATTCAGCAAAGTGCCGTGATAGATGATGTTTCGGGAACCCTTTCTTGATATTTTTAATGTGTTCCCGTATTCTGACATAGAGGGGGCGGGTAGTTCTTCCCACGTACTGTAAATGACAGGGGCATTCAATAATATAGGTAACGTGGGTGCTGTGACAGAAAATGAGACGGGGTGGATTTATCGGTTGGGGTCTATTGCCCCCAGGGGCCTGAATTTGGACATAGACCTCAACTGTTTTATAGCTAACCCATAAACATAATTATTATTATTAGGGTAAACCCCCCCCCCCCACGTTCTTTCTGGTGTATGTTCTTTGTTTTTTTGCCTGTGCTTTTTGCCTTAAAAAAGGGGTAGAATGTAATAATACACCATGTTACCAGGTAATTAATCCACTGCTCTTGGAATACATGGCCTGTGAGATAAATAGTGGAATATGGGACAGCAGTGGGAAAACCATAGACATGACCTAAATGGGGTTGATGTAGGGGTTTGCACATAGCTAATAAACTTAGCAGTATCAACATACAGAAATAATCAGGCAAAATGTGCATATATGGGGGTAGGCGTTGGTACCTATACCCAGATATGCGGGGCTATGTGTAACATTTACGCATATGGATACTGCTTCCATATATGTATATACCTTTTTTTACAATGTCCTTCATGTTGATCTTCATGTCCTGTATGCAACCTTTATCCCCGGGATGGTATTATGTACTTTATATCCCAGGATTTTTCAGCACCCCAGTACATATGGAGGGGCCCTCCTCGGGGTCGCTGGTACTATATTGGAGAAGGTTTACTAAGTAATATCTGGGATTGCGTGGGTAGAGTGTAATACCGGAATATACCACAATACTGATCTGCAGTTACAAATGCCTATGTAACACTTGTACCTAGGAATACATCGGCCTAGCATAGGGATGTCTACAAACATCTTTCTTATTGACATCCCTTATATTTACATTTAAGTGGCTATTAGTATGTTACACTTGGATGGTTTTAGAAACACCGGTCTGTACTAGTCTTTATGCCTCAGATGTAAAATTTCCCTTTGTTGTTTGGAGATCTGAGGCTGGTATCACATAAAGTACAGTAATGAACATTCAAAACTTTCTTTTTTATTTCTATATGTAAATACACCTTTATTGGGACTCAGTTTTACATTTAATTTTAATTTTAATTTTATTTTACTTTTACAAGATAGTTACTGGGTTTGCAAGATGGTGAACATGTAGTACCTTAATTCACCACTGAGGATTCTGCCTATGTGATATACTTACCTGGATAATTTCACCTGTATTACATATCAATAGATGTATGATGTTAATATCACTCTGTGTGAAATATGTCTGCCAATTTGTGAAAGGGTTAGCGGAGATGCACGGGTCCGTGATAATTTTTTGCCTACGGACAAAAGAATCTGGACTGTGCTCCTTCCAATGGGGTTGCACCTGGAGGGGGGGCTCTATGATTGAATAGCCAATCACAGTTCCTATAGCGATGGGAGAAGGGAGGACCCAGCATGTCCGCTTACCATATAACCTGTGAGGTGTAGCAAGATGGCGCCGCCTTTGATAACGTCGATGACGAAACGCGTAAGGCAGGGCTACGCACTTACGTCATTTCCGGGTACGGAGCGAGGGAGCTTGGAACGCAGCTGGACCGCACGCTGCGGGAAAGCTCTTCCTGGTTTCGGCTTCACCCATAGTGTAGTGGTTTTTATTTTTATTCTTGTTCCCATCGGGGATTATTATTTTAATAAAGCTTTTAATTATACTACACTATGAGGTGACATCTTTTCTTATGAGGATTTCTCTGGCGATTCTTGGAGGTGGTGTAAGGTGATATGGAGGATTGACCTGGGAATCCTGGGACAGAGGATACCATATTTCAGCAACCACGGGACACCAACCAAGAGGACGGCATTGGAATCTTTAGTGTCTGTCACCCCTGCAGGGGTATTGGGAGCCGGTGAGTGGGGAGCCAAAAGGGGGAGCACAGAAGTCACGGATATTCTCCTCTGTGGGCACTACAGTCACTAAAGCAGTTGGAACTTTATTATGATATATATATTTTGGAATATATCACTTTTGATTACACTTTTTGTATTTTTTACTTCATTTGGATTTTTTATCTTATTTTTTATATTTTTTTATTTTTTCCTTTATTTTTCCTATTGGATTGCATTTGGTATTTACTTTTGGGACACGTTGGACTTATTATAGAGTTGCACAGTAATATATATGGTACTAGCACCAATTGGTCAGCACCTGCACTGACTAATATCTCACACTTGCCCATTACATGTGAATGGGATGTTTTCATTATTTTTTGGTTTCACTTTTTAAAAAAAAATTTCCAATTTTTTTCAATTTTTTGTGGTAATAATCAATTTATTACCACAATATACCACAGATATTGCACTTATTCACCCTTTGCGTATGGTATATATTATTCATTATACTATTCAATATATCTTTATCAGTATTTACTGTAATCACTCATATACCCCCCATAAGGGAGCGCCATACCCCCATTTACATTTTGGTACATTCGTTAGCCCTTTTTGAGGGCTTAACTAGGGGAGGCAGCACACCTTCTCCTTAGCCAATCCTCTTTTTTCTTTCTTCTTGATATCTCTCCTCACTGCCCCCTTTTCCCCTTGTCTTTTCTCTCCTAGAGGGTTCTACACTCCCTTGTCCCTTTCATCCCCACCTTCCCCCCCCTTCTCTTTCTTTTTCTTCCTCTTCTCTCTCCTTTATTCTCTGTCCTAAGCGCAGAGATTTTGTGGTTTTCATAGAGATTTGGGTGGGTCGAAGCCTCTACCCCTGTGCCCCTGTGCACAGGTTTTACCTGATTGCGGCCCTCAGCCTTCTGCTGACTTACTGCCATCATGCCTTTGCCTGCCGCATGAACGGACCACACCTCTGCCTGCTACCTGGACTATGCAAATAATTCGCTGTAGCAAGAGGCAGTATGTTTATGAAGGGCTGGAGAGCGGTACAATAATGTGTGTCTGCAGGTAACAGTGTACCAGGGCCAATATTATGGCTGTGCTGGCTGTCTCTGCCTGGACAATTCCTATGGACTGTGCTGTGCCGACTATAGACAATATTCCTGCCTGCTGCCTGGATAGTTATTATTGCTGTCGCTAAGCACATCCCTGACTGCTGCCTGGACCAGTGCTCTCTTCTGTGGACACTACTAAAAGCACAGGTAATACTTTTTTTTTATCCTTTCCGCAATAGAATTTATTTTGGATTGTAATTCTTGGTATGTACATGCTATGTGTTAGAAATATGAAGGGCCTTCAAAAATGATAGGTTGCCAGGAAATTATCTATGTAATGTATGCTCCTAGAACGCCTGATGGTGCTACTTGGATGTTGGGCCTCTGTATGTGGTCAAGCTGTGTAAAAGTCTCACACATGTGGTATCCCCATACTCAGGGGGAGTAGCAGAATGTATTTTGGGGTGTCATTTTTGCTATGTGTTGGAAATATCTTATAAATGGACAACTTTGTGTAAAAAAAATGTGTTTTTATTTTTTTTCCACATTTTCCAAAAACTTCTGGAAAAAAAATAACCGTTCAAAAGACTCATTATGCCTCATAGATTATACATTGGGGTGTTTGCTTTCCAAAATAGGGTCATTTTGTGGGCAATTCCTTTGTCCTGGTGCTCCCAGGGCCTTCAAAAGTGTAATAGGTGGTTGAGAAATGAGATGTGCAATTTATGCTCGTAGATCGCCTGATGGTGCTACTTCAATGTTGGGCCTTTGTATGTGGCCAGGCTGTGTAAAAGTCCCACACATGTGGTATCGCCATACTCAGGAGGAGTAGCAGAATGTATTTTGGGGTGTCATTTTTGCTATGTATTTGCTATGTGTTGGAAATATCTTATAAATGGACAACTTTGTGTAATAAAAATGCGTTTTCATTTTTTTCCACATTTTCCAAAAACATCTGGAAAAAAATAACCGTTCAAAAGACTCATTATGCCTCATAGATTATACATTGGGGTGTTTGCTTTCCAAAATGGGGTCATTTTGTGGGCAATTCCTTTGTCCTGGTGCTCCAGGGCCTTCAAAAGTGTAATAGGTGGTTGAGAAATGAGATGTGCAATTTATGCTCGTAGATCGCCTGATGGTGCTACTTCAATGTTGGGCCTTTGTATGTGGCCAGGCTGTGTAAAAGTCCCACACATGTGGTATCGCCATACTCAGGAGGAGTAGCAGAATGTATTTTGGGGTGTCATTTTTGCTATGTATTTGCTATGTGTTGGAATTATCTTATAAATGGACAACTTTGTGTAAAAAAAATGCGTTTTCATTTTTTTCCCACATTTTCCAAAAACATCTGGAAAAAAAATAACTGTTCAAAAGACTCATTATGCCTCATAGATTATACATTGGGGTGTTTGCTTTCCAAAATGGGGTCATTTCGTGGGCAATTCCTTTGTCCTGGTGCTCCAGGGCCTTCAAAATTGTAATAGGTGGTTGAGAAATGAGATGTGCAATTTATGCTCGTAGATCGCCTGATGGTGCTACTTCAATGTTGGGCCTTTGTATGTGGCCAGGCTGTGTAAAAGTCCCACACATGTGGTATTGCCATACTCAGGAGGAGTAGCAGAATGTATTTTGGGGTGTCATTTTTGCTATGTATTTGCTATGTGTTGGAAATATCTTAGAAATGGACAACTTTGTGTAAAAAAAATGCGTTTTCATTTTTTTTCCACATTTTCCAAAAACATCTGGTAAAAAAATAACTGTTCAAAAGACTCATTATGCCTCATAGATTATACATTGGGGTGTTTGCTTTCCAAAATGGGGTCATTTTGTGGGCAATTCCTTTGTCCTGGTGCTCCAGGGCCTTCAAAAGTGTAATAGGTGGTTGAGAAATGAGATGTGCAATTTATGCTCGTAGATCGCCTGATGGTGCGACTTCAATGTTGGGCCTTTGTATGTGGCCAGGCTGTGTAAAAGTCCCACACATGTGGTATCCCCATACTCGGTAAGAGTAGAAGAATGTATTTTGGGGTGTAATTTGTTGTATGCATATGCTCTGTGAGAGAAATAACCAGTTAATATGAAAATTTTGAAAAAAAAATAAATAAATCTTCCTTTTGCAAAGAATTGTGGGAAAAAATTACACCTTAAAAAAACTCACCATGCTACTTACTTAATACCTTGGAATGTCTACCTTCAAAAAGGGGTCATTTGGGGGGTATTTGTACTTTTCTGACTTGTTAGTACCTCAAGAAATGAGATTCACCTGATGTACTGAAGGCCTGATCAGATGTTTTCAATTTTCAGTGATTGGCACCATAGTTTGTAGACTCTATAACTTTCACAAAGACCAAATAATATACACTAATTTGGGTTATTTTTACCAAAGATATATAGCAGTATAAATTGTGGCCAAAATTTATGAATAAAAATTACTAATTTGCTAAATTTTATGACAAAAACAAAGAAAAAGGCAATTTTTCACAAAATTTACGGTCTTTTTTTATTTATAGCACAAAAAATAAAAAAACCATTAGTGATTAAATACCACCAAAAGAAAGCTCTATTTGTGTGAAAAAAAGGACACAAATTTCATTTGGGTACAGTGTTGCATGACTGAGTAATGGTCATTCAAAGTGTGAGAGCACCGAAAGCTGAAAATTGGTCTGGGCAGGAAGGGGGTTTAAGTGCCCTGTATTGAGGTGGTTAAGAGTAAACGTTTGCCGCCATTCCACGAACGGGCGCAATTTTGAAGTGTGACATATTGGGTGTCAATTTACTCAGCGTAACATTATCTTTCACAAGATTAAAAAAAAAATTGGGCTAACTTTACTGTTGTCTTTATTTTTTTAATTCAAAAAAGGGTATTTTTTCCAAAAAAAGTGCACTTGGAAGACCGCTGCGCAAATACGGTGTGGCAGAAAGTATTGCAATGACCACCATTTTATTCTCTAGGGTGTTAGGAAAAAAGATATATAATGTTTGGGGGTTCTAAGTAGCTTTTCTAGCAAAAAAACTGTTTTCAACTTGTAAACAACAAATTTCAGAAAGAGGCTCAGGGCTGAAGTGTATTAATTAATCTTATGGTAATCTAATCCCAAACTCTGGCTTCTGCATTTTCCTTTTCTCTCCTGCACAGCATCCAGTGGTGGAACTACCGCCATAGCGACACACGCGGCCGCTATGGGGCCTGCAGCCATTAGGGGCCCGGTGAGGACAGGCGGCTCCGCGGGTGACAGCGGGCGGCTTTGCGGGCCCGCGGGTGAGAGCGGGCGGCTCTGCCGGTCCGCGGCGAGGGCTGTCAGGCGCTGGGTCAGCTGGGCGGCTCGGCTCGTGTGTAAGTGGGCTGGCCAATCAGGGAGCTGGCAGCCGGGGGTGCATAGAGATGACATCATCTCTCACCGCCTGGCGCCCTCCCTGCATCCCTGCAGTGCAGTTCCCCCCTCACTGTGCAGGCAGCCTCGGGAAGCAGAGGGATGACATTATCTCTCTGCTGCCTGACTCTGGGACACAGCATGAAAGTGACACAGCAAGTGACAATCCGTAATGTGTGACAGGTGAAGTGGCAAGTGACAATCCGGGACGTGGCAAGTGACAATCCGTAATGTGTGGCAAGTGACAATCCGGGATGTGACAAGTGACAATCCGTAATGTGTGGCAGGTGACGTGGCAAGTGACTATCCGTGATGTGTGGCAGGTGACGTGGCAAGTGACAATCTGTAACATGTGGCAGGCGACGTGCCAAGTGACAATCGGTAATGTGTGGCAAGTGACAATCCGGGACGTGGCAAGTGACAATCCGTAATGTGTGGCAGGTGACGTGGCAAGTGACAATCCATAACATGTGGCAGGCGACGTGGCAAGTGACAATCTGTAATGTGTGGCAAGTGACAATCCGGAAAGTGGCAAGTGACACTCCGTAATGTGTGGCAGGTGACGTGGCAAGTGACAATCTAATGTGTGGCAAGTAACAATCTGGGACGTGGCAAGTGACAATCAGTAATGTGTGGCAGGTGACGTGGCAAGTGACAATCCGGGACGTGGCAAGTGGACAATTGGCAACATGTGGCAGGTGACATTCTGCAACATGTGACAAGTGACAATCTGCATCTGGTGGCAGGCGACGTGGCAAGTGGACAATCCGCAACGTGTGACGGGTGATGTGGCAAGTGACATTCCGTGACAAGTTGCATCTGGTGGCAGGCGACAATGGCAAGTGACAAGCTCAGGGCTCCCACTGATTCTGCATTAAGGTGAGTTGAACTATTTCGTTTTATATAACAGAACAGAAATTGGTTAGAAGGCTGGAGGTCAGCAATGTGTGTCCTTTAGGGGCTGCATACAGTATGCTGCATACTTTGTTGTTCAAAATTAATATAAGCTGTTGCCTGGGTACTGTGCCACATGGGTGTGGTAATCTGTTGTTTAATGGCATTAGTTCTTTTTTTGTGGAGGGGCGGTTTGCAGGGGGGGGGGGAGCGGTTTGCAGGGGGGGGGGCGGTTTGCAGGGGGGGGGGCCCATACAACATTTTGCTATGGGGCCCTGTGATTTCTAGTTATGCCCCTGACACCATCCCTCCATAGTTTCCTTTCCCTGGCTGCACTTTAGCCAATCAGTGTCTCTGTATCCTGGGCGGTGGTCGGGCTCTCCTTTGGCCATGGCTGCAAGAGAAGTCTGTCACAGTCTCTGGCTGGCTCTCTCCCCTCCCTGTGATGCCGCTCTGCCCATTCATGGCCAGGGATGGAGAGAACAGCTATTGCAGCCAGGATGACTGTGTGTGGGTGGCTTTCAGGAGAAGTTCTGCCCCCTCAAAAAAAAAAAGTAAAAGTCAGCAGTTACAAATACTGTAGCTGCTGACTTTTGCTATTGGGGCACTTACATGTCCAGGCATCCAGCAGTGTCCTCACCCAAGCCGATTCTTAAATTGACTCTTGGGTGCTGGAGCCGCCATCTTGGCTAAGGGAAGCCAGCAGTGAAACCTTGCAGCTAAAAAAAAAAAGTTTTTTTTAATTAAATGATCCTCTGTTTAACCCCTTATTAACTCTTTATTTACTCTAATCAGCCTTAAAGAGGTGTTCCGCCCAAAAAAAGAAAAATGAAAAGCCAGCAGCTACACATACTGCAGCTGCTGGCTTTTAATAATAGGACACTTACATCAGCTGTCGGGCGCTGCGGCCACCATTGCGGGTGAGGGTACCTGGCAGTGCAGCCCTCCACTTTTGGGTGGAGCTCTGCTTTAATAATGTCTTATTCTCCTTTCTCCATGTAATTATTTTCCTAATGATTATTTTTTTTTTCACTTCTATTTTATAAAACTATTAATTAAAACTTTTGTTTGCTTTGTTCGTTAATATTTTTACACCTGTAACCAGGGCCGATATCAGGAGGGGGTACAGCCGTCACAACTGTAAGGGGACTGAAGAAGGCAGGACGGGTGAAGGGGATCCGTGCTGTGGATTACAGAAATGATTTCACAGCTTCTGCTGTTCTCGTGTCATTGAGCTCAGACATCAAGCTCTTTACTGCCACCTCTGGCTACTATGTGTATGTGCACCCCTCGTGTGATTTGTACTGTGCTTCTCAGGAACATGTCAGCTTTGTGAAAACGGGCTGGGACCAGGTAGGGAGAAATTCTTTACAAGTATGGGCTGTGAGGGAAAGGGGAGGGGGGTTGTTTGTGTACAGGGAGGGGCCAGAGCCTTGTGTGTTTACAGGTTTGTGTACGTGAGGGGCTGCCATATATACAGTGTGTGTGGGAGGGGTGTGGCTGACATATATACGCAGGTGTGTGTATGGGGGGGGGGGCTGAGTGCGTACAGGTGAGGTGGCCCGTGTGCGGATTCAGTAGGATGGCCCGTGGGCAAGCCCTGGGGAATGTTGGTGGTCAGGCTCGGGTGGGGGGGCCAGGCCTAAAGCTGTGTAAGGGGCCCAAAAATTTCTGATGGCTGCCCTGCCTGTAGCATATATTATCACGTTTCACATTGAAAAAAAGCGCAAAACTAAAAAAAAAAAAAACACATTTATTTTGATTGTAAATAACTTTTCAATGCTTTGTACCAATGGTGACAGCTGAAGTGTAAACATAACAGTTGCTGTGGGTATCGGTAATTGGTATCAGCGGGTCCTAAAAAAAGTATTGGTACTTGTAAAAAAAAAAAAAAATGGTATTGGTGCTTTCCTAATTTTTGCAGTGTGAGTGTTAGTGTTGAAGAAACAATGACATCATTTTTACGGGTTTAAAGGGCCCTAAACAGTTATTTTTTTAACCAGCTAGCCAAACAGCTAGCCGTGATCGTATAGTGGTTAGTACTCTGTGTTGTGGCCGCAGCAACCCCGGTTCGAATCCGGGTCACGGCAGTTGGGCTTGCACATTTTTTTTTCTTAATATATTAGTACAAATTTGTCTGTTGCAGGTAGTTAGTTGATTTTCACAAACCAAAGATGAAGATTTTTTTTTCACAATTAATACAGTGTGTATCCAAACCTCTCTAATACACTGTCATCAATATCCTTGAAACCCCTGAAACTCATTGACCTTTATGTTACATGATACTAAATAAAAACTTCTCTGGATATCAATTCACGAGTCTGGTGTTTTTCCCCACGTGCTTCTACTTTTCCTTCCCAGGTTCTATCATCTTACACAATTTTGTACAGACAGTCATTTTGTTTTGCTGATATAAAGTAGAAAAATATAGCAAATTGTTATCCCCGTGGGAAAAAATGTTCCCTAATTTACAAATATGGCAAGATGGTAAAAGTTTGGAGAGAATGCACAAACAGGTGACATTTGAAAACAATGGAATGAGAAACAATGTGTGTGTGGGCAAAAAAAAAAATCAAAAATCCAAAACCATTAAACCATTATACCATAAATATTGGTATATTGCTTCAACGTAAAGTAACGTTTATATTTTTATTCTCAAACCCTTTGTAGTACAATCCAAGAGAATACCTGGCTGCACTTTTATCTACTTATAACAATTTAAATAACACACACACCTCTATGTTTAATGAACAACCTAGGAGAGAAACAGATACTTACAGAGCTTGTTAGACATACATAGAGGTAACGTTCAAAAAAAATTATCCTAGCTATCCTAGGGGAGGTCCTTATGTGAGTTTCCGTAGTGTAGTGGTTATCACGTTCGCCTCACACGCGAAAGGTCCCCGGTTCGAAACCGGGCGGAAACATGTTTTTTTTTCTCCTTAGCTTTTAGGCACATGCAATTTTAAGGCTTGATATAACTGGTATCTATTTCCTCGACATTTTACAGAAAATGTGGAAAAATTATTTGTGTACACTAAAATTAATTGGAATTTTTTTAACTGAAGTTCAATATTTTGATAGATAGATAGATATATTTGATAAGTTGTGCCAATACTGTGAGACATGAAAAAAAAAAAAGCATAAAAAAAAAAGCAACTGCCATTTTATCCTATAGGTCTTTTGCATTTAGAAAATATATAATATTTTGGGTTTTAAGTGCATTTTCATGCAAACATAAAAAAAAGCATTTTAGCATATCATAATGGGGGATTTTAATTATCCAGACATAGACTGGGCGGAGGGAACCGCGCATTCATTTAAGGCTCGCCAGTTCCTTAATGTCTTGCAGGACAATTTTATGGGTCAGATGGTAGACGCACCAACTAGAAATAAAACATTACTAGATCTACTGATTACCAACAATACAGACCTGATAACAGATGTGGAAATACGGGGCAATTTAGGTAACAGCGATCACAGGTCAATTAGTTTCAGTATAAATCACACAAATATGAGACATGAAGGGAACACAAAGACACTGAATTTCAAAAGAGCCAACTTCCCTAAACTACAAACCTTGCTAAAAGGCATAAATTGGGATAAAATATTAGGAACAAAGAATACAGAGGAGAGATGGGTTTGCTTTAAGAGCATATTAAATAAGGGCATTAGCCAATGTATCCCATTGGGTAATAAATTTAAAAGAGCGAACAAACATCCTGGATGGCTTAGCTCCAATGTAAAAATGCATATAAAGGCAAAGGAGAAGGCCTTCAAAAAATACAAGGTTGAGGGATCATCCACAGCATTCAGAATTTATAAAGAATGCAATAAGAAATGTAAGGGTGCAATTAGGATGGCTAAGATAGAACATGAAAGACACATAGAGGAGGAGAGCAAAAAAAATCCCAAGAAATTCTTTAAGTATGTAAACAGTAAAAAAGGGAGGACAGACCATATTGGCCCCATAAAGAATGAGGAAGGACATCTGGTTACAAAGGATGGGGAGATGGCAGAGGTATTGAATTTATTCTTCTCCTCAGTCTTCACGAGTGAATCGGGGGGCTTCAGTAACCAAAACTGCAGTGTTTATCCTCATGACACAACACAGGAAGCACCTACATGGTTAACAGAGGACGGAATTAAAATTAGACTTGAGAAACTTAACATTAATAAATCACCGGGACCAGATGGCTTGCATCCGAGGGTACTTAGGGAACTCAGTCAGGTGATTGCCAGACCGTTGTTCCTAATTTTTACAGACAGTCTATTGACTGGAATGGTACCAGCTGATTGGAGAAAAGCCAATGTAGCACCAATATTTAAAAAGGGCCCAAAAAACATCCCTGGGAATTACAGACCAGTTAGCCTAACATCAATAGTATGTAAACTCTTGGAGGGGATGATAAGGGACTATATACAAGATTTTAGTAATAAGAATGATATCATTAGCAGTAATCAGCATGGATTCATGAAGAATCGTTCTTGCCAAACCAATCTATTAACCTTCTATGAGGAGGTGAGTTGCCATCTAGATAAAGGAAGGCCCGTAGACGTGGTGTATCTGGATTTTGCAAAAGCATTTGACACAGTTCCCCATAAACGTTTACTGTACAAAATAAGGTGCGGTGGCATGGACCATAGGGTGAGTACATGGATTGAAAACTGGCTACAAGGGCGTGTTCAGAGGGTGGTGATAAATGGGGAGTACTCAGAATGGTCAGGGGTGGGTAGTGGGGTCCCCCAGGGTTCTGTGCTGGGACCAATCCTATTTAATTTGTTCATAAACGACCTGGAGGATGGGATAAACAGTTCCATCTCTGTATTTGCAGACGATACTAAGCTAAGCAGGGCAATAACTTCTCCGCAGGATGTGGAAATCTTGCAAAAAGACCTGAACAAATTAATGGGGTGGGCGACTACATGGCAAATGAGGTTCAATGTAGAAAAATGTAAAATAATGCATTTGGGTGTCAAAAATATGAATGCAATCTATACACTGGGGGGAGAACCTCTGGGGGAATCTAGGGTGGAAAAGGACTTGGGGGTCCTAGTGGATGATAGGCTCAGCAATGGCATGCAATGCCAAGCTGCTGCTAATAAAGCAAACAGAATATTGGCATGCATTAAAAGGGGGATCAACTGCAGAGATAAAACGATAATTCTCCCGCTCTACAAGACTCTGGTCCGCCCGCACCTGGAGTATGCTGTCCAGTTCTGGGCACCAGTCCTCAGGAGGGACGTACTGGAAATGGAGCGAGTACAAAGAAGGGCAACAAAGCTAATAAAGGGTCTGGAGGATCTTAGTTATGAGGAAAGGTTGCGAGCACTGAACTTATTCTCTCTGGAGAAGAGACGCTTGAGAGGGGATATGATTTCAATTTACAAATATTGTACTGGTGACCCCACAATAGGGATAAAACTTTTTCGCAGAAGAGAGTTTAATAAGACTCGTGGCCACTCATTACAATTAGAAGAAAAGAGGTTTAACCTTAAACTACGTAGAGGGTTCTTTACTGTAAGAGCGGCAAGGATGTGGAATTCCCTTCCACAGGCGGTGGTCTCAGCGGGGAGCATTGATAGCTTCAAGAAACTATTAGATAATCACCTGAATGACCGCAATATACAGGGATATGTAATGTAATACTGACACATAATCACACATATAGGCTGGACTTGATGGACTTGTGTCTTTTTTCAACCTCACCTACTATGTAGCATGTGAGTAAAAAAAAAAAAAAAAAAAAAAAAAAAAAAAAAGGCTCTGACAGCAAATGTTCAAAGGCAATCCCCTCACCTTTGCTACAGATGTCCAACACACCTAAATCCTATGCCACAGTAATAAAGAAGAAAATGTTATACTTACCTGATGGTAATTGATTGAGGGCAGAGACCGCTTTCCCAGATGGATTGTACATCCATGGACGGAACTCCAAAGGAGTCCCTCCAGAACTAATATGTAAACTATGACCTGGTCTACATTCAACACGTTGGGGGCCTATTTTAAAGTGGACCCAGCGGGCTTAGCTACAATACATTTCAGTCGTTGGTGGGGATAGATCTATTCCTCGACGTAAACACTTCAGCATTACCCACCCTTCTTGTCTGGTGATTTGGTACATCCCATATGTATATGCTGTGTCAGGAAAGAGGAAAATGTTATACTTATCTGATGGTATTTTTCCTTTCCTGATGTAAAGCATGACAGCATATACATAGCATGACAGTTATACTATATAAGCAAGACTCCTCCCTGCAGGCAGCATTCTCGTAACTTAGTATCACTGCGAAGCTCTTTTGGGAGGGACCTAAATGCTGTCATGCTTTGCATCAGGAAAGGAAAAATACCATCAGATAAGTATAACATTTTCCTCTTTCCTGACACAGCATATACATATGGGATGTACCAAATCACCAGACAAGAAGGGTGGGTAATGCTGAAGTGTTTACGTCGAGGAATAGATCTATCCCCACCAACGACTGAAATGTATTGTAGCTAAGCCCGCTGGGTCCACTTTAAAATAGGCCCCCAACGTGTTGAATGTAGACCAGGTCATAGTTTACATATTAGTTCTGGAGGGACTCCTTTGGAGTTCCGTCCATGGATGTACAATCCATCTGGGAAAGCGGTCTCTGCCCTCAATTGATGCATTTGTCTTTAATGGACAGCGATTGTCTTCTTCTGATGCAGTTAGGCCTGAAGAGCCTATTGTTTTCTCCTTGAAGAAGGGCCAATTCTATGTCTCTCTTCAAACTTAAATCTATTTCCAATGCTTGTGGTACGCCAAAACACTTTAGTTTGGATATGCCAGAAGGATGATGTTCTAACCCAGATGCAAAGATGCAGACCTTTGTATAGTGCTGAAGAAGAGACTAGAGCCATTTTGCCTGATAATTTGATCAACAAGGTAGTTTATGGCTTGACACTTGAATATCTGAGATCCTTCTAGACCAGTGGTTCTCAACCTCTCTAGTGCCGTGACCCCTTGATAAAATTTCCCAAGTTGTGAGGACCCCTAACAGTAAAATTATTTTCCTAGCGTGGGTTGTCAGCACCCAAGGCAAGACAAGTAATTTGCGCTCCTAACCCATGGACATTTAGCGCTTCCTGAGTCCTTTCCACTCGTACAGTATTAAAACCCCTTATGGTACATTTTAGGATGTACCACTCTTTCTCTTTGTTCTCCTTTTATCAATCTATCCTAATTTCTTGGGTTTTTTTTCCCCATCCCTCTCTCTAGCCATCTTTCTTGTTCTTTCTCTTATTCTTTCCTCTCCCTTTTTCTTTGTTCCTCCCCCTCTTTTCCTCTCCCTTCTATGGGGGGGATAATGGGATGAGTGGCAGTGCTGGAGGGGAGTTGGGATGAGTGGCAGTGCTAGTGCTGGTGGGGGATGGGATCAGTGGCAGTGCTGGGGGTGGGAGTTCTGATCAGCCAACTTAGGTGCTCTTGATCAAGGTCATCTGCTGATCTGAGAACTGTAGTGGGGACTTTTAATGGCAACACTATTCACAGGTAGTGTTACCTACCGACTTTGTGGTGTCTCGTAGCAGTGACATCTATGCCGTAATCAGGAGATTGGGTCCTGCTGGGTGGCCGCAAAAAGGCTAGGAGAGCAGCGTGGACTTCAGGAACAGCCCAGGATCTGGTGACCCCTGGCAAATCGTCATTCGACCCCCGAGAGGATCCCGACCCCAGGTTGAGAACCACTGTTCTAGACCTATTAGCCATACAAAATACTTTTTCCGTGTTACTGGCCATATTGAGGATGTCTTATCCCTCTGAATGGAGAGTGAGACAATGGTGTCCCACACCATTTGGAAGACCCCAGGGGGGAAAGAACAATCTGCCCAGGTCAGTAACTGTTGCCAAAATATGCAACAGTTACTGGATCCCAGAGAGTGAGGACACAATCGAGCCTCATCCATCCTTTAATGCTGTCTCTAGGCTTACTTGTATACAATTTAATCTTTACAGCAGGGAACAGAGGATTCCATCCTTTAAATTCTGTAGGGTTTCCTATGATCTAATGTACTTGAAGTTTGGAGTAGGCGCCTTGACCTCCATAGGATTTCAAACACTAAAGATGAGACCTCCAGGCGAGTCTTCACTTCTTGGTCTTCAGCATCTAGATATAACTTGTCTGAATTTGGAAGATAACGTTGGCCACGCTGTATGAGGTGTTGGATCTCAGGAAGAATAGGAGGTTCTTGGATGTGAGACTGTACCCGCGGATATCCTGGCTTACAGGGTATCCTGTACCCTGCAGGCCACCAGGCAATTATTGTCCTCATCACCACTGAACGACTGCAGATCCTGATAAGGATACTGGAGACTATTAGGTTTGTTGAATATAAATATTGGCTAATCTGCAGACCCAGCTGGATGTCAGTAGTTTCACTGCTTTCACCTCTGGGAAGCCACCAAGGTTACTGTCAGATCAATATCCTGATCGCCTTATTTGTTGCTGATCCCTTGAACAGCTTGTTGGTTTGGAAACCATCCCTTGACATCCAATGGCTTTGTACCTTACGCCACCTGGCAGGAAGTTCTAGGAAACCCGAACTGACCCGAAAAGGGCTGGCAGACCTGACTGGGAGATACCTCTGACAGAAGTTGACTAGCCTTGCATTTCTTCTCGACAGCAAAGATAGGACTTCCCCGTTTTGCTTGCAGCATAGCTGAGGCTCTCTTTGTTGCCTTTTCGGAAGATCTTCAGTCTGCGACCACTGCAACTTTGACTTTGACCTTGTCCTCCATTGGCATGAATACCTGACAAGTAATAGATTGCGATGATTGGTATGGCTAGTAGCTGATAAGCTGAAAGATTATCTAGCTTAGATACCTCCCAAAAGGGACTTGTCTCCTCTGTGGAGTCACTGTTCCTGGTGCAACAACCAGTTAATATAGTTGTCAACCTTCCATTGGGCCCCTCGGACCACATGGGTTACTACAGGCTACTTCTTTACCCTTTTGCGACTGTGGGATGCAACCAATGGGAAAGAGCTCCAGTTTGTTCAAGTGAGATACTTATACTGTTGCTCTCTGAGGGTAATTCTACTGTACTCGTCAGAGATTCAGAACTGCTTCCAGGCAAGTCATTGCTGTAATGAGACTAGTTGGTCTCTCGATGATGACTCCTCCCAATTCGATCAGAGTCTGAGCTAGAACTTTTTTCCCCAGGACCTGGAAGACATTGCGCCAGGCTGTTGCCCAAACAAGGGTGACCAGAAGTCTTTGCTCCCTCAAGACGGCCACTACTGGACCTAATATCCTGGCAAATGCCCAGAGTTTGTGGAAAGGCCACAGTCTGCCAGATGAACTCATGAACTCGTAGTGAACTCAAATGACCAAGCGAAGGTACTTGCAGAACCAAGGGGTGTCTCGAAGTGTGTATACAGTATACACACACTAGGTCTAAAGACCATCTACAATCTTTGCCTAGGTTTCCACTATTGCGACCTAAAAGTTGTGCGATTTTGCTGCCACTTTGAGACTTGAAGCAATGCCTGTGTATTCTTGAGGTCCATGACTCCAAGTCGCATAAAAAAGTGAGATAAAAGTAGTGCAGGGACTACTTTGAAGGCACTGTAATTTGAAGTTGCACCGCTATGAACGGTACTCCTTGGAATTCATGGGGTACGATTTGTGCTCCAGTTGAAATACACTCGTACAAAACATGTCGGGTACATAGCCTGCTCAGCTCTATACACCACGCTTACTTTTTATCGATTTTGTGATCACTTTATGTACATATCTGATGCGATGTTTGTACGATTTTATACTTTTTTAATTTAAATACATTTTTAAACCTGGGATTCATCTGTACTATGTGGAGGCCTTTTTTTCTTTTCTTATGATCCATGCTACCCTTTGGAGATAAAGAGAACCACCTTACCAGAAACCTCATCATCATGGCCCAAATCTCTGTGTCATCGCTGGCCCTTTGGATGCAAGTGTAGATGTACACCAATCCTTCTACAGGAGTTCCAGCTTAAGCGTGTGCCCGTGAGGATCGCTTCTGCCTGTTTGACCCAATGCCGCTGTCGTGTGCGTCCACGATTTGGGGTAAGAGTATTCACCCCCTTCCCTGGTGTTGGATGCACATCCCCGGGTGCTGTGTATAAATAATTCCCTGCACATTACAGCTCCAATATTGCAGGCTCCAACGTAGCATTTTCAGTGTGCACATTGGTATAAGATGTTCATTCATTTATTTCACCAATTAATATTTTATATTGAGCACTCACTTCTGGATACCTATTCAGGGTTCCTATGCACTGTGTAGCGCTGCATTTTTTCTATTTTTTACTTTTTATACAATTAGTCCTATTGTTGATGCTAGCAGCTTTTCTAGATATAAGTAGCGCAACTTTATTTCCACTTTTATATACGATTTGCGGAAGCCAAGCCTTATGCCGCGTACACACGGTCGGACTTTCTATCCTACTTGGTCCGGCACACTTTCCGACGGACTTTGTCCGCCAGGTGCGCCGGACTTTAAAACGGACGGACTTGCCCACACACGCCGGGACTTTCCGGCGGGCTAAGTCCGCCCGTCTTTCCGACGGACTTTCGCCGGAGTTCCGGCGGACTTTCAGAATGAACGGACTTGCCCACACACGGACAAGTCCGTTCATTTTGAACGTGACTCAGGTGCGACGGGACTAGAAAAGGATGTCAATCTTGCCGCTTTTATCGGCGAGATTGACACCTTGCGAGCCCCGTCGCGGGGCATACCAGGCCCTTAGGTCTGGTATGGATTATAAAGGGGAACCCCGCTATGCCGAAAAAACGGCGTGGGGTCCCCCTAAAATCCATACCAGACCCCGATCCGAGCACGCAGCCTGGCCGGTCAGGAAAGGGGGTGGGGACGAGCGAGCGCCCCCCCCCCTCCTGAACCGTACCAGGCCGCATGCCCTCAACATGGGGGGTGGGTGCTTTGGGGGAGGGGGGCGCCTTATGGTGCCCCCCCACCACAAAGCACCCTGTCCCCATGTTGATGAGGACAAGGGCCTCTTCCCGACAACCCTGGCCGTTGGTTGTCGGGGTCTGCGGGCGGGGGCTTATCGGAATCTGGGAGCCCCCTTTAATAAGGGGGCCCCCAGATCCCGGCCCCCCACCCTATGTAAATGAGTATGGGGTACATGGTACCCCTACCCATTTACCTAGGAAAAAAGTGTAAGTAATAAAACACACTACACAGGTTTTTAAAATATTTTATTAAACAGCTCGGGGGGGGGGAATCTTCCTCCGGCTTCGGGGGTCTTCTTCCGGCTTCGGGGGTCCCTCCGCTTCATCTTCTCCCGGCGTCCGGTTGGTTCTTCTCCGCTCTCCGGCCTCTTCTCCCGGTGTCCCAGGTCTTCGGCCAGCCCCTCCGCCGTCTTCATGTAGCTCTATTGCCAGCGGAGGTCCGGACTTCTGGGCTTCTTGTCTTCTTGTCTTCTCTTCTCTTCTCTTCCCCCAGATGTTGACACGACGCTCTCTCCGGCTGGACTGGTCTCTGAGGGCTGCGTTGTGACTTATATAGGCGGAGACCCCGCCCCCATATGATGTCACAGTCCCTGGGCATGCTGGGACTGTGACGTTTTAGGGGGCGTGGTCGACCACGCCCCCTAAAACGTCACAGTCCCAGCATGCCCAGGGACTGTGACATCATATGGGGGCGGGGTCTCCGCCTATATAAGTCACAACGCAGCCCTCAGAGACCAGTCCAGCCGGAGAGAGCGTCGTGTCAACATCTGGGGGAAGAGAAGAGAAGAGAAGACAAGAAGACAAGAAGCCCAGAAGTCCGGACCTCCGCTGGCAATAGAGCTACATGAAGACGGCGGAGGGGCCGGCCGAAGACCTGGGACACCGGGAGAAGAGGCCGGAGAGCGGAGAAGAACCAACCGGACGCCGGGAGAAGATGAAGCGGAGGGACCCCCGAAGCCGGAAGAAGACCCCCGAAGCCGGAGGAAGATCCCCCCCCCCGAGCTGTTTAATAAAATATTTTAAAAACCTGTGTAGTGTGTTTTATTACTTACACTTTTTTCCTAGGTAAATGGGTAGGGGTACCATGTACCCCATACTCATTTACATAGGGTGGGGGGCCGGGATCTGGGGGCCCCCTTATTAAAGGGGGCTCCCAGATTCCGATAAGCCCCCGCCCGCAGACCCCGACAACCAACGGCCAGGGTTGTCAGGAAGAGGCCCTTGTCCTCATCAACATGGGGACAGGGTGCTTTGTGGTGGGGGGGCACCGTAAGGCGCCCCCCTCCCCCAAAGCACCCACCCCCCATGTTGAGGGCATGCGGCCTGGTACGGTTCAGGAGGGGGGGCGCTCGCTCGTCCCCACCCCCTTTCCTGACCGGCCAGGCTGCGTGCTCGGATCGGGGTCTGGTATGGATTTTAGGGGGACCCCACGCCGTTTTTTCGGCGTAGCGGGGTTCCCCTTTATAATCCATACCAGACCTAAGGGCCTGGTATGCCCCGCGCTCGCCGCAATAGGAAGATTTGTTTTTCCTATTGCAGCGAGCGCGAGATGCAATACCCTGCCCTCGTGTCGTATTTGGTCTGTCGGACCAGCCTACACACGAGCGGGCTTTCCGTCGGACCAGCACACACACGAGCGGACTTTCCGCCCGAAACTCAGTCCGACGGAAAGATTTGAAACTTTCTTCAAATCTAGGTCCGGCGTGCTTTTGGGAAGAAGTCCGCCGGAAAAGTCCGCCGCCGCCCACACACGGGCGGATTGTCCAGCACACTCTGGTCCGCCGGACCAAGTATGCCGGAAAGTCCGACCGTGTGTACGCGGCATTACTGATGACTGGAGAGATTGATTGCAACAATGCCATATGCAGTTTTGGATCCTAATCCTTCTGCTTGTTGACCAAGTCTTACTTTTGACTAAAGAACATGCAGTCATAACCCTTATGCGCTAATGCGCCATGGAGGGAATGCAATGAGTTGGAGGAGAGGAAGGAAAACTCTAATGGCTTCCTTAATGCACAGGACCCACTGATCCTAAAGTTCAAATTTACATATAATTCTGTCAGCCGACCCTACTGGACCACTTAGGTTTAGGCAAACAAATAAAGATGATTCATTCTTTATTCTCCTGACAAGGGGGGCGGAGGGACGTAATGGGTGACCCCACCCCTCTAATGTCACAGGAAATGCCACAGGGAAGTCCCCGTCAAGTCCCTGTGAGTCAGAGGGGGCGGGGTCACCGGGTGGCCCCACCCCCGTTATTTAAGAACCGTCAGAAGAGGAGAAGCGTCACACAGCGGGAGCCTCCCTCCATGCCATCATGGATGCAGAGCAGCCCGAGGAGAAGAAGGGAAGAAGACGCCGCAGATGAAGATGCAGGACGAGAACACCGGAGGAAGAACCAGAAGAACCAGAAGAAGAAAAAGATGGAGGAAGAAACCGAAGGAAGATAGAAGATAGAAGAAAGAAGAAAGAAGAAGCATTTAAATAAAGGAATTGTCAAAAACTGTCTCTTGTCATTTTTAACATTTTTGACAGTTTTTTTGTGAAATGGTAGGAAAAGTACCCCCTTACCATTTCACACGGGGGGAGGGCCGGGATCTGGAGGTCCCCTTGTTAAAGGGGGCTTCCAGATTCCGATACCCCCCCGCCCGCAGACCCCCACAATCACCAGGCAAGGGTTGTGGGGATGAGGCCCTTGTTAACATCAACATGAGGACAAGGTGTTTTGGGGGGCTACCCCAACGCACCCTCCCAATGTTGAGGGCATGTGGCCTGGTACGGTTCAGGAGGGGGGCCGCTCTCTCGTCCCCCCCTCTTTTCCTGTGGTCTGCCAGGTTGCATGCTCGGATAAGGGTCTGGTATAGATTTTTGGGGGGACCCCACGCCATTTTTTTTTAAATTTTGGCACGGGGTTCCCCTTAAAATCCATACCAGACCTTATCTTGCAAACCTGGCCTGTTAGTGGGCCCTGAGGACAGAATGATGACCACTGCTTTAAACGACCTGAAGGGCCTGGTATGGAATTTAGGGGGACCCCCCACGTCATTTTTTTTTTAAATTTTGGTTCGGAGTTCCCCTGTGGGGAATTCCCATGTCGTTTTTGTCAATGAACTTTTATGTGTATTGTCGGACCGGCAATTCATTAATAGCCGCGAGTAGTTTTAAATGACTTTTTTTCCTTTGAAATGTCATTTTGCTGTCAGACTGTTCTAAACACGGGAAACATGCGCCCCTTTACAGGCATACTATAGACACCCCCCAGGTATGAAATTTAAAGGAATATTACACTTTTATTGTTTCACTTTAAGCATTATTAAAATCACTGCTCCTGAAAAAACGTCCGTTTTTAAAACTTTTTTTTGCATTGATCCTTGTCCCCTGGGGCAGGACCCAGGTCCCCAAACACTTTTTATGACAATAACTTGCATATAAGCCTTTAAAATTAGCACTTTTGATTTCTCCCATAGACTTTAAAGGGTGTTCTGCTGCTTTCGAATTTGCCGCGAACACCCCAAATTGTTCGCTGTTCGGCGAACGGGCAAACAGCCAATGTTCGAGTCAAACATGAGTTCGACTCGAACTCGAAGCTCATCCCTAGTGATCATCAACCCTGTCCTCAGGGCCCACTAACAGGCCAGGTTTTATGTATTACCTTGGGGAGATGCAGACTAGAATACTGCAATCACTGATCAGCAAATGATCTCACCTGTGATGTATTTCAGTTATCTTGCAGACCTGGCCTGTTAGTGGGCCCTGAGGAAAGAATGATGACCACTGCTTTAAACGACTTAGTTGTTTGATTAGCTTAGTACCTGAGCATTATTGAATAGAGATCCATACAATCAGTTTGGACAGAGTTAAAACATCCACTTTTTGCTTCTGATATGCCAACTTGCCATAGCAACTTCCTAGAAGCAAGCTAAGGTCGACACATCTGGCTAGTCTGATAAAGACTCCCTGGCCAACTGCTTCTGAGGTAGAGGTTGCCTTTAAATAAAACACAGCTGTTTGGTTAGGCTTGCTATGGAGCCATTAGTGACTGTAGGCCTTCTCAGTCTCTGCCCATTTGCCACTGCCTCTGGCCTGCAACTTGGTTTTGCATTTTGGCTTACACACCAGTTACGATCAGTTCACTGTGATTATTGTAGAGATTTCCTTGGTCTGCCTCTTCTGGCAGTTAAATACATAGCTGTTCCTTCAGGGTTAAAGAGGACTTGTCCCTGTTGCAGCGACAGGTTGACTCTCCTCTTCCTGAGAAGTGGTGTTGAAGGCTGGAGAGATTTACAATCCATTATGCCCATAATGTGCACTCTTTTAGGATAGAATATACCTACCTGCCCTCACCTTAATGAACGTTGCTGGTCTCTAGGAAAGCTGATTGCTACTGGAGCCATGCCTCTGAGTATTTGTTAAAAAACCATCAGTAGTAACCGCTACAAGCAGCAAACCACATATCCCTCTGTGGTGTCCCACAAATAACAGGAGCAATTACACATTGCTAACAGGTAAAGGACTAAGGAAATGTAACTAAGCAGATCCTGACTTTCATTTTAGCATCAAGGTCAGCATTTAAAATGCATAGAGATAAACGCATAGCAGTCATTAGTACTGTAGAGTCAATGTAATCACAGGCAAGCAGCGCAGGCTAATAGTCAGACAATTAGCACTAGCAGGATAAACCTACCTTAGACACACATGTACCGCAAAAGGTCCATACCACAACCAAGCATTAATACACAGTAAGCCCAGCCTGCAGGGGCCAGGCCCTGCGTTAATAGGAAAGGCTCAGCACCACCTGAAATCAGCCTAAAGCATTAGCAATACTGCAGACACAGACCACAACCTGTGAAGTATTAGTAAACAGAATGGCACCATGGACAGCCAGTAAGATTCACATGTGTGATATACACTTTCAGTGGTGTAAACTAACAACATACCTGCAGACAATAAGGCTACTTTCACACTGAGGCGCTTTACAGGTGCTACAGCGCTAAAAAAAGCGCATTTATAGCGCCTGTAAAACGCCTCTCCTGTGTCTCCAGTGTGAAAGCCCGAGGGCTTTCACACTGGAGCGGTGCGCTTGCAGGATGGTCAAAAAATTCCTGCAAGCCGCATCTTTGCAGCGCTGTAGGTGCGGTGTATTCACCGCTCCTAAATTCCCCTTCCCATTGAAAACAATGGGGCAGCGCCGCTGCAGCGGCGCTATGCCGGCGGTTTTAACCCTTTTTCAGGTGCTAGCGGGGGGTTAAAAGCGCCCCGCTAACGGCCGAATAGCACTGCAAAAACGACAGTGGCAGTGGATCCATGCCCCATTTGGGACACACTATAAGTCGGGAGATCGTTTCAACGGGCAGACGTCTTGGCACCCGATCAAGAAGGAGGAGAAGTTAGCGGTGTACTACTTTATATCTCCCGCCACCCCTCCAATGACTGGCGTTATACTAGGAGCTGCATGCACCATTAAAATTAGCCTTCGTGGGGGGGGGCGTGTCTGGACGTGAACGGCGGCGGACGTCTTGGAGAGGAGCTCCGGAGCCCTGCTTCTCAATCCGCCTGCATCTCTGCACATAGGCCCTACAAAAACCACCATAATCTGCCAGATTACCCTCCGGGACCCCCTGCAGCGGCATCTATGAATATTTCGGTGGAAGCCGGTCCGTAAGAGGCAGTGAGATGTAGCCTCCAGACCCCCGCGGCCGCCGCCATCTTGCCGCTCCGAGGCCTACCAGGGGAATCGTCAAACGGACGGATCTGGAGGTAAGGGGACCTCCATCCACACTCACAGCCTGTCCCCCTGCACTCCTAGCACGGTCCGGAGGCTCCGCCGAGCTCCGGGGACGCCCGTAGCGGCCGCGGCCTGGTCCGGCCTAGTGCAGCCTAGTAAGGCCTGCGGATCCCCGCTCTCTCCTGAAGCCCTATCCCTGCCGAGGGACGCCGTAATTGGCCCGGCCAACATCTGACCTGCAGGGAACAGCCACAGCCTTTTTCCAAGAACTGGCCCCTAAGATTCCGGTGGACAGGCTGGAATTTGACCGTATCCACCGGTCACTGGCCCCTAAACCCTCCGACGGTCCCCCGAGGGATGTTATCATCAAATTCCATTATTATAGGACCAAGGAGAAGCTCTTATGCCGCGTACACACGAGCGGACTTTACGGCGGACTTTGCCCGGCGGACTTTTCAACGTACTTTCCGACGGACTTTCTGAATGAACGGACTTGCCTACACACAATCCACCAAAGTCCGTCGAATTCGTACGTGATGACGTACGACCGGACTAAAACAAGGAAGTTCATAGCCAGTAGCCAATAGCTGCCCTAGCGTGGCTTTTTGTCCGTCGAACTAGCATACAGACGGCGGACTTTTCGACCGGACTCGATTTCAACGGATAAATTTTAAACAAGTTTCAAATCTAAGTCCGTCCAATTTTTGAGAAAACAAAGTCCGCTGGAGCCCACACACATCGAATTGTCTGACGAAATCCAGTCCGCCGGGCAAAGTCCGCCGTAAAGTCCGCTTGTGTGTACGCGGCATTACAGTCTGCACGAGAGCAGCGGGACATCTCTTTCCAAGGCAACCCCCTCCAAATATTCGCGGACCTTTCGCCGGTCACCATTGCCAGGCGTCGAGGTCTTAAGCCTTATCTCCAAGTTCTACAATCCCATCAGATCAAGTACAGATGGGGGTTCCCCTTCAAACTTTCTTTCTCCCATCAGGGTCGCCAGTTTCATGCCACCTCCCCATCAGGCCTAAAACAGCATCTCCAGGATCTGCAACTGGACATCCCTCTGTCCCAACCAGATGCCCAGGCTTCAAATTCCCGGCCAGGCCCAGCCAGACCTCCTCGTCAATCTTCTCAAGCATCACAAAGATCACAATCTGGATCCCAGGCGCTGCGGGACTTGCAGGCCCAACGTTTCCAACAAGCCAATAACGGATGAAAGTCCCCATCCTCCCTTGATGTGCATTTCACTTGTTTTTCTTCTTTTTTTTGTTCGCTTACCCAGTGTGTTACTGTTCTTGTTTTAAATTCCAACCTAACTTGAGGAGCCCAGCAGCTTGTCTTGGAGGATATCCACCTGCCGTACCTTTGCCCTATTGAGTCGACTACTGCTTGGCAGGGGTGGGCGTTGCCCGACCGTAGACTGCCCCGCTTGTGAGATGGCGGTCCCGGGCATGGAACACCCCATATGGGATCCCCTGTTGGGTCTCCGGCACTGGTCTGCCCCCCAAACCACTTCTACCATGCTGGTGGCTCTCATGGACTGGAGGGGTGGGGGGAGAAGGGTAAATGGTTTTAGGCTAAGGACATGCCTCCACTGACTGTTATGTAGGTTGGCTGTTAATGATTACACACCGTGCAGTGGAGTGATAGGGCTGGCGCTTTGACTTTGTTGTGGGGTCCCGGCCTGCCCTCTGGGGTGGATGGTCTTGTGGCTGTCGCCCCTGGGGGCGGGGGGGTCTCCCGCATCTACACCTTCAAATATTAATAACGCATTGAGGTTCTCATACTGTAATTCATTTTAGGCTACTTATATTGATGCTATTTCTAAGTATTGTTTAAATTCTATGTTCATTTTGTTTAAGTTGATTCTATTATCTTCACTATAGGTCGGTGGTTCAGACGGACCACTGCTCCCCTCAGACCTTGGCACCTGGCTAAGATACTTGTCTTGGCTATGGTCCCACCCCATTGTGGGCTCTGTTGCCCACGACATGATACGTCAATGTACACACTACATGCTATTCTCCGAGTTCTTCTCGGTATTCCTATATCTTCTGTTCTTTCTTATTTTTACTATTCTTCTCTCTCCCTCTCCCTTTCCCCATTCCCTTGGACCCTGGGGTGTGCAGATGGAGTAATCCATAATGTCACATCTCAGACCCAGTGACCCTTCATTGGTTGTCCCTGAACGTTTAGGGCATGAATTCCCCCCAAAAACGGGTTAAGGTTTTCAACTACCTTAAGCAACAAAAAATTGACATTGCCTGTTTGCAGGAAACACACTTTTCTTCCTCTTCCTACCCCAAATATTTTGCGGCAAACTATCCCCAAGTCTATACGGCTAATGGCCCCACTAAACAGAGAGGAGTCCTTATAGCTATACGTAAATCAATCCCATTTATCTGTAACAAGCAAATAGCTGACCCTAATGGTAGATACCTTCTCCTGCAGGGTTCTGTTCAGGACAATGAAGTAACTATTATGACTTATTATGCCCCGAATGACAATCCGGGCCCATTTCTGTCTCATGTCTGCTCCTTGTTGCAGGTCCACCAGAGAGGCACCCTCATGTTGGCGGGTGATTCTAATGTGACGCTCAATCCTGCCCTTGATAAATACCCAGCGGATCTTAAAGCCCCCTCCCTTGCTTCAAAAAAAGTCTTGCTAACCCTACAAAATTTTGATTTAGTGGACATATGGCGAGAGCTTCATCCCATGGGCAGGGACTGCACACACTATTCCCATCCTCATCACTCCCATTCTAGAATCGATCATTTGTTTGTGTTACGGAAACATCTCCCTTTAATAGAATCGGTCTCGATTTTAGCAGTCCCTTGGTCAGATCACGATCCTGTTCTAACCGTCTGTTGCTCCCTACATAGCAAACCACAACATGCTCCATGGGTAATGAATGACTCACTTTTATCCTTCAAACCAATCCTCAGCGAAATCCAAGAAGCTTCTGCAGAATATTTTAGACTCAATGCAGGTTCTGTCTCATCCCCAATAACACTATGGGAGGCTTATAAAGCTGTCCTCCGGGGTCGCGTTATTAGAATAGCGTCCCAACGCAAAAGAGAAAGGATTCAGGCCCGACGCAAGTTAGAGCAGAACTTGGAGGACCGATCGGCGGCCTTTAAGTTAACCCCCACCCCTGCTAATCGCAGATCTTTAGACAAAGCCAGCACAGACTTGGATCTATGTCTCACAGACGATGCGAACCGTTCCTTAAGTTGGGCCCGCCAGAAATGGTATGCTAAGGCAAACAAACCCAATGCTCAGTTGGCCAATAGGCTACGCACTTTTACCCTGAGATTTACCCCCATAACCTTGCGCACCCGCCATAACATCCTCACGGGGAACCCCAAGAAGGTCTTGGAAGAATTCTGCCATTGCCTTACCAAACTTTACTCCCCCACAAATCACTCTTCAATGCAGGGCCTGAATGCTTTCTTAAAAGAGTTATCTCTACCTTCCCTATCCAAATCCCACATCTCCCTAATGGACCGAGATATACAGGTCCCTGAGGTTCTTCAATGCATTAAGGAACTGAAAGTGGGCAAAAGACCAGGCCCAGATGGTTTCACTGCTTTGTATTATTGAAAATTTGCTGAGGTTCTGGCCCCACACCTAGCAGCTATGTATAACTCGGTCAAACGAGGTCACACATTTACACCAGATTTGCTCACAGCCAACATAGTAATGATCCCTAAGCCAGATAAAGACCATTCTTCCTGGGCAAATTTTCGGCCAATCTCTTTAATAAATATTGATATGAAGAGATTGACGAAAATTCTGGCCAATCGCCTGAACTCCTTTCTACCGCGCCTGATAAAAAAGGATCAGGTGGGATTCGTCCCCCGTAGGCAGGCGGGAGATGCCATTAGACGACTCCTCCAAATCCAACATATAGCTCAGAAAGATCCCTAGAGACAATGTTTCTTTCTTTAGATGTCAATAAAGCCTTCGATACCTTATCCTGGCCCTATTTGACACAGATCCTCACTCATTATGGTTTTGGCACCTCCTTTTTGAGTTGGGTCTCAGCCATATATCGCTACCCCCAGGCTAAAGTGCGTTACTATGGATATGAATCGCCTATTTTCCCTATTAAGAGGGGAACACGTCAGGGATGCCCGCTCTCTCCACTTTTATTTATACTAGCACTTGAACCCCTGGCAGAGGCCATACGCTCTCACCCAGATATATCAGGAGTAGAAGTAGCAGGCACCGCGCACAAATTGTCACTGTTTGCGGACGACATTTTATTAACCATTACTAAACCTAGAATCTCCCTCCCCAATTTATTCTCTCTCTTAGACTCCTTTGCCTCATTCTCAGGCCTTTCAGTTAATCCGGCAAAATCTAAAGCGATGTCTATCAACCTTCGGGCCCTGGAATTAGAATCCCTACAATCGGCATTCTCATTCCAGTGGTTAACCTCACTACCCTATTTGGGTATTAAACTTACTCCGAGATACTCGGGATTGTACCAAGCCAATTTTCCCCCGCTTTTCCGAAAGCTGGAGGCTATGCTTGTCTCTTGGTCCACACTCCCAATTTCTTGGTTCGGCAGAATAGCGACAGTACGCATGACGTACCTCCCTAAATTACTCTATTATTTTAGAGTTCTGCCAGTCCATGTGCCCCCCCATATCATTCGAATACATCAACGTAAAGTTATGCAGTTTATATGGGGCCCTAAGAAACCCAGTTCCTAATTTACGAGCATATTACACGGCTGCGGGTATTGCCCCAATATCTCACCTCCATGAGAAACAACAAATGCCACTATGGGCCACCATGGATTTAGTCGATGCACACCCAACACCTCTAGCTTCTCTTCCGTGGCTTCCTAAAGCACATCGCCCCTCTACCATTGGTCCCTGTCTGGCTCACTCTCTTAAACTGTGGGATGCGGTCAAGTACTCAGCAGGCCTAATATCTCCTCATCTCCCATTACTTCGCCTCCTCCACTGCCCTTTATTTCAACCATGTTGTGATAATCCATTGCAGTTTAAATGGTGGTCTGATAACGGCTTTACAGATATCCATTCGTTATTCACTCCAACCAAGATCATCCCTTTTGCTGCTTTACGCTCCTCACATGATATCCCCCTTAAGGAACATTATAGTTACCTGCAAATTAGGCATTTTCTCCAACAGCTTACAAAATCCCAATCGGCCCCCTTTACCATGACCCCATTTGAAAGTCTTTGTAGATCATGCCCCCAATCCTCGGGTCTGATCTCCCTCATATATATTGCTATAATTAACTCCAAGACACCACCATTGAGACCTTATCATCTTCAGTGGGAGGCCAAACTCGGAAAACAATTGGACTCGGAGGATTGGCAAGGTATGACTAATATGCTATCCAAATGCTCTAAGAATGTTCTCTTCTTGGAGAACGCCTACAAGGTCTTTTATAGATGGTACTATACCCCGGCTAGATTAGCAAGCTTCATCCCATCTTATTCCCCCCTCTGTTTTCGTGGGTGCTCACAGGAGGGCACGATGGCGCATATCTGGTGGACCTGCCCCAGGATTTGCAGATTATGGGACAGAGTATACCCACTACTACGCAATCTTTTTAATACCACTATAAAGCGGGACCCTTTTGAGGCCCTCTTATGGAAACCAATTGCAGAACTTCTTCGTCCTGAACGCCAACTAGGAGCACATATTTTTACCGCAACTAAATTGACCATAGCAAGGGCCTGGAAAACTCCGAACCTCAGTTTTGAGGCAGTTAAAAACTGTGTGAATGATATCATGGTAAACGAGAAACTTACGGCCATATTATTGGACACGCATGATAAATTCCTCAGGATATGGCAACCCTGGGTGACCCATAATCGCCCATCAAGATTTGACCTTACGCTTCTTTCCCTATAATGAGCCTCCGTCCCCCCCACCCCACGGTCCCCCCCCCTCTTTTCCCACCCCCCTCTCTCCCACTTTCAATTCCTCTTTCCTTTTTCTCATTCAGGCCCTTGGGCTTAAGTCTTCAGAGAATGGATACTTAAAGTAGCGAAGAGGAGGAAAAAAGAAAAAAAAAAAAAAAAAAGGGACAGAGAAAAAAAAAAAAAATTACTTCATACAAAGCTACGTTATCTTTTTTGAGGTTAATCAATTTAACTTGATTTTGTTTCTGTTTTTTTTTTCTTTTCCTTTATTACCTATGCAATGTTACATATTACAATAACATCTCACTAGACATCCTTTAAATGTTCCAGAGTGTTTGCTAACATAATATTCTGTGTTTGCAGTTTAACACTTGGCTAGTAAGCCGAGATGAAGACTCTTCTTAACCACTTCAGCCCCGGAAGGTTTTACCCCCTTCCTGACCAGAGCACTTTTTACAATTCGGCACTGCGTCGCTTTAACTGCTAATTGCGCGGTCATGCAATGCTGTACCCAAACAAAATTTGCGTCCTTTTCTTCCCACAAATAGAGCTTTCTTTTGATGGTATTTGATCACCTCTGCCGTTTTTATTTTTTGCGCTATACACGGAAAAAGACCGAAAATTTTGAAAAAAAATGATATTTTCTACTTTTTGTTCTAAAAAAAATCCAATAAACTCAATTTTAGTCATACATTTAGGCCAAAATGTATTCGGCCACATGTCTTTGGTAAAAAAAATGTCAATAAGTGTATATTTATTGGTTTGCGCAAAAGTTATAGCGCCTACAAACTAGGGTACATTTTCTGGAATTTACACAGACTTTCATTTATGACTGCCTATGTTGTTTCTTGAGGTGCTAAAATAGCAGGGCAGTACAAAACCCCCACAAATGACCCCATTTTGGAAAGTAGACACCCCAAGGAAATTGCTGAGAGGCATGTTGAGCCCATTGAATATTCATTTTTTTTGTCCCAAGTGATTGAATAATGACAAAAAAAAAAAAAATTACAAAAAGTTGTCACTAAATGATATATTGCTCACACAGGCCATGGGCATATGTGGAATTGCACCCCAAAATACATTTAGCTGCTTCTCCTGAGTATGGGGATACCACATGTGTGGGACTTTTTGGGAGCCTAGCCGCGTACGGGGCCCCGAAAACCAATCACTGCCTTCAGGATTTCTAAGGGCGTACATTTTTGATTTTACTCCTCACTACCTATCACAGTTTTGAAGGCCATAAAATGCCCAGATGGCATAAAACCCCCCCAAATGACCCCATTTTGGAAAGTAGACACCCCAAGCTATTTGCTTTGAGGCATGTTGAGTCCATGGAATGTTTTATATTTTGACACAAGTTGCGGGAAAGTGACAATTTTTTTTTTTTTTTGCACAAAGTTGTCACTAAATGATATATTGCTCACACAGGCCATGGGCATATGTGGAATTGCACCCCAAAATACATTTAGCTGCTTCTCCTGAGTATGGGGATACCACGTGTGGGACTTTTTGGGAGCCTAGCCGCGTACGGGGCCCCGAAAACCAATCACTGCCTTCAGGATTTCTAAGGGCGTACATTTTTGATTTTACTCCTCACTACCTATCACAGTTTCGGAGGCCATGGAATGCCCAGGTGGCTCAAACCCCCCCCAAAATGACCCCATTTTGGAAAGTAGACACCCCAAGCTATTTGCTGAGAGGCATGGTGAGTATTTTGCAGCTCTCATTTGTTTTTGAAAATAAAGAAAGACGAGAAAAATTTTTTTTTTCTTTTTTCAATTTTCAAAACTTTGTGACAAAAAGTGAGGTCTGCAAAATACTCACTATACCTCTCATCAAATAGCTTGGGGTGTCTACTTTCCAAAATGGGGTCATTTGGGTTTTTTTTGCCACCTGGGCATTCCATGGCCTCCGAAACTGTGATAGGCAATGAAGAGTGAAATCAAAAATTTACGGCTTTAGAAAGCCTGAAGGCGGTGCTTGGTTTTCGGGGTCCCGTACGCGGCTAGGCTCCCAAAAAGTCTCACACATGTGGTATCCCCGTACTCAGGAGAAGCAACAGAATGTATTTTGGGGTGTAATTTCACATATACCCATGGCCTGTTTGAGCAATATATCATTTAGTGACAACTTTGCGCAAAAAAAAATAAAAAATTGTCTCTTTCCCGCAACTTGTGTCACAATATAAAATATTCCATGGACTCGACATGCCTCTCAGCAAATAGCTTGGGGTGTCTACTTTCCAAAATGGGGTCATTTGGGGGGGTTTTGAACTGTCCTGGCATTTTATGCACAACATTTAGAAGCTTATGTCACACATCACCCACTCTTCTAACCACTTGAAGACAAAGCCCTTTCTGACACTTTTTGATTACATAAAAAAATAAAAATTTTTTGCAAGAAAATTACTTTGAACCCCCAAACATTATATATTTTTTTAAAGCAAATGCCCTACAGATTAAAATGGTGGGTGTTTCATATTTTTTTTTTCACACAGTATTTGCGCAGCGATTTTTCAAACGCATTTTTTGGGGAAAAAACACACTTTTTTAAATTTTAATGCACTAAAACACACTATATTGCCCAAATGTTTGATGAAATAAAAAAGATGATCTTAGGCCGAGTACATGGATACCAAACATGACATGCTTTAAAATTGCGCACAAACGTGCAGTGGCGACAAACTAAATACATTTTTAAAAGCCTTTAAAAGCCTTTACAGGTTACCACTTTAGATTTACAGAGGAGGTCTACTGCTAAAATTACTGCCCTCGATATGACGTTCGCAGTGATACCTCACATGCATGGTGCAATTGCTGTTTACATTTGACGCCAGACCGACGCTTGCGTTCGCCTTAGCGCGAGAGCAGGGGGAACAGGGGTGCTTTTTTTTTTCTTTATTATTATTATTTTTTTTTATCTTATTTTTAAACTGTTCCTTTCATATTTTTTTTTAAATCATTTTTATTGTTATCTCAGGGAATGTAAATATCCCCTATCATAGCAATAGGTAGTGACAGGTACTCTTTTTCGCAAAAATTGGGGTCTATTAGACCCTAGATTTCTCCTCTGCCCTCAAAGCATCTGACCACACCAAGATCGGTGTAAAAGCAGTCTAGAGGCTAATTAGCCGCTAGGATTGCTTTTACATGAAAGCCGACCGCTGGCTGAAAAGAATGATACCAAGATGATACCTAAACCTGCAGGCATCATTCTGGTATAACCACTCAAAGTCGTGAATGGCGTACCTGAAGACAAAAAAATGGTTAACAATAAAGCACAGTAAACGGTAAAGTATAAAAAATTGCATACCTGAAAAGCAAACATGATAAAACATAATAACAATAAAACATTGCAGAATAGAATACAGTAAAAAAGAGCAGAACAATAGAGAGAATAGAGAGAGAGAGAACAATAAAACGACAACTATTTTTTTTTATTTTATATTTTTGTATGTGTTTTTTTTTTTTACACTTTTTTTTGTAACTAACTTTTATAACTGTAACCGGTTCCAGGTTCGGGTCTCTCAAAATGCGATGGCATCTTGGGAGACCCTGTGAAAGTGTGCCTAGTCTGTGGAATGCTGTACCCTACGCTAATACTCAACTAGTGAATGGTAGCGTTCAAAACATTCACCAATGCAAAGACCAGGATTGTCAGGACAGGAGGGACAATAATAGCGGGTGTCACGCCTATATCCGCGCTTGCTGCAGACACAACATCTTTTTTGGGGGGGTTTGTTGGGTAGGGGTACTCGGGAGGACATAAAGAAAATGCCTCTCATGCAGCCGACTGCATTTGGTTGGGGATGTGAATGGGGGAAGTACGGGCGCTGCAGAAGCGGTGGGTTCCCAATTAGGATTGGCGAATGCAGCAGGAAGGGCACTATGGGCACGACAGGCCTGTGTTTGTCTTTTTGGTGGCAGCGGGACACTACTTGTGCTTGCCACCTCACCAGCTTGAGCTGCACTTATGGGACTCGCCACGTCACCAAGTGTTACTGCAGTGCTGGTTTGACTACGACCGGGGTGTACTAGGCCGCTGGTGCTTGCCAGTTCACCAAAACGCTACCAAAAAAACTGGTAGCGATCGCAGGGATCAGGCCTGACTCTGCGAACGCTGCAGTTATGCAATAAGTGTTTTGTAAGTGTCAGTGATCGATCGATACTGCACTTGGGTGGGCTGGGCTGGGCCGGGCGGAGGGGCAAAACGCAGGTGCTAGCAGGTATCTGGGCTGATCCCGCTAACACTGCGTTTTTGGGAACCCTAAACTGCTTGGGACGCTAGTATAGATCTGATCAGATCAGATATTGATCCGTTCAGATACTATACCACTAAGGGAGGCGTATGCTGCGAGCGTGGGTGTTAGCGGTACTGGCGCTAACCTGACGCTGCTTGGGGCTGGTGCTTGCCAGTTCACCAAAACGCTACCAAAAAAACTGTTAGCGATCGCAGGGATCAGGCCTGACTCTGCGAACGCTGCAGTTATGCGTTTAGTGTTTTGTAAGTGACAGTGATCGATCGATACTGCACTTGGGTGGGCTGGGCTAGGCCGGGCGGAGGGGAAAAACGCAGGTGCTAGCGGGTATCTGGGCTGATCCCGCTAACACTGCGTTTTTGGGAACCCTAAACTGCTGGGGACGCTAGTATAGATCTGATCGGATCAGATATTGATCCGTACAGATACTATACCACTAAGGGAGGTGTATGCTGCGTGCGTGGGTGTTAGCGGTACTGGCGCTAATCTGACGCTGCCTGGGGCGACGCATATCACCGCCGGGCGATCAGGGGGCTAAACCTTTATTCGGTAATAAACGGCGGGTGCCCTGACACTATAAAAAATAAACGAACTAACCAGCGTCACCCATAACGGTTATACGGTGATCAGTGGTGAAAGGGTTAACTAGGGGGAAATCAAGGGGTTAAAACATTTATTAGATAGTATATGGGGTCCCTGACGCTATAAAACGCTGACGGCGAACCTAAATATTTACCTCCCTAACTAGCATCACCAGTGACACTAATACAGCGATCAGAAAAATGATCGCTTAGTGACACTGGTGACAGGGGGTGATCAAGGGGTTAAAACTTTATTAGGGGGGGTTAGGGGGGTACCCTAGACCTAAAGGGGGGTAATACTCACTGCCCTAACACTGTAACTGTCACAAACTGACACCAATCAGTAATCAGAAAAAAAAAAAAATACTGCTTGGTGTCAGTTTGTGACAGGGGGGGGGGGGTGATTGGGGGGGATCGGGGGGCGATCGGGGGGGGGGGATCGGGGTGTTTTATGTGCCTGGCATGTTCTACTGTGTATGTGTGTGTTTTATGCACTCACATGTCTTCTCTCCTCGGCGCTGGAACGGAAACTGCAGAGCCGAGGAGAGATGACATCACATCCTCTGCCTGTGTGAAACTACACACAGGCAGGGGAGGATTCCGATTGGCTGGGAGCGATCGCGAGGGGGGGGGGGCACGATCGGATGGTCCCCGTAGCCACAATACCAGGGTTCCTTTACCAATTAGGAGGAAGTTTATTTGCATCCCCCCCCCTCCCCCTCACCCTTCCCCATCCATCTCTATAGGTTCTCTCTGGCTGCCACGGTAGTTTTGGAAAATGGGTTATTGATATCCCACTAATAAATTATATTTAACACTTATTATTACCTACCGGTGACACCCTGCGAGATCCTCAACCGTCCGGACGCTGTTCTTCGTTGTGTGTGATTTGTTTTTGTTTTTTGTATTGTTTTGGTTCTTTTTTGTCTAGTTCAGTTCGTCATTTTAATGCATGCAATAACTGGGTTCCATGGACCGAACCAGCTTTAATTTACCTCACATTTTAATCTAAGGTTGTTGTTCTATTTGTGATGAATTGTATCATTATGAAATAAATAGATTTATACTTTTTTGGTAATACAGTTAGCATTCTTGAAAACTACCAACTAATTTTGTTGCTATAGTAACCTCTTACCCAGACATCTATAACCGGGTGCCCTCTCTTCCTAAATCACTAGTACTTGCTAATTATCACTCACTCTCAACTCTTTCATCTGAAGAAATTGTCAAAACACGACCGCCTGGCAGTAATTAAAGTAGAACTAAAGCCAGAAGGGAGGGTTATAGCCCCTGTGTTTTTTGTTTTTGTTTTGTTTTTTTTGCCCATGGAGAGATTTTCCTTTACTTCCTGTCCTATAGTCAAAACAGCAAGTAAGAAGACACCCAACAATGAGGGGACTCCCTGGTTGACACCAGGGTCACCAGAACTAGTGTCCTCATTGGAAGATATCCTCTTATTTTCCTTTCTGGTGATTTGCTTTCACCTTCACTATAATAAGATGAGGAAAAGTCTCAGCCTACGCTTCTCCTCAAACCACACCCCGATGCATTTCATCCTGCCTACGGGGGCTTAGTCATGTAACTCACCTCTATTACTAAGCCCACTAGAGTGAAATGCGTCAGTAGGTAGTTTGCGAAGTAGCATAGGCTTCATTACACATTGACTGGCTGGGAGAGCGGGGTCCATTCCATGCTATGACAATTATAGAGGTTGAATCTCTCTAACAGGGGTACAGACATCAATAAAAGCCTGCCAGGTGTTCTAATCCCTCTCCACTAAAAAAAACAAAAAAAGTATTTTCTCTAATATAAAGGTAAAAGCAGACATCTTGTTTCATCTTTAAAGTTTATGCAAACCCTAAAAATGACCTTTGCTTATTTGATCCCTTTTTGGTCTGTTAAATGTACCATGAAATGGGTTTTGTTAGATTTTTTTCAATAAATGCAAAAAATACCTGTTTTATCATGTCAGAAATTTTGAGCTGTCCTGTGTCTTATGCTATCTCAAAAACTGACTTTTTGCTATAATAAATATCCAAAAAAATAAAATGTAAAAAAACTAATTTCATCATCAGTTTAGGCCAATATGTATTCTTCTACATATTTTTGGTAAAAAAAAATCGCAATAAGCGTATATTGATTGATTTCTGCAAAAGTTATAGCGTCTACAAAATAGGGGATAGATTTATGGCATTTTTATTATTCTTTTTTTTTATTTATTAATAATGCCGGTGATCATTGATTTTTAGCGGGATTGCAACATTGCAGCGGACAGATCGGACACTTTTGACACTTTTTTGGCATCAGTAACATTTTTATAGCGATCACAGCTAAAAATAGCCACTGATTACTGTATAAATGACACTGGCAAGGATAGGGTTAACACTAGGGGGCGCCACTACTATTTTCGCTGGCGATAGAGCCACTGACAGCGCTGCTCAGATCTAGTGGGGAGGTTGTGGCACTGATGACTGAGGGCCTGGAAGAAAAACGCGGGCGACATGTTGATATATTTGGTGGACCCCAAGTTGTCACTCCCTACTCTATTATTATATTATATTATATATATTATATTATTATTATTCAGCGCTTTGAGCACTTTTCTGGCTTCCAAGTAAACTGGGACAAATCCCTGTTGTTTATGCTAGACCAATCCTCCCCAATTACACTACCACCTCATGTCCATTACAGATTGTACAGTCAGGTCCATAAATATTGTGACATTGACACAATTCTAATCTTTTTGGCTCTATACACCACCACAATGGATTTGAAATGAAACAAACAAGATGTGCTTTAACTGCAGACTTTCAGCTTTAATTTTAGGGTATTTACATCCAACTCAGGTGAACGGTGTAGGAATTATAACAGTTTGTATATGTGCCTCCCACTTTTTAAGGGACCAAAAGTAATGGGACAATTGGCTGCTCAGCTGTTCCATGGCCAGGTGTGTGTTATTCCCTCATTATCCCATTTACAAGGAGCAGGTGAAAGGTCCAGAGTTCATTTCAAGTGTGCTATTTGCATCTGGAATCTGTTGCTGTCAACTCTCAAAGATCCAAAGAGCTGTCACTATCAGTGAAGCAAGCCATCATTAGGCTGAAAAAACAGAACAACCCCATCAGAGAGATAGCAAAAACATTAGGCATGGCCAAATCAACTGTTTGAAACATCCTTAAAAAAAAAGAACGCACTGGGGAGCTCAGCAACACCAAAAGACTCTGAAGACCACGGAAAACAACTGTGGTGGATGACCTAAGAATTCTTTCCCTGATGAAGAAAACACCCTTCACAACAGTTGGCCAGATCAAAAACACTCTCCAGGAGGTAGGTTTATGTGTGTCAAAGTCAACAATCAAGAGAAGACTTCACCAGAGTGTATACAGAGGGTTCACCACAAGATGTAAACCAAAAGCAGGAATACCAGATAAGAGTTTGCCAAACAACATCTAAAAAAGCCTTCACAGTTCTGGAACAACATCCTATGGACAGATGAGACCAAGGTCAACTTGTACCAGAGTGATGGGAAGAGAAGAGTATGGAGAAGGAAAGGAACTGCTCATGATCCAAAGCATACCACCTCATCAGTGAAGCATGATGGTGGTAGTGTCATGGCGTGGGCATGTATGGCTGCCAATGAAACTGGTTCTCTTGTATTTATTGATGATGTGATGCTAACAAAAGCAGCAGGATGAATTCTGAAGTGTTTCGGGCAATATTATCTGCTCATATTCAGCAAAATGCTTCAGAACTCATTGGACGGCGCTTCACAGTGCAGATGGACAATGACCGGAAGCATGCTGCGAAAGCAACCAAAGAGTTTTTTAAGGGAAAGAAGTGGAATGTTATGCAATGGCCAAGTCAGTCACCTGACCTGAATCCGATTGAGCATGCATTTCACTTGCTGAAGACAAAACTGAAGGGAAAATGCCCCAAGAACAAGCAGGAACTGAAGACAGTTGCAGTAGAGGCCTAACAGAGCATCACCAGGGATGAAACCTAGTGTCTGGTGATGTCTATGCGTTCCAGACTTCAGGCTGTAATTGACTGCAAATGATTTGCAACCAAGTATTAAAAAGTGAAAGTTTGATGGATGATTGTTAATCTGTCCCATTACTTTTGGTCCCTTAAAAAGTGGGAGGCACATATACAAACTGTTGTAATTCCTACACCGTTCACCAGATTTGGATGTAAATACCCTCAAATTAAAGCTGAAAGTCTGCAGTTAAAGCACGTCTTGTTTGTTTCATTTCAAATCCATTGTGGTGGTGTATAGAGCCAAAAAGATTATAAATGTGTCGATGTCCCAATATTTATGGACCTTACTGTACATACCTTTTGCTATCTAGGTATTGAAATACAACGGCCTATCTCCTCATGCACCAAAATTAATTTAGATCCACTCATTAATAGAATGAGGAATATGCTTAATACCTGGGCCAATCTTCCCCTGACGCTGTTGGGTAGAATAAATATTTTTAAAATGATCTTTTTACCACGCTTTCTATATATTCTGAGTAACTCCCCAATATACATCCCCAAAAACAAATTTAAGGAAATTAACACGATTCCTATTAAATTTATTTGGGCGGAGGGATAGCTAGAATAGCAAAAGACACCCTATAACTACCTAATTTGGAGGGGGATTGGCGCTCCCTTGCCTTCAAACTTATTATGTGGCCTCACAGCTGACCCATGCACACTGGTGGTTCTACCCCGAGGAGAACAATGTTGCAACAGCATTGGAGGCAGCCATCCTTACTTCCTATGAATCTTTTTTTTTTTTTAACATTCAATTTTTTATTTAGTTATCAGAACATAAAATAACAAATAAATACATTAAGAAAAGTATAACAGGATTCACACTATTACAGTGACATAATATAGTGAATGCATTTTTGATAAATACATTAAGTCAGTATAATAATCGTGAATAATCCTTCAAATTCATATCTTTAATTCAGTTTCTAGCTAGTACCATATATACTCGAGTATAAGTCGAGGTTTTCAGCCTTTTTTTTAGGCTGAAAGTGCCCCCCTCGACTTATACTCGAGTCACCGCCGTCTGCCTACATGATCAGCGTGTGATAATACAGTTTAGAGGCTATTCCAGCTTTCAAAAGCCATGCCTCCTCCTCGTCTGTGATAGGCTGAACACTCCATTTCCCAGCAGTCAGCATACAGCCTATCATGGCCATTCTTTCATCCTCGTCCGTGGTATTAGAATGAGAGAATGTAGGCTGACCGCTGACTGCTGGGAAATGAAGTGTTTTGCCTATCACAGATGAGGAGGAGGCACGGCTTTTGAACAGTGGAATGGCCGCCGAATGGTATTATCACACGCTGATCGGAGGATGGAGATCGCCACAGGGAGGATGGAGATCGCCACACGGAGGCTGCACAGGACACAGGTAGGCTGCACAGGGACACATGCACATGTACAGGACACAGGGACACAGGGACACATGCACATGTACAGGACACAGGGACACATGCACATGTACAGGACACAGGACACAGGGACACATGCACATGTACAGTACACAGGGACACAGGACACATGCACATGTACAGGACACAGGACACAGGGACACAGGACACATGCACATGTACAAGACACAGGACACAGGACACATGCACATGTACAGGACACAGGACACAGGGACACAGGACACATGCACATATACACAGGACACAGGACACATGCACATGCACAGGATACAGGTAGGCTGCACAGGACACATGCACAGGACAGTGAGGCATGCAGCTGCAGATGGGCATTGTTGACCCTCTTTTTCCACTTACAGTAGCTGCTGCATTTCTCACCCTCGTCTTATACTTGGTTCAATAAGTTTTTCTCAGTTTTTTGTGGTAAATTAGGAGCCTCGGCTTATATTCGGATCGACTTATACTCGAGTATATACGATAAACCTCCAAGAATAAACCTATTCACCCCTAGGGGAGCAAACTGTGAACAGGTCTATTCTAACTTGAATAAAAAAAAAGAGAACAGGATGTCGTCTAGTAAATCAATGCATTCTAGCGAGTCAAACCAATCAGGAAATGAAAGCAGCATAAGTCTCTACAAGGAATAAGTGATACCAACAGGCTACCTAGAGGTAGTTAAGACTGAGTGTACAAGTCTTTTAGTACTGTAGATGCTTTAGGATGTATGATCCATACATACCAGTGCTTCTTAAAGTGAATTATGTTATAATTTTTAAGTGCTAACAGTAATTCATAGTACGCCTGGGTGTTGACTGATTTCCACATTTTCGTTATGGTAAGTCTAGCCGCTATAAGAATATTCGCCACTAATATTCTGTACTGAAATGGGAAAGTGTCAAGGTTGATACCTAAAAGGGCCATAGCAGGTGATAATTTTAACAAGTTGCCTGTGAGAGAGGCAATAAAGGTGGATATTGAGTTCCAGAAACTGGTCAGATTTTTAGAACTCTATAAAATGTGGACTAAGGAACCAACTTGATCCGTACAACGCCAGCATAGTGGTGATGTAGATGGATATATTTTAGCTAATTTGTAAGGAGTTAGGTACTATCTATTCAATATTTTCTGAAAGTTGTCCCAATCAGGCCCGGACTGGGACAAAAAATAGGCCCGGGCATTTTAGACTGAGCAGCCAATTTTTCCATGGACCGGGGGGGGGGGGGGGGGGTGTATCGGTCCTCCACGCTGTAATGTGCAGTAACACTGATATAAATATAAAGGGCACTGCACTGTAATGATTACCCACCTTACATCAGAGTCCGCACAGAGGTCCCTTACATCAGAGTCCGCACAGACCCCCCTTACATCAGAGTTCGCACAGAGGTCCCTTACATCAGAGTCCGCACAGACCCCCCTTACATCAAAGTCCGCACAGAGGTCCCTTACATCAGAGTCCACACAGACCCCCCTTACATCAAAGTCCGCACAGAGGTCCCTTACATCAGAGTCCGCACAGACCCCCCTTACATCAAAGTCCGCACAGACCCCCCTTACATCAGAGTCCGCACAGAGGTCCCTTACATCAGAGTCCACACAGACCCCCCTTACATCAGAGTCCGCACAGAGGTCCCTTACATCAGAGTCCGCACAGACCCCCCTTACATCAAAGTCCGCACAGACCCCCCTTACATCAGAGTCCACACAGAGGTGTCTTACATCAGATTCCACACTCAGCCCCTTTACATCAGAGTCCGCACTGAGCCCCTTTACATCAGAGTCCGCACTGAGCCCCCTTACATCAGAGTCCGCACTGAGCCCCCTTACATCAGAGTCCGCACTGAGCCCCCTTACATCAGAGTCCGCACAGAGGTGTCTTACATCAGATTCCACACTCAGCCCCTTTACATCAGAGTCCGCACTGAGCCCCTTTACATCAGAGTCCGCACTGAGCCCCCTTACATCAGAGTCCGCACTGAGCCCCTTTACATCAGAGTCCGCACTGAGCCCCCTTACATCAGAGTCCGCACTGAGCCCCCTTACATCAGAGTCCGCACTGAGCCCCCTTACATCAGAGTCCGCACTGAGCCCCCTTACATCAGAGTCTGCACTGAGCCCCCACTTACTGTAAGGGGGAGCTCTGTGGACTCTAATGTAAAGGGGAACACTGATTTAAGGGGGTCTCTGCTCACCAAAGTCCCCCTCTTGTATCAGAGTCCACAGAACACCCCAAAATTAGTTTTATATACACAGCTTACTCACCCCAGGATGAGGCTCAGGAGCGGGCTGCCTGCAGCTTTTAAATCTTCCTTCCTTCATCCCAGGGATGTGTGCAGACGCAGGGGGTGTGGGCGGGGCAGACCCAGGGGGTATGGGCGGAGCAGATAGAGGAGAGGGGCGGGAAGAGGAGGAGCAGTGGAACTGTCAGCGTTGGCTGAGCTGTGTGTGAGAGAGACACACAGCTCAGCCGCTCAGCCAATCAGCCGCTATTGTAGTTGCGCCAGAGCCCAGAGATGACACAGGCACGGCCGCATAGCGGTGGGTGAGCGGCGGCCGTGGCCTGTGTTAACCCTGTCCAGGCCGCGGGCGCCGCTTACCTCCCGCTGTGCAGCCTGATCATCAACAGGCTATGGAGCTGGAGGTCCCAGCCCACCGGGCAAATGCCCGGTCTGCCCTATGGCCAGACCGGGCCTGGTCCCAATGCTCTAAGCAGGATGTTGCAGTTTGGTTTATTCTCATAGCATTGTACCAACATTCGTCCGAAAAGGATTGCCCTAAATCTTTTTCCAATTTATACATATTAGGGTTTTTCTCATATTTAGGATACTGAGAAAAAACTTTATAGAAGAAAGCTATACTTTTATGTTTTACAGGTTTGTTAATGGTGAGGTGTGACCAAATTAAAGATGGAATTTCAAAATCTTGATGTGGATTAAAGCTTTGCAGATGGTTAAGCTTATTTAACTTATCATCAATCGTGGCTTTGTATCCTGAGGGAAGGTGTACGTAAAAGTTAAAGCCCTCAGCAATCCATTTGTTCATCGAGAGTCAGCCTCTACAGTAGTCAAGGGCTCTGAGTGGTATAGGTATCTTTTGTAAATGACCTAGAGCATGGAAGTTTGAGACAAGAAACTTCCATGCTAACAGGGTAGCTTTAATGGAAAGCAATTTAGGAACTATTGCCTTAGGGAATATCATGTAAGCCACTGACAGGGCAAATAAATCATTTCCCTTGGTGATTTCTCTTTCAATGGATAACCACAGCTTATCGTCATTTGGGAAGAACCAGTATTTCATTTGATCCTAAAGTGTTACGTAGTAGTATTTATGAATATCAGGTAAGTTCATACCCCCTTTATTTTTAGAAGATGTTGAAATAGAGAAAGCTACCCTTGGTTTTTTGTGATTCCAGACCAGGTTTCTCAATTTAGTATTTACAATCTTGAAAAAGCTTGAAGGTATTGGAATAGGTATGGCTCTAAAAAGGTAGAGTATCTTGGGTAGGGTTTGCATTTTAAATGCTGCAATTTTGCCTATCCAGGATAGGTGCATTTGTTTTATATTTTGAAAATCTTTGGAAATCAAGTCTAATAACTTGATGCATATAGTTTTTTTGCGGGAAATGTAAGGTTGATACCTGGATAGGTAAACGGAGATGCACTCCAATTATAGTTATATTTTTCTTTAAGGATGGTAGAGGTATCGTTAGATATATTCATAGGTAGGGCAAAGCTTTTCCTATTGTTAACCACTTAAGGACCGCCTCACGCCGATTTACGTCGGCAAGGTGGCACGGACAGGCAGAATCACGTACATATACAGGTGCCCGAGGCGGTCCGCTTCTGACCAGCGGTGATCAGAGATGAGGGGGAGACCATCTGTTCGTGGCCCCCCCTCGCGATCGCCGCCGGCCAATCAAATCATTCCTTTGCTGCTGTATGCTAAACAGCAGCAAAGGAAATTATGTCATCTCTCCTCGGCTCGGTATTTTCCGTTCCGGCGCCGAGGAGAGAAGACTGTAATGTGAGTGCACAACACTACACACACAGTAGAACATGCCAGGCACACAAAACACCCCCCTTTACCCCCCGATCCCCCCCGATCACCCTCTAATCCCCCCTCCCCCCCCGTCACACTGACACCAAGCAGTTTATTTATTTATTTATTTATTTTTTTCTGATTACTGCGTGGTGTCAGTTTGTGACAGTTACTGTGTTAGGGCAGTTAGGGTTAGCCCCCTTTAGGTCTAGGGTACTCCCCTAACCCCCCCAATAAAGTTTTAACCCCTTGATCACCCCCTGTCGCCAGTGTCACTGAGCGATCATTTTTCTGATCGCTGTATTAGTGTCACTGGTGACGCTAGTTAAGGACGTAAATATTTAGGTTCGCCGTCAGCGTTTTATAGCGACAGGGACCCCCATATACTACCTAATAAATGTTTTAACCCCTTGATTGCCCCCTAGTTAACCCTTTCACCACTGATCACCGTATAACTGTTACGGGTGACGCTGGTTAGTTCGTTTATTTTTTATAGTGTCAGGGCACCCGCCGTTTATTACCGAATAAAGGTTTAGCCTCATGATCGCCCGGCGGTGATATGCGTCGCCCCAGGCAGCGTCAGATTAGCGCCAGTACCGCTAACACCCACGCACGCAGCATACGCCTCCCTTGGTGGTATAGTATCTGAACGGATCAATATCTGATCCGATCAGATCTATACTAGCGTCCCCAGCAGTTTAGGGTTCCCAAAAACGCAGTGTTAGCGGGATCAGCCCAGATACCTGCTAGCACCTGCGTTTTGCCCCTCCGCCCAGCCCACCCAAGTGCAGTATCGATCGATCACTGTCACTTACAAAACACTAAACGCATAACTGCAGCGTTCGCAGAGTCAGGCCTGATCCCTGCGATCGCTAACAGTTTTTTTGGTAGCGTTTTGGTGAACTGGCAAGCACCAGTGGCCTAGTACACCCCGGTCGTAGTCAAACCAGCACTGCAGTAACACTTGGTGACGTGGCGAGTCCCATAAGTGTAGTTCAAGCTGGTGAGGTGGCAAGCACAAGTAGTGTCCCGCTGCCACCAAGAAGAAGACAAACACAGGCCCGTCGTGCCCATAGTGCCCTTCCTGCTGCATTCGCCAATCCTAATTGGGAACCCACCACTTCTGCAGCGCCCGTACTTCCCCCATTCACATCCCCAACCAAATGCAGTCGGCTGCATGAGAGGCATTTTTATGTCCTCTCGAGTACTCCTACCCAGCGAACCCCCCCAAAAAAGATGTCGTGTCTGCAGCAAGCGCGGATATAGGCGTGACGCCCGCTATTATTGTCCCTCCTGTCCTGACAATCCTGGTCTTTGCATTGGTGAATGTTTTGAATGCTACTATGCACTAGTTGAGTATTAGCGTAGGGTACAGCATTCCACAGACTAGGACACACTTTCACAGGGTCTCCCAAGATGCCATCGCATTTTGAGAGACCCGAACCTGGAACCGGTTACAGTTATAAAAGTTAGTTACAAAAAAAAGTGTAAAAAAAAAATAAAAATAAATATATAAAATAAAAAAAATAGTTGTCGTTTTATTGTTCTCTCTATTCTCTCTCTATTGTTCTGCTCTTTTTTACTGTATTCTATTCTGCAATGTTTTATTGTTATTATGTTTTAACATGTTTGCTTTTCAGGTATGCAATTTTTTATACTTTACCGTTTACTGTGTTTTATTGTTAACTATTTTTTTGTCTTCAGGTACGCCATTCACGACTTTGAGTGGTTATACCAGAATGATGCCTGCAGGTTTAGGTATCATCTTGATATCATTCTTTTCAGCCAGCGGTCGGCTTTCATGTAAAAGCAATCCTAGCTGCTAATTAGCCTCTAGACTGCTTTTACAAGCAGTGGGAGGGAATGCCCCCCCCACCGTCTTCTGTGTTTTTCTCTGGCTCTCCTGTCTCAACAGGGAACCTGGGAATGCAGCCGGTGATTCAGCCAGCTGACCATAGAGCTGATCAGAGACCAGAGTGGCTCCAAACATCTCTATGGCCTAAGAAATCGGAAGCTACGAGCATTTCATGACTTAGATTTTGCCGGATGTAAACAGCGCCATTGGGAAAATGGGAAAGCATTTTATCACACCGATCTTGGTGTGGTCAGATGCTTTGAGGGCAGAGGAGAGATCTAGGGTCTAATAGACCCCATTTTTTTCAAAAAAGAGTACCTGTCACTACCTATTGCTATCATAGCGGATATTTACATTCCCTGAGATAACAATAAAAATGATTTAAAAAAAAATGAAAGGAAAGGTTTAAAAATAAGATAAAAAAGCAAAAAAATAATAAAGAAAAAAAAAAGCACCCCTGTCCCCCCCTGCTCTCTCGCAAAGGCGAACGCAAGCGTCGGTCTGGCGTCAAATGTAAACAGCAATTGCACCATGCATGTGAGGTGTCACCACGAATGTCAGATCGAGGGCAGTAATTTTAGCAGTAGACCTCCTCTGTAAATCTAAAGTGGTAACCTGTAAAGGCTTTTAAAGGTTTTTAAAAATGTATTTATTTTGTTGCCACTGCACGTTTGTGCGCAATTTTAAAGCATGTCATGTTTGGTATCCATGTACTCGGCCTAAGATCATCTTTTTTATTTCATCAAACATTTGGGCAATATAGTGTGTTTTAGTGCATTAAAATTTAAAAAAGTGTGTTTTTTCCCCAAAAAATGCGTTTGAAAAATCGCTGCGCAAATACTGTGTGAAAAAAAAAAATGAAACACCCACCATTTTAATCTGTAGGGCATTTGCTTTAAAAAAATATATAATGTTTGGGGGTTTAATGTAATTTTCTTGCAAAAAAAAATAATTTTTTCATGTAAACAAAAAGTGTCAGAAAGGGCTTTGTCTTCAAGTGGTTAGAAGAGTGGGTGATGTGTGACATAAGCTTCTAAATGTTGTGCATAAAATGCCAGGACAGTTCAAAACCCCCCCAAATGACCCCATTTTGGAAAGTAGACACCCCAAGCTATTTGCTGAGAGTCATGTCGAGTCCATGGAATATTTTATATTGTGACACAAGTTGTGGGAAAGAGACAAATTTTTTTTTTTGCACAAAGTTGTCACTAAATGATATATTGCTCAAACATGCCATGGGAATATGTGAAATTACACCCCAAAATACATTCTGTTGCTTCTCCTGAGTACGGGGATACCACATGTGTGAGACTTTTTGGGAGCCTAGCAGCGCACGGGACCCCGAAAACCAAGCACCGTCTTCAGGCTTTCTAAGGGCGTAAATTTTTGATTTCACTCTTCACTGCCTATCACAGTTTTGGAGGCCATGGAATGCCCAGGTGGCACAAACCCCCCCCCCCCCAAATGACCCCATTTTAGAAAGTAGACACCCCAAGCTATTTGCTGAGAGGTATAGTGAGTATTTTGCAGACCTCACTTTTTGTCACAAAGTTTTGAAAATTGAAAAAAGAAAAAAAAAATGTTTTTTCTTGTCTTTCTTCATTTTCAAAAACAAATGAGAGCTGCAAAATACTCACCATGCCTCTCAGCAAATAGCTTGGGGTGTCTACTTTCCAAAATGGGGTCATTTGGGGGGGTTTTGTGCCACCTGGGCATTCCATGGCCTCCGAAACTGTGATAGGCAGTGAAGAGTGAAATCAAAAATTTACACCCTTAGAAATCCTGAAGGCGGTGATTGGTTTTCGGGGCCCCGTACGCGGCTAGGCTCCCAAAAAGTCCCACACATGTGGTATGCCCATACTCAGGAGAAGCAGCTAAATGTATTTTGGGGTACAATTCCACATATGCCCATTGCCTGTGTGAGCAATGTATCATTTAGTGACAACTTTGTGCAAAAAAAAAAAATTTGTCACTTTCCCGCAACTTGTGTCAAAATATAAAATATTCCATTGACTAAACATGCCTCTCAGCAAATAGCTTGGGGTGTCTACTTTCCAAAATGGGGTCATTTGGGGGGTTTTGTGCCATCTGGGCATTTTATGGCCTTCAAAACTGTGATAGGTAGTGAGGAGTGAAATCAAAAATTCACGCCTTTAGAAATCCTGAAGGCGGTGATTGGTTTTCGGGGCCCCGTACGCGGCTAGGCTCCCAAAAAGTCCCACACATGTGGTATCCCCGTACTCAGTAGAAGCAGCTGAATGCATTTTGGGGTGCAATTCCCCATAGGCCCATGGCCTGTGTGAGCAATATATCATTTAGTGACAACATTTTTGTAAAATTTTTTTTTTTGTCATTATTCAATCACTTGGGACAAAAAAAATAAATATTCAATGGGTTCAACATGCCTCTCAGCAATTTCCTTGGGGTGTCTACTTTCCAAAATGGGGTCATTTGGGGGGGGGGTTTGTACTGCCCTGCCATTTTAGCACCTCAAGAAATGACATAGGCAGTCATAAACTAAAAGCTGTGTAAATTACAGAAAATGTACCCTAGTTTGTAGACGCTATAACTTTTGCGCAAACCAATAAATATACGCTTATTGACATTTTGTTTACCAAAGACATGTGGCCGAATACATTTTGGCCTAAATGTATGACTAAAATTGAGTTTATTGGATTTTTTTATAACAAAAAGTAGAAAATATCATTTTTTTTCAAAATTTTCGGTCTTTTTCCATTTATAGCGCAAAAAATAAAAATGGCAGAGGTGATCAAATACCATCAAAAGAAAGCTCTATTTGTGGGAAGAAAAGGACGCAAATTTCGTTTGGGTACAGCATTGCATGACCACGCAATTAGCAGTTAAAGCGACGCAGTGCCAAATTGGAAAAAGTCCTCTGGTCCTTAGGCAGCATAATGGTCCAGGGCTAAAGTGGTTAATTTTGTAATAAGATACTTTACTAAAGGAGTTAAGTATTGATTGTAGCACATGCAGGGATTTGTTGGGACTAGTTAAAGATAGAATGATGTCATCGGCAAATAGCCCAATTTTATGTAGTCTATCACCTATCTTAATTCCTAAAATATTTTCATTGGATCTAATGGTTTCCGCTAAGGGTTCAATTACCAAAGAAAATATAATGGGTGAGAGTGGGCAACCCTGTCTGGTGCCATTCGTGAGGTTAAAAGTCTTAGACAACATTCCCGAGGTGGAAACTTTTGCTGATGGTTGTGTATAAAGTAGCATAATTGCTTCATGGATAAATCCTGAAAATCCAAACTTCTCAAGAGTCCTGGAGATATAGTTCCAATGCAGTCTATCGAATGCCTTCACTGCGTCCAGACCTAGGAGCAGAGAAGGTGTTCGTGTGTTCTCAACGTAGTTAATCAAATTGATCATCCTTCTCGTGCTGTCCGGGGCTTGACGACCCTTAACAAAGCCTACTTGGTCAGAGTCGACTAGGTAAGGGGTAATTTCTAACAAACGATTGGCCAATATTTTGGCATAAATTTTAATGTCCGAATTGAGCAACGAGATTGGTCGATAGTTTAAAGGAGATGTCAAGTCTTTGTCAGATTTCGGGAGAGTAATTATTACCGCTTCTGTTAAGTGCGGAGCTAAAATATTAATGAATGTTTTGTAATATTCGTTCGATTTATACAGCGGAAGGTCTTAATAACTTTCTGGGTTTCCATTAACGATATGGGTTGATTTAGTGCGTCAAGTGTATTAGAGTCAATTTTGGGTAAGTTCACTTTGTCTAAGAATACTGTAATGTCTTTTAACGTTGCTTGGATAGTATCCTTGTCATTTTTTAAGTTGTATAAATCTCCATAATAATCTGAGAAAGCATCTGCTATTTCTTGTGGGTTTATTAAAGCTTTCCCAGATTTATGATGAATTAGTCTATCAATTTTTTGTGTTCTTTGGCGGTGACTTAGTACAGAAGCCATCAATTTGCCTGCCCTATTATTTTGGGAGTAATAATTCAATTTCAGTCGTTTGAGGTATTTGTCATGGTTAGTTAATAAAGTTGTCCTAAGCTCATTCCTTTTGTTGTTGAGTTTATATAATAAGTTAGAATTTTCTGGAGATTGCTTATGTTCTTTTTCAAGACTAGATATATCTTTTAAAAGGGTATCAACAAATTTTAGCCTTTCTCTTTTATCCCTAGATGCTATCTGGATAAGGATACTTCCTATGAATCTTTTCAAAATCTAATACATCGTCTCTCCACTAGGGGAAAGGAGGGTACGAATGTTCTCTCTATGATCCTACGGATATTCAAACTTTCAAAGCTACTGCTGTCCAGTACGCATATTACGTATTCCCCTAATGCCCCCTTATGAGGTAACCCAGGTCTACCAGAATTATTCCACAGAACAGACAGTGGGTTCTGGTTCAAGCGGGGGTTAGATTGATTTCACACCTCCAAGACGACCACTGCTTTGCTAAAGAAGAAAGGGGTAAGGGGTATACTCACTTTTGTGAGATACTGTATATTTTTTTAGCAGAGACCCTAGAGAAAAAACTGGCGATCACTGCAATAGTTTATGTCACACTGTATTAGCGCAGCGTTTAAATGCAATTTTTTGGAAATAAATACACTTTCATAAATGAAAAAAAAAAAAAACAGTAAAGTTATTAAATATTTTTTTGTATAATGTGAAAGATGATGTTAGACCGAGTAATACCTAACATGTCATGCTTTAAAATTGCGCACACTCGTGGAATGGCAACAAACTACGATACTTAAAAATCTCCATAGGCGACGCTTTCAAAATTTCTACAGGTTACCAGTTTAGAGTTACAGAAGAGGTCTTGTGTTACAATTATTGCTCTCGCTCTATCGATCGTGGTAATACCTCACATACGTGGTTTGAACACCGTTTACATTCGAGGGCATGGCTCACGTATGCGTTCGCTTCTGCGCTCAAGAACGGAGGGATGGGGTGCTTTATATATATATATATATTTTTTTTTTACACTGACAAATTTAAACAAATTTTTCTGATCATTTTTATTGCTGTTACAAGGAATGTAAACATTGTGACAGGTATTCTTTAAAGAGATATCTGGGGTCTATAAGACCCTAAACAATCCTTTACACTTAAAATAATTCAAAACGCCAAGTTTGGCTGTTTTGAATGCTGTAATTTTTTTTAAATTTAGCGCTTTTAAGTCTTTAGTAATCCGGAAGTGATGTCATGACATCGCTTCCAGGTTACTAGATCCGAGTCCTGAACAAAGATGATTCCGGCTTTGTTCGGGTCTCCAGCCAGCCAGCGAATGTGCCGGCTGGTTGTTTGGGCCTCTTGGTGGGACAAGAGAGCCCATTTTTCACCTGCAAAAAGATGTGCATTTATTATTTTTTTTAAAAATGGCGAACTTATCCTTTAAACTATCATCTACGGATACAAAGCAGGCTGTCATAAATCACATTACCACATTGCAGTTGCAGCATTGGTGACAAGACACAAGCCTATGTTGTTAAAATCCTTAGTAGGATATCTCTTAAAGTGATTGTAAAGTTTCCTTTTTTTTTTTTTTTAAATAACAAACATGTCATACTTACCCCCACTGTGCATTTCATTTTGCACAATGTGGCCCGGATCCTCGACTTCTGGGGTCCCTCGGTGGCTCCTCCCCGCATTAGATAAACCCCTAGGAGAAGCGCTCTCCCGGGGGGGGGTTACCTTGCGTGTGCACTCACGAGTTCAGCATTTGCGTCCATAGACTTCAAATGCGTGACTCGGCCCCGCCCCCCGCGTCATTGGATTTGATTGACAGCAGCGGGAGCCAATGGCTGCGCTGCTATCAATCTACTCAATCAAGAACCGAGAACCCCGGGCAGAGGAAGAGTGCGTCTCCGGCGTAGGAAAGTAAAACGGGGGGTTGGGGGGCCAGTCACTGCCAGGTGTTTTTTTACCCTAATGCATAGGATTATGCATTAAGTTTAATTTTTGTCAGTTCACAGAATATTTGCCTAAAAGTCTTGGGGATAATCAAAATGTTTTTTGGTAAATGTGAGATGAGCCTTTGTGTTCTTTTTGGTCAGCAGTGGCATTGGCCTTGGAACTCTCCCATGGGTGCCATTTTTGCCCAGTCTCTTTCTTATTGTTGAATCATGAACACTGATCTTACCCGAGGCAAGTGAGGCCTGCAGTTCTTTAAATGTTGTTCTGGGTTCTTTTATGACCTCCTGGCTGAATCGTTGTCATGCTCTTGGAGTAATTTTTGTAGGCCGGCCACTCCTGGGAAGGTTCACCACTGTTCCAAGTTATCTCCATTTGTGGATAATGACTCTTCCCATGGTTCACTGGAGTTCCAAAGCCTTAGGCCTCATGTACACTGCTGCTGGTAAATGGATGTTTAGGAGCAGTTGGGCATTTTTTTCAGCTGCCCCCGAACTCTCCTCTATGTTATCTGATCAGTACATGTACACAGGGTCATTTATAGTCGTTTCTAGGCAGTTGAGTTTAGAAGCCTTTTTTGGAACGCAAAAAAATGGGTTCAGGACGGATGATCAGAGGCATTTGAAATGCCAAATGCTTGTAACTTCTTGTAAACTCATGTAAAAGCTGTAACCTGAGTTTAGGCACGTTTATAAGTATTCCTAAAGAGGAACATGGAAGATATGGGAGAAACACAATTTTCACCACATGCTGCTGCCAGCAAAAGGGGGGGGGGGGGACAGACAGAGAGAGGCAGAGAGAGAGAGAGAGACAGGCAGAGAGAGACTGGCACAGACAGAGAGAGAGTGGCTCGCAGAGAGAGAGACAGGCACAGGCAGAGAGAGAGACTGGCAGAAAGAGAATGAGAGAGAGAGAGGCACAGAGAGAGAGAGAGAGAGACTGGCAGAGAGAGAGAGACTGGCAGAGAGAGAGGGCTAGAGAGACAGGCACAGACAGAGAGAGACAGGCAGAGAGAGAGAGGCAGAGACTGAGAGAGAGAGACACACAGACAGAGAGAAAGAGAGAGAGAGAGACAGACAGACAGAGAGAGAGACTGGAAGAGAGAGAGACTGGCAGAGAGGGATAGAAAGACAGGCACAGACAGAGAGAGAGACACTGGCAGAGAGAGAAAGGCAGAGACAAAGAGACAGGCAGAGACAGAGAGAGAGAGGCAGAGACAGAGAAAGACAGGCAGAGACAGAGAGAGACAGGTAGAGACAGAGAGAGAGAGACAGGCAGAGACAGAGAGAGACAGGCAGAGACAGATAGAGACAGGCAGAGAGAGAGAGGGAGAGGCAGAGACGGAGAGAGAGACACACACAGACAGAGAGAAAGAGAGAGAGAGAGACTGGAAGAGAGAGAGAGACTGGCAGAGAGGGATAGAAAGACAGGCACAGACAGAGAGAGACACTGGCAGAGAGAGAAAGGCAGAGACAGAGAGACAGGCAGAGACAGAGAGAGAGAGGTAGAGACAGAGACACAGGCACAGACAGAGAGAAAGAGAGACAGACAGACAGACAGATAGAGAGAGAGAGAGAGAGAGAGAGAGAGAGACTGGCAGAGAGAGACAGACAGAGAATACATAGTTAAAGCACACTGGACTCTCTTATCTCACAGAATGGCTGAAATAGTTAATAATCTACATGTTTTTCCTGCATTGTGGACATTTGGGAGGGTCTTCTGAGGTTATCTTTAAAAAGGCTTCTAACCTCAACTGCTGATAACTGCTGCTAAACTCAGTATGTAAAAGCTGGTAAATGGAGGCTCATCAGCTGTCAGAAGAGGTTTTCAACTGCCCCATGTACATGAGGCCTTAGAAATGGCTTTGAAAAGATTCATAAACCGATACATGTACATTACGTTATTTCTAATCTGTTCTTGGATTTGTTTAGATTGTGGCATGATGTGTGGCTTTTTGTGATCTGTTAGCGTGCTTCACTTTGTCAGACAGCTTCTATTTATGTGATTTCTTGATTCAACAGGTCTGGCAGTAATCAAGTCTGGGTGTGGCAAGTGTAATTTAACTCAGCTTTCCAAAAATTTGTGGTTAATCACAGTTCATTCAAAATTCAGCATGGGAGGGGGCAATTACTTTTTCACATAGGGCCAGGCAGGTTTGAACAGCTTTTTTCCCTTAATAAATGAAATAATAATTTAAAAAACTGCATCTTGGATTTACTCGGGTTATCTTTGTGTAATATTAAAATTTGTTTGATGATCTGAATCATTTAAAGTGGTTGTATACTTTTTTTTTACTTTTACCTACAGGTAAGCCTATAATAAGGCTTACCTGTAGGTAAAAAAAAATATCTCCTAAACCTGTATGGTTTAGGAGATATTCCCCTCGCAATGAGCCGCTGACTGCAGCGGCGCATGCGCACAGGGGATTCTCGGCAGGCAGCCCGCCAAACTCCGGAGCTTACTGGACAGAAGTCTCCCGCGCGCATGCGCGGGAGTGACGATATCACGGTTCCGGCCACTCACAGCGCCGGAGCCGCGATACCCGGAAGACACGCCGAGGGGAAATGTCAGCTCCCTCGGCGTGGACCGTGTGAGATGCCGGCGCCTCGTTCTAAGGTAAGTATCTCATAATGAGCTAGTATGCGGTGCATACTAGCTCATTATGCCTTTTCCCTTGCAGGTGTAGAAAAAAAAAAACAGCGGGTATACAACCGCTTTAAGTGTGAAAAATATGCAAAAAAAAAAAATCAGGAAGGGGGCAAATACTTTTTCACACAACTGTATTTCTTTCACCTTTTATGGGCAACTTGCACAGCACTCACCTGCCCCTCCACTGCCGTTATCCTCCCTGACCAAAATTCTGCAAAATCTCATTATGAGTAACATGTGTACTCGCTTGCATCCCTTTATAGTGAGGGGACTGGGTTATCTATTCCTTCAGATTATTGGCTCTTGCAAATCAGTTGACCAGGAGCAAAGGCTAAGCAGTGCATTATGAATTGTACCCTATTTTTGGCATGAACTCAACAGCCAATAGTTTAGAATGCAGTTCTAGTGTATATCCTAGAAAACCACCTCAAATCCAAGACCAGTGGCGTCTCCAGCTTTCATATTTAGGGGGGGGGACATGGGGGGACAGGGACAAAAGTAGGGGGCAACTATAAAATGCATATATATATATATATATATATATATATATTAGGGTTGTCCCGATACCACTTTTTTAGGACCGAGTACAAGTACCGATACTTTTTTTCAAGTACTCGCCGATACCGATTACCGATACTTTTTTTTAATGTCACGTGACAGTTTTTTTTTTTTTTTTTGAGGGGGGTGGGGGGGTGGGGGTGGGGGTGGGGGCATAGTGAACGGTGTCTGTGTGTGTGTTTTTGTTTTGGTTTTTTTCATTTACATTTATTATTTTTTACAATTTTTTTTTTTATTCTTTATTGCACTATGTGTGTGTTTTTTTGTTTTTTTTAATCAGCCCTGTTGGGGGGCTTTGGTGAGATATCAGGGGTCTTAACAGACCTCTGATATCTCCCCCTTGAGACAGAGAAATAGACTGAGGATAGAGATTCCCCAGTCCCTTTCTCTGCAGCGTCAGCTGCACTGAGAATGAATGGAGAGAACACAGCAGCTTCTCTCCATTCATAAACTGACACATTGTAATCACAGAAGATTACAATGTTTCAGTTATGTGAATGGAAAGAGTCAGCTGACTCTCTCCATACACACAGCGGAGAGACAGCAGAACGGAGGGGACAGACGAAGAGAGAGGGGGACAACGGAAAGCCGGAACAGATGGGGACAGCGGAGGGGGACAGAGGAACGCATGGGGACAGCGGAGGGGGACAGAGGAACGGATGGGGACAGCGGAGGGGGACAGAGCAAAGAAGAAGGACAGCGGGAGGTGGACAGAGGAACGGAGGAGGACAGCGGAGGGGGACAGAGCAAAGAAGGAGGACAGCGGGGGGGGGGACAGAGGAACGGAGGGGGACACAGCAATGGAGCAGGACAGCGGAGGGGGACAGAGGAACGGAGGAGGACTAAGGAGGAGGAGGTGACAGTCAGCGGTGATCGCGTGTGAGGGAATTACAAGCACCGATCACCGCTGTATGTCACTAAGCAGCTGAAAGCCGCGGGGGGAGAAGCTTGTAACTTCCCCACACGTCCATCACCGCTGACAGTCAAGGTATCGGCGGAAGCATCGGGAGCATTTGCCCGAGTACAAGTACTTGGGCAAATGCTTGGTATCGGTGCCGATACCGATACTAGTATTGGTATCGGGACAACCCTAATATATATATATATATATATATATATATATATATATATATATATAGAGTGGGGCCCTTTACTACGACCCCACAACGGCCCTTTCACATGTTCTGCAGTGAGCTCCCTTCCTACTGTATTGGGGTCCCCCAGGGTGGCAGAAAACAAGATATATATGTCACCAGCATACCAAGAAAATATAAGGATCCAAAGCAGTGGGAGAACTATCAGAGTTGCAAAGGTTGTCTTGCCTCCGGGCCCTGGTGTTCTGCCACTGTGGGGTTCCCCAGCCTCCTCTTTCTGTCCTGCCCCTGCTATTGACAGTGCTGGTCTGGTATCTCTTGGAATTTACAGGCTGGTTCTCCTGTCCTAAGGATGGGAGAAATCAGTCTGTTTTTTCAGTAACTGAGAGTCCTGGTGGAGTCCTTCCTGCAACTCGCTCTTCTCCCTGCCAATGAGGATGCAGGGGAAGGAGCAGATCGGGCGGCCGTGGTTGTGTGAGCGCTCACATTATGCAGTGTCAGCAAGCAGAGGGGGGGGGGAGGAATCACCCGCAGGAGCTGACTGGGGACTCTCTCCCTCTTAGACATTGATTTTTTGTAAAAAAAAAAAAATGTATTGGGGGGCACATGGTGGGGCACAGCATAATGTTGGGGGGGGGGGGGGGGTCAGGGCCCCCTCTGGCCCCCCCTAGGGACGCCATTGTCCAAGACTACAGTCAATCATATTAGAATTATCCCAGTCCATGCTTGTCTGAGAGTAGAAGGTCTCTGAGGATTAGTCAAATGCTTTTATATTTACATATCGATTCACTGGGACTTCCAAGGATTCCTCCAATTTTCCATTGCATTTTCAGCTTATATCTTTGCCTTTTGGAACCTCAACTACACCAAGAATATTTTCCAAGGCACTGTTATGAGTCATCCCATGTAAGAGAATAGATTTAGAGCATTTCATTACCCAAATGGCATTCTCCTCCTCGCTCAAGTTCTTCATAAAATGGAACCCCTAATGACATTGGCGCAATCACACTTGCAAAATCTGATCTAGCAGATCTTCTTAGCAGTGAGATGATAATTGAGTAGGAAAAGTCCTTAAAGGAAACCATATTTTACTTGATAACTAAGAAATGGTGTATACCAGATGTAGAACCCATGGCGTCTCTGGCTGTAGTTTCTGATTCTTCTAGATCTCAGCATTGAATTGCCCTTTGGGGATGTCTCTAGAATCAAACCTACTATCGCAAAACCAGTTTTTCCATCACTGCTCATGGAAGTTAGGCCTGTTGGCAAAGAGATTGAAAGCAGTAGAGAATGTTTAAAAATAATCATTGAGACGTTCCTATAATCAAGGAAGTTATCAGCCAATGAGACTTATCAAAGAAAACAGTCCTGATGGCAAAGGTATTGAAAGGAAGAAATTAACCGGCAAAAGGCTGTACACTGGCAGTGCATGAGTGTACGCTATGCTTGTGTAAACTCGAGCATGCGCACAGGTGTAAATCTCTGAACATACAAAAGCCAAGTTCAGGGATTCATGCCTGTGTGCATGCTCAAGTTTATACAAGCAAGGAATATATTTGTGTACAGCTATTCATTACAATGGGTGGCTCTCTCCTCTGGGTATGTTTTATGCCCATAATTTACATGGGATGCTTGATAGTGTCTGTGTGCACTAGGATATGGTTTTAACCCTGCAGAGGCAAGTGTTTAATAGGCTCCTGTGCTTATGTCACATTACAGCAGAGCAGTGGTGGCCCGTCCATAGGGGGCGCCCGGGCGCCGCCCCCCCTTCTGTGTAGTCACAAAAAAAAAAAAAAATTAAAAAAAAAAATTTTTTTTTTTAAAACTGCCCCTTTAAGGAAAAAAAAAAAAGTCCTTTAACATAGTGCACTGTGTTCGAGCGCCGAACACAGTGCACTATGGCAAGCGCCACGTCAATTCAATCACGAGATTGCAGACGCGGCGCTTCATTTGCGGCCGTTTATCCCGCCTTGGGGCGCTTTCTGAAGCGCTGAGTAGCTTCCGCCCGGCACTATTACTATGGCCGGGTGGTTTGATTGACATCTGAGGTTTGATGTCACTTCCTGTTGTCTCTGTCCCGGGCGCAATGGGAAAGAGATAACAGGAAGTATGAAGAGCGGATCTCTCCATTGCTTCTGGAAAGAGATACCACCGGAGAGGAGAGGACGAGGAGAGGAGAGGACAGGACAAGGAGGAGAGGAGAGGACAGGACAACACAGTCAGCATGGTAAGTGCCGCTGCTGTGTTGGGGGGATCTGTCTTAGCATTTTTTAAACCTGCTGGAGGTTTCGTGGTGTTCTTGCTGTGAGATGTATTTTGGCATGGGGTTTTCTCTGAGAGCTTTGAGCCAGCCCCTGCCTGTGTTACAAAAGATCCGGAGCAAACATAGAGAACTCCTCTGGTCTGATCTGCACACTGGCTCTCCCTTCCGCACTAACTTTGGGATAACAAGATAAGAGAAGAGAAGAGTTGTGTCAGTGAGTACACTTGCTATCACACTGATCCAGCCTGTCCCTGACAAAACACTAGCCCTGCAGCCGCAAAACAGATGCCTCTGATCCTTCCCACGCGCTCCCCCCTCCTCTCCCTGTGCTTCATAATGAAGTCCCCTCCAGCCAGCTACTATCTGTAATGTTAACCACTGCACAGTGCCTCTCTGATCCTCCCCCATGCTCTCCCCCTCCTCTACTTAGGCTTGATAACAGAGGTCACTGCAATGGCTCTTTTTCAGCCTCACAGACTGCACACCTCCCGTCCCTGCTTTCTCTGCATGCCTGGTTGCTGTGAATCTCCCTGAGCTCCCTCAAACACCACAGTAGAAGAGAGGGCACATTTAGGGTCGGTTCACATTGCTGCAATGTCAGAAATCACATGTGATTCGCACCGCACTGCTGTGCAAATCTCATGTGATGTCTGTGTGATGCAAATTCAGCCATACAGATAGTATGGCTGAAATCGCATTCAGACCAAACTCACACAGGACCCATTTTTTGATCCGCACCAGAATTGGATCACATAGGTGTTGACACCCATGTGATCCAATTCCTGTCCAAATTCACAGTTCGCACTGCGATATGCAAACTTTACTGGAGGTGTCATTAACATTGTATTGACACCCCCAGCAGTTCGCAAAGGGCAGTGTAAACTGCCTGCGAGTTGTATGCGATGCAGGAACCTGTACTGGATTCGCAGGGTTCCCACATCGCTGCAGTGTGAACGGAGCCTAATGCCGCGTACACACGGTCGTACTTTTCGTCTACAAAAGTCGGACAGCCTGTCGGACAGACTTCCGGCAGACTTTCGGTGGACTTGCCGCGGACTTGCGGCCTACTTTCTAACGACCGGACTTGCCTACACACGACCACACAAAAGTCGGTCGGATTCGTACGTGATGACGTACACCGGACTAAAATAAGGAAGTTCATAGCCAGTAGCCAATAGGTGCCCTAGCGTGGCTTTTTGTCCGTCGGACTAGCACACAGACGAGCGGATTTCGGGGTCCGTCGTAGGTACGAAGTAAAAGTTTTGAAGCATGTTTCAAATCTAAAGTACGTCGTATTTGAGGCTAAAAAAGTCGGTTGAAAGTCCGGAGAAGCCCACACACGATCGGATTACCAGCCAGCTTTAGTCCATCAGCGTCTGTTGGACTTTTGTAGACGAAAAGTACGACCGTGTGTACGCGGCATTAGAGTACCCGTCTTGCTCAGCAGTAGCCTGGCCTGTCATCACCAATTCTGGCCCTGCTACCCGCACTACCTGCGATTTCTGCGGGGAAGCAAGCAGCAAGTACTTCTGGCTCCCTTGCGAGCCTGGCCAACCACAACTCACAAATGGATGTCAGTAAAACACTTTGGGGAAAAAAAAGTCTGTTATTCTGAACTGTGCATGCGCAGTCTGAAGTCAGCCATTTAGAGAACTGCGTTTTGATGTGCACAGTGGCTGCGTTTTGATGTGCACAGTGAGGCTGCAATTGATGGGGTTTTTTTTCTGAATTTTTCAGTTTGTTTGCGCCCCCCCAAAAATTTTGAGCACCAGCCGCCACTGCAGCAGAGGCAGTGACATCATTATAGGAGGCAGTGACATCATTATAGGAGATTTAAAGAATTATAACCAACCATTCAATCAGCTAGCTGTGATCGTATAGTGGTTAGTACTCTGTGTTGTGGCCGCAGCAACCCCGGTTCGAATCCGGGTCACGGCAGTTGAGCTTGGCAATGCTCATTTTTTTTCTCCTCCTAATAGATTAGTAGTTATTGCCTGTTGGGGTTAATTATTTGATTGACATGAACCAGTTTCTTTACAGTTAGTACAGTGTGCGTCTAAACTCTTTCAATAGCCCCAACAGGTTCTTCATCAGAATCTCGGTAGTGGTAACACATTTATTTGCTTGCTCCCTTTTCTACTGAGTGAAGGGACTGGGTTATCTAAATACGAAAAACATGTTTTTTTTTTCTACATCACCTAAAGTTTAAAGCGTAAATGTTATTGTGCTGAAGAAACAGTGCACACAAAGCAAAATGCTCACTGTTCCCTGTATTTCCTTATAAAGCCTCTTCAGTGCCCCTTTCTGACATCATTTCACCTTTCCCTAGTGGTCAAAAATCAGATCCTCTTCTGCCTCCTCTCCCAATAGTCTACTACTCCAACTCTGCCTACTCTTCCAGTGGTCTATAACCAGCTCCCACCCTGAAAGCTGAAAATTGGTCTGGGCAGGAAGGTGTATAAGTGCCCTGTATTGAAGTGGTTAACTGAACTCCAACTGTATAGACATGCCACAATTAAGGTAATTCTATGAGCATAATTCACATCAGTGCAGTGCAGTTAAAAAAAAAAGTAGAGCATGCTGCATTTTTCCGCACCGCAAATGCAGGGAACGCACTACAAACAGGCTTCAAACGAATCCCACCCACACTGCACCACGCTCTTTAAACCAAGAAAGCCAAGGCCAAAAATGTATAGCAAAATGCACTGCATTCAAGCACGCGTCAAGTGCACGTCGCTTCAAATGCATGCAAACATACAGTCAAACATGCGCAGTTATATGCAGTTTCTGGTGGGAATGGGCCCTACCCGAGTATTAGAAGAGGAGCATTCACAGGCAGAAAAATAGAAACACCAATGGCGCATACTGAGAGGAGCTTTTCGGCAGAAAAAAACATGGAAATGTGCATAAACGCATCTAACTGCGCATAAACGTGTGCATAAATGTATCCCGTTGGCCAGAATAAATTAATATGTTGGCAAGTAGAGTGCATATATGCTCACAGACCAAATACACATAAAGATTGTAACATTAGAAGTGTCTTTTCTGCAAAATTCTGGTAAAAAAAAATGCTTATTTTCATAAACCCTGCACCTATAGAAGTTATAAACTAGCCAAAACTGAAAGTGAAAAGCTTAGCTAAATATGGAGCTTCTTTGCTCTCAGGATCTCCCATATGGTCTAGCGGTTAGGATTCCTGGTTTTCACCCAGGCGGCCCGGGTTCGACTCCCGGTATGGGAAAGACAAACTTTTTTTCCTCCTAAATTACTTTAATTATACATTCATTATTTGAATAAATAAGTTTCATTATTAAAATAAATCTGATGTTGCTCTCAGTAAATAATTAATTTTATTTGAGAAATCATCTATAAGTCAAGGTGTTAATGATCTGATAATTTATTTAAAATTAAGTTTCTGAGAAAAAGCAACAAAAGAAAAATAAGTCTAGAATGCACTGTCCTTTTAAATTACATTTAGCAGTAAGGAATATATGATGTACAGGTCATTTCTTTAAAATAAGTATCATTGAATAGGCGGGATAAAAAAAAAAAATCGTGTGCCCCGTGTGAGGATCGAACTCACGACCTTCAGATTATGAGACTGACGCGCTACCTACTGCGCTAACGAGGCAGCTCTGCTTTCTGCATTCCTGTAAACATCCACAGCAATATAGACAGTCCTCTGTCCTCATCCTCATGCATGAAGTATACATCCTCTCTGAAATACAATCTGCTCCCTACATATTAATGCTCCCAAACCTTCTTCTGCTCCAGTAAATCTTATACCTTATAATTTCTATCCTTTAACCCTTTCAGCCTGCTCTTCTGTGACATTTAACTCTTTCACCACCAGCAGAATATCCTTGTTTGCTAACCATGTCATCATGAAATCTTGTCCTGGTCTAACAAACTGTGCCAGCTCTAATAATGTATAAAGTAATGGGAGACATGCTGGTACATGTAGTCCTCCCAGTACAGGGAGGGAGGGAATACTGGGATCCTGCTTAGCCAAATACCCCACCTCATCCTAACATCCTTGGCACCAGAAAATACAGACACAGTGCCCCGAGACACCGCCAGAGAATAGGCTGGGAGCTGGACCACCCGATGCCCCGCACACCCTGACCATCATATCCACCCGACACCCCGCACACCCTGACCATCGTGTCCACCCCGCACACCCTGACCATCGTGTCCACCCGACACCCCGCACACCCTGACCATCGTGTCCACCCGACACCCCGCACACTCTGACCATCGTGTCCACCCGACACCCCGCACACCCTGACCATCGTGTCCACCCGACACCCCGCACACCCTGACCATCGTGTCCACCCGACACCCCGCACACCCTGACCATCGTGGCCACCCGGCACCCCGCACACCCTGACCATCGTGTCCACCCGGCACCCCGCACACCCTGACCATCGTGTCCACCCGACACCCCGCACACCCTGACCATCGTGTCCACCCGACACCCCGCACACCCTGACCATCGTGGCCACCCGGCACCCCGCACACCCTGACCATCGTGTCCACCCGGCACCCCGCACACCCTGACCATCGTGTCCACCCGACACCCCGCACACCCTGACCATCATATCCACCCGACACCCCGCACACCCTGACCATCGTGTCCACCCCGCACACCCTGACCATCGTGTCCACCCGACACCCCGCACACCCTGACCATCGTGTCCACCCGACACCCCGCACACCCTGACCATCGTGTCCACCCGACACCCCGCACACCCTGACCATCGTGTCCACCCGACACCCCGCACATCCTGACCATCGTGTCCACCCGGCACCCCGCACACCCTGACCATCGTGTCCACCCGGCACCCCGCACACCCTGACCATCATGTTCACCCGGAGCCCCACACACTCTGACCATCATGTCCACCCAGTGCCCCGCACACCCTGACCATCATGTCCACCCAGTGCCCCGCACACCCTGACCATCATATGCACCCGATGCACCACACACCCTGACCGTCATATCCACCCAATGCCCCACACACCCTGACCTTGACCATCGTGTCCACCCGGCACCCCGTACACTCTAATCATCATATCCACCCAGTGCCCTGAACATTCTGACCATCATGTCCAGCCAGTGCCCTGCACACACTGACCATTGCAACCACCCAGTGCCTCCCTGACCCTGAGCATCGTGCCCACCCAGTGCACTGTACACCCTGACCCTGCCCATCGTGTCTATTCATTGCCCCGCACTCCCTGACCATCATGTCCATCCAGTTCCCCGTACACCCTGACCATTGTGTCCGCCCAGTGCCACACACAACCTGACCCTGATCATTGTGTCTAGTCTACCCGGTGCACTGCACACCCTGCCCCTGACCATCGTGTCCACCTGGTGCCCTACACAATCTGACCCTGACCATCAATTCCACCTGGTGCACCACACACCCTGACCATCAATTCCACCTGGTGCACCACACACCCTGACCATCAATTCCACCTGGTGCACCACACACCCTGACCATCAATTCCACCTGGTGCACCACACACCCTGACCCTGACTATCAACACCCTGACTAATAAAACAGATCCCAGATCCAGCATTGCATATAATCACATAATAATAGCAAAACTTGTGTCCTGTTTCCTAGCAAACTAGTGAGTTAGGTTGTATGTTGAAGTCACAGAAGCAGTACAGGGCATAGAGAAGAATTGCTCACGTATATTCCCATAGTGTACCATAAAACACAGTTAGATTTGAGAAAAAAAAATACACGCCCGAACAGGGACTTGAACCCTGGACCCTCAGATTAAAAGTCTGATGCTCTACCGACTGAGCTATCCGGGCGCTCTGAGAGAAAAGGAAAATAAAGTGATGAAATGGGAGAATGACACTACCAGTGAAAACTTTTTTCACTGTAAGATGACATTAGTTGTATGCGATTGTATACACTGACAGAGGTAACACCTGTACTTCTGATCCTTATGAACTGCCACTTCATAGCGAGGGCTGCAAAAATCATTAGCATTAAAAAAAAAAAAACTACCATCTGCATGTTTCATAGACTATAATACAATACATGTAGCTACAATCCACACATCTTTTATTTACTACTGCTATTTTACTTATTTAGGCAAAGTCTACTAAAAATTTTCTTCATGGATAGAATAGGGAAAAATGAAATATTTTACTGTTATATTACTCAGACCCTCTATGAAATACTTACAAATTTTATTATTTTATTTATTTGTATTTAATTAATTGTATTCGTTTTTTATTATTATTTAATTATTTTTAATGAAAAAATTCATGGTAGAAATAGCTAGATGGGAAAATGGTGGTTTAGAGATTCGTGCTTAAAACTTGCACAACAGTTTTCAAAGACAAAAACATGCACGCCCAACGTGGGGCTCGAACCCACGACCCTGAGATTAAGAGTCTCATGCTCTACCGACTGAGCTAGCCGGGCAGTTGTGTTTTCAAAGTGCCCTCCGATAAGAAAAACTCTGCTAAGTAGAACAGTCTCTTTTATAGTGGAACTGTAAGGAAAAGATAGGTATTTATAATTAAATACGTAAAAGCTGGACTTTTGTAAAACAAAGAGTAGCAATGGTCTTTTATATACTAAAGCATTGATGGGGTTTTTAAAAAAAAAAAAAAAAAAAATAAATATATAGAAAAAGCTGACTCAGGCATTTAGAAAATAAATAAATAAAATAGAGCTGGACTTTTTAATAAAGTAAATAGATAACTTACATTCATACATAAATTTAGACTTTTTAACCACTTGCCAACCAGCACACGTACATTTACTGCGGCAGGTCGGCTCTCCTGCGTGAACCCACATACCCTTTATAAGGGGAGCATGACGTCTGCCGGCCACCCACGATCGTTATGCACAGAGGCAGAACGGGGATCTGCCAGTGTAAACAAGGCAATTCCCCGTTCCCAGTGTCCCACACACCCTGACCATCTTGTCCACCCAGTGCCCCACACACCCTGACCCTGACCATCCCAGGCACCCTGACCCTGACCATCGTGTAGATCGCCACCATTACTAGTAAAAAAATTTAAAAATAAAATAAAAGTCCATAAATCTGTCCCGTAGTTTGTAGACATGATAACTTTTGCACAAACCAATCAATATACACTTATTGCAATTTTTTTTTCCAAAAATATGTAGAATACATATTGGGCTAAATTTATGAAGACATTTTTTTTACATTTTTTTTTGTATATGTATTATAGCAAAAAAGTAAAAAATATTGGTTTTTTTTCAAAATTGTCGCTCTTTTTTTTTTGTTTATAGCGCAAACAATAAAAACAGCAGAGGTGATCAAATACCACCAGAAAAAAAAGCTCTATTTGTGGGAAAAAAAAGGGCGCAGCGTCGTATCGTAAAAAATGGCCTGGTCATTACAGGCGCAAATCCTTCTGGGGCTGAAGTTGTTAAAAAATAGGTGAATAAAATACTGCTGGGTTTTTATAAAGTAAATAAATATAAAACAAATTAGAAAAAATATAGTAGAGCTAGGCTTTTGTAAAATAAATAAACAAATGCATAAAGTAGGGCTGGGCTTTTCAAAAATAAATTCAGCAGCAGACATAAGCCAAAATAAGGCCAACTGCAGAAGGTTGCAGAGTTTGTGTTTCCTGCTAGGGATGTTTCAATGCTGGTCTGCAGATCAAGGCATTGCAATGTAGGGGGTGGGAGGTGTACTTATTCATATGCAAACCAGATGTTATTTGCATATCAATATCAGGAGACACCTCTAAGCTGAGCAACATTGACCAAACAAACCCTCAGAGAGCTGAACAGGAAAAGTCACTTCATTACCCTATCTCAGCATGGATAGAGGAATCTCCATTGTTTTCAGACACCTGTGGCTCCTTGAATACCCAAACAGTGACTGCATCTGATTGTTCATTGTTCGGTCCATAATTTTCCATCCAGCTCAGTCAATGTTTAAATCAACTTTTTTTTTTTTTTTTTTACCTAAGTGGTGTTCGCAGGGCCTCCCACAGCTCAAAAATTCTAGCTTTAGTGTAAGATGTAACATAAAAAAGTGCATAAGTACACACCATAAACTAATAACAATGAGAAAAAAGCAAGCATACTCCACACAAAACTGAATTATTGTCCACCATAATACAAATCATTACACCTTAAATGGAATCAAACAAAATAATTTACCAGATATAATAAAAAAATGATATCAGTAGCTCCACCCCAGATGTAACAAACCAATATACAAAAGACGATTCACTCAAAACCAAGTCCAAAACGAATACAAAATCTAAAGGACGGAGTCCAGAGAGAACTAGAAAATGCATTTCCTGGGGAAAATGCGTGGGAATGCTGAATAGCTAAATTGCTAAAACGGCCGCCATCAAAACTGCCCCATCATACTGCCATCAAAACTGCCCCATCAGAATTGCCCCATCAAAATTGTCCCATCATATTGCCACCATCAGAATTGCCCCATCAAAACTGCCCCATCATATTGCCACCATCAAAACTGCCCCATCATATTGCCACCATCAAAACTGCCCCATCAGAATTGCTCCATCAAAATTGTCCCATCATATTGCCACCATCAGAATTGCCCCATCAAAACTGCCCCATCATATTGCATCCATCAAAACTGCCCCATCATATTGCCACCATCAAAACTGCCCCATCATATTACCACCATCAAAACTGCCCCATCATATTGCCACCATCAAAACTGCCCCCATCATATTGCCATCAAAACTGCCCCATTAGAATTGCCCCATCAAAATTGTCCCCATCAAAACTGCCCCATCATATTGCCACCATCAAAACTGCCCCATCAAAACTGCCCCATCATATTGCCACCATCAAACCTGCCCCATCAAAACTGCCCCATCAGAATTGCCCTATCAAAACTGCCCCATCATATTGCCACCATCAAAACTGCCCCGTCATATTGCCACCATCAAAACTGCCCCATCAGAATTGCCCCATCACAACTGCCCCCATCATATTGCCACCATCAAAACTGCCCCATCATATTGCCACCTTTAAAACTGCTCCATAAAAATGGTCCCCATCAAAACTGCCCCATCCTAATGCAACCTTCAAAACTGCCCCATCAGAATTGCCCCATCAAAACTGCCCCATCATATTGCCACCATCAAAACTGCCCCATCAGAATTACCCCATCAAAACTGCCCCATCATATTCCTCTATTATAAATCAGTACATGGTGTGTCTGTCCCCTCCCCCGGGCTCTATAATCAGAGCTGAGATGCTCCAGCCACCTCCCCCCCTGTGTATAACAGAAGCTTTGGTAACCATGGCAACAAAACAAACATAGTACACTCTGATTAATGGCTAAAATTTCCTGAAATGACCTCTAAACAAAAAGCTTTTTCTCAAAAACTGTAAAAGATATCGAACTGAAAAGATATAGCCAGATAGCTGAATATTTTGTGAACATTTTAAAGTTTGTTTGGTGTCTCTAGGTGAAAGTATGAAGGAGCTGAAACTTTCGGGAGCGGAAGAAGAATTTAAGGATTTCAAGCATGCTCCCATTGACTTCAATGTTAAAAAAAAGTGTTAAAAAGCTTAATATTTTAAAAAGTATAAATGGTAGAAAAAAAGTTGAAAAAGAGCACACATCAGCTAAAAGAGACGAACATTTTAATAGTTGAATGGTTTTAATAGCTGAAAGTATGCAGAAGTTACGCAGAACCAAAAAACGTACGGAATAATAAGAAAAAACTAGAAAATGCATTTCCTGGGGAAAATGCGTGGGAATGCTGAATAGCTAAATTGCTAAAATGGCCGCCATCAAAACTGCCCCATCATACTGCCATCAAAACTGCCCCATCAAAATTACCCCATCAAAATTGTCCCTATTAAAACTGCCCCATCATATTGCCACCATCAAAACTGCCCCATCAGAATTGTCCCATCAAAACTGCCCCATCATATTGCCACCTTTAAAAATGCTCCATTAAAATTGTCCCCATCAAAACTGCCCCATCATATTGCCACCATCAAAACTGCCCCATCATATTGCCACCATCAAAACTGCCCCATCAGAATTGCCTCGTCAAAACTGCCCCATCATATCACCACCATCAAAACGGCCCCCATTAAAACTGCCCCATCAGAATTGCCCCATCAAAACTGCCCCTTCATATTGACACAATCAAAACTGCCCCATCAGAATTGCCCCATTAGAATTGCCCCATCAAAACTGTCCCATCATATTGCCACCATCAAAACTGCCCCATCAGAATTGCCCCATCAAAATTGTCCTCATCAAAACTGCCCCATCAGAATTTCCCCATCAAAACTGCCCCATCAGAATTTCCCCATCAAAACTGCCCCATCAGAATTGCCCCATCAAAACTGCCCCATCATATTGCCACCATCAAAACTGCCCCATCAGAATTGTCCCATCAAAACTGCCCCATCATATTGCCACCATCAAAACTGCCCCAACAAAACTGCCCCATCATTTTCCTCTATTATAAATCAGTACATGGTGTGTCTGTCCCCTCCCCCGGGCTCTGTAATGAGAGCTGAGATGCTCCAGCCACCTTCCCCCCCCCGCTTGGGAATGCTGAACAGCTGAATTGCTAAAATGGCCCCCAGCAAAACTGCCCCATCATATTGCCATCAAAACTGCCCCATCAGAATTGCCCCATAAAAATTGTCCCCATCAAAACTGCCCCATCATATTGCCACCATCAAAACTGCCCCATCAGAATTGTCCCATCAAAACTGCCCCATCATATTGCCACCATCAAAACTGCCCCATCAGAATTGTTCCATCAAAACTGCCCCATCAGAATTGCCCTATCAAAACTGCCCCATCATATTGCCACCATCAAAACCGCCCCATCATAATTGCCCCATCATAATTGCCCCATCAAAACTGCCCCATCAGAATTGCCCTATCAAAACTGCCCCATCATATTGCCACCATCAAAACTGCCCCATCAGAATTGTCCCACCAAAACTGCCCCTTCAGAATTGTCCCATCAAAACTGCCCCATCATATTGCCACCATCAAAACTGCCCCATCAGAATTGTCCCATCAAAACTGCCCCATCATATTGCCACCATCAAAACTGCCCCATCAGAATTGTCCCATCAAAACTGCCCCATCAAAATTGTCCCATCAAAACTGCCCCATCATATTGCCACCATCAAAACTGCCCCATCATATTGCCACCATCAAAACTGCCCCATCAGAATTGTCCCATCAAAACTGCCCCATCATATTGTCACCATCAAAGCTGCCCCATCAGAATTGTCCCATCAAAACTGCCCCATCAGAATTGCCCTATCAAAACTGCCCCATCATATTCCTCTATTATAAATCAGTACATGCCCCATAAAAATTGTCCCCATCAAAACTGCCCCATCATATTGCCCCCATCAAAACTGCCCCATCATATTGCCACCTTTAAAACTGCTCCATTAAAATTGTCCCCATCACAACTGCCCCATCATATTGCCACCATCAAAACTGCCCCATCAGAATTGCCACCATCAAAACTGCCCCATCAGAATTGCCACCATCAAAACTGCCCCATCAGAATTGCCCAATTGCCCCATCAAAACTGCCCCATCAGAATTGCTCTTTCAAAACTGCCCCATCATATTGCCACCATCAAAACTGCCCCATCAGAATTGCCCTATCAAAACAGCCCCATCATATTGCCACCATCAAAACTGCCCCATCAAAACTGCCCCATCAGAATTGTCCCATCAAAACTGCCCCATCATATTCCTCTATTATAAATCAGTACATGGTGTGTCTGTCCCCTCCCCCGGGCTCTGTAATAAGAGCTGAGATGCTCCAGCCACCCCCCCCCCCCCCTGTGTATAACAGAAGCTTTGGTAACCATGGCAACAAAACAAACACAGTACACTCTGATTAATGGCTAAAATTTCCTGAAATGACCTCTAAACAAAAAGCTTTTTCTCAAAAACCGTAAAAGATATCAAACTGAAAAGATATAGTCAGATAGCTGAATATTTTGTGAACATTTTAAAGTTTGTTTGGTGTCTCTAGGTGAAAGTATGAAGGAGCTGAAACTTTTGGGAGCGGAAGAAGAATTTAAGGATTTCAAGCATGCTCCCATTGACTTCAATGTTAAAAAAAAGTGTTAAAAAGCTTAATATTTTAAAAAGTATAAATGGTAGAAAAAAAGTTGAAAAAGAGCACACCTCAGCTAAAAGAGACGAACATTTTAATAGTTGAATGGTTTTAATTGCTGAAAGTATGCAGAAGTTACGCAGAACCAAAAAACGTACGGAATAATAAGAAAAACTAGAAAATGCATTTCCTGGGGAAAATGCGTGGGAATGCTGAATAGCTAAATTGCTAAAACGGCCGCCATCAAAACTGCCCCATCATACAGCCATCAAAACTGCCCCATCAGAATTGCCCCATCAAAATTGTCCCCATTAAAACTGCCCCATCATATTGCCACCATCAAAACTGCCCCATCAGAATTGCTCAATCAAAATGGTCCCATCATATTGCCACCATCAGAATTGCCCCATCAAAACTGCCCCATCATATTGCCACCAAACTGCCCCATCAGAATTGCCCCATCATATTACCACCATCAAAACTGCCCCATCATATTGCCATCAAAACTGCCCCATTAGAATTGCCCCATCAAAACTGCCCCATCATATTACCACCATCAAAACTGCACCATCAGAATTGCCCCATCAAAACTGCCCCATCATATTGCCACCATCAATACTGCCCCCATTAAAACTGCCCCATCAGAATTACCCCATCAAAACTGCCCCATTATAATTGCCCTATCAAAACTGCCCCATCATATTGCCACCATCAAAACTCCCCCATCAGAATTGCCCCATCAAAACTGCCCCATCAGAATTGCCCCATCAAAACTGCCCCGTCATATTGCCACCATCAAAACTGCCCCATCAGAATTGCCCCATCACAACTGCCCCCATCATATTGCCACCATCAAAACTGCCCCATCATATTGCCACCTTTAAAACTGCTCCATAAAAATTGTCCCCATCAAAACTGCCCCATCATATTGCCACCATCAAAACTGCCCCATCAGAATTGCCCCATCAAAACTGCCCCATCATATTGCCACCATCAAAACTGCCCTATCATATTCCTCTATTATAAATCAGTACATGGTGTGTCTGTCCCCTCCCCCGGGCTCTGTAATCAGAGCTGAGATGCTCCAGCCACCTCCCCCCTGTGTATAACAGAAGCTTTGCTAACCATGGCAACAAAACAAACACAGTACACTCTGATTAATGGCTAAAATTTCCTGAAATGACCTCTAAACAAAAAGCTTTTTCTCAAAAACTGTAAAAGATATCAAACTGAAAAGATATAGCCAGATACCTGAATATTTTGTGAACATTTTAAAGTTTGTTTGGTGTCTCTAGGTGAAAGTATGAAGGAGCTGAAACTTTTGGGAGCGGAAGAAGAATTTAAGGATTTCAAGCATGCTCCCATTGACTTCAATGTTAAAAAAAGTGTTAAAAAGCTTAATATTTTAAAAAGTATAAATGGTAGAAAAAAAGTTGAAAAAGAGCACACATCAGCTAAAAGAGACAAACATTTTAATAGTTGAATGGTTTTAATAGCTGAAAGTATGCAGAAGTTACGCAGAACCAAAAAACGTACGGAATAATAATAAGAAAAACTAGAAAATGCATTTCCTGGGGAAAATGCGTGGGAATGCTGAATAGCTAAATTGCTAAAATGGCCGCCATCAAAACTGCCCCATCATACAGCCATCAAAACTGCCCCATCAGAATTGCCCCATCAAAATTGTCCCCATTAAAACTGCCCCATAATATTGCCACCATCAAAACTGCCCCATCAGAATTGCCCCATCAAAACTGCCCCATCATATTGCCACCATCAAAACTGCCCCCATCAAAACTGCCTGTCAGGAAAAGGTCCATCCGCTGGTAAGATATATCGTTTGGCATGCAGTACTGGGGTCCACCAGCAGGTGTCTCCTGGCAGTGTTGAACTGTCAGGAGAATATTTCTCTGCTGGTGTCATTTCATCTTTTGGCCGCAGTACTGATGTCCACCAGCGAATGGATCCTGGCAGTATGGAGAAGACAACACTCCCTGCGCTCAGGTGTGACTTGAAGCCAATTATAGTCAGCCCTATAAATACCCGGCAAGCCCTCACATGCTCGCCTTGGTATCTTTCTTCCTTGCGCCCTGAACCTGTATCCTGAACCTGTTATCCTGAAACTGTTATCCTGTTAACCTGTATCTGACCCTGAACCCCTTCCTGAGCCTGTATCCTATCCCATCCATTATCTCCCTTTCCCAACCTGCCCTTGTTCATTTGCTGATCTCCTGTGTATGACCCTGGCTTGGCTAACGTTTATGTTTTTGGTATATCCCTGGTTCCTGCTTACCTGCTGTGTATGACCCTGGCCTGGCTGACATCTGTGATTCCGGTATTGCCCCTTGCTGTATATATTATTGTTTGCTGTGGGTTTGTTGTGTTGGTTTTGCACTATCTGTATTTTCTGAGTTATCACTTATTTTAATAAATATTATTTATTCATTTACATGCGTTTGGGTTATCTCTGTGCAGTCCACACAGTCTGGTCTACTAGTCTCCTGACAGTATACCAAGGCCATCCCTGACCAGACGTGGCTGCACTGAGAAACCGTCCTGTTACGGTGGGCGCGCAAAAAAAATGGACTTTGATGAAATTGTCTATTATTCTCTGCTGGCGGCAGAGGATAATGAATATTGCCGTCAGACTCTTAAAGATTGGACCCGTGACCAACTGCTGGAAACGATCCAAACAGCCCATTTACTAGTAGATCAGGGTCATGCGTTATTTGAGGATGTTCAGCCTTTGATCCAATTATGTACAAAGTCAGCCTTGTCATGCATTCCCGAAGGTAGTGACGATTTCTCCCCTCCTTTCAGTTGTGACCAGGTTGAATCCCTGGTATGGTTGTTAGAGGATGATCCGGCTTTCTTTGATGAACATTATTCCGCTTGTTCCCAGCAGGTGTTATCCGATTGCATTTATTCAGTACAATCTCTGGTTAGTCAGGCTGTGTGTGAATCAGCGTTTGTTCAACCTGTGCTGCAGGCATGGTCAGATCTCCTGTCTTTAGCTAAGCCACAATATTCCAGCCCTGCCATTAATCATCTGCCTTCCAAAAGATCTATCTCCCCGTCACCTATGGCAACCTCAGCTACAACCCAGTTTAATCAGCTCCCTACCAAATACTACCACCCAGTCTCCAAGTGTCGCACCTATCCTGCCTTCAATCCACCTGTCTCTTCTCCTCCACCTGTAACAGTCCCACAAAACCCTTCTCTATCTACAGTTCCTTGGTCTTCCTTCTGCCCAGCTTTTTCTTACAGCCCTGCACCTACATAAAAAACTGCACGGGCTAAACCAAAAAAGAAACAAAAATTCTTCCCGACCCACACCATCTTGCCAGTAACCCAACCTGCTCCCACTTTCCAGTCTGATGTGCCTGCCTCCCTGTCTGTTGTCCCGATGCCTGCCTTCCAGCTTGATGTCCCTGCCTTCCAGCTTGATGTCCCTGCCTTCCAGTCTGGTGTGCCCACCTTCCAGTCTGATGTGCCCACCTTCCAGTCTGATGCACCCGCTCTCCAGTCTAATGCACCTGCTATCCAGTCTGATATGCCTGCCTTCCAGCTGGATGTCTTGAAGCTTGCCTTCCAGCCTGAAGTCCCGGTGCCTGCTTTTCAGTCTGTGCCCGCTCCCCAGTCTGATGTCTTCATGCCTGCCTCCCAGCCTGATGTCCCGAAGCTTGCCTTTCAGCCTGATTTCTTGGTTTCTGCATTTCCACCTGATGTCTCGATGCCTACCTCCCAGCCTGATGTGCCAGCTTCCCAGTTTGATGTGCCAGCCTCCCAGCCTGATGTCTTGAAGCTTGCCTTCCAGCCTAATGTCTCGATGCCTGCCTACCAGCCTGATGTGCCAGCTTCCCAGCCTGATGTGCCAGCTTCCCAGCCTGATGTGCCAGCTTCCCCGTTTGATGTGCCAGCCTCCAAGCCTGATGTCTTGAAGCTTGCATTCCACCCTGATGTCTCGATGCCTGCCTACCAGTCTGATGTGCCAGCTTCCCAGTCTGATGTGCCAGCTTCCCAGTCTGATGTGCCAGCTTCCCAGTTTGATGTGCCGGCCTCCCAGCCTGATGTCTTGAAGCTTGCCTTCCAGCCTGATGTCTCGATGCCTGCCTACCAGCCTGATGTGCCAGCTTCCCAGCCTGATGTGCCAGCTTCTCAGTCTGATGTGCCAGCTTCTCAGTCTGATGTGCCAGCTTCCCAGTCTGATGTGCCAGCTTCCCAGTCTGATGTGCCAGCTTCCCAGTCTGATGTGCCAGCTTCCCAGTTTGATGTGCCAGCCTCCCAGCCTGATGTCTTGCAGCTTGCCTTCCAGCCTGATGTCTCGAAGATTGTCTCCCAGTCTGATGTGCCAGCTTCCCAGTCTGATGTGCCAGCTTCCCAGTCTGATGTGCCAGCTTCCCAGTCTGATGTGCCAGCCTCCCAGCCTGATGTCTTGAAGCTTGCCTTCCAGCCTAATGTCTCGATGCCTGCCTACCAGCCTGATGTGCCAGCTTCCCAGCCTGATGTGCCAGCTTCCCAGCCTGATGTGCCAGCTTCCCCGTTTGATGTGCCAGCCTCCAAGCCTGATGTCTTGAAGCTTGCATTCCACCCTGATGTCTCGATGCCTGCCTACCAGTCTGATGTGCCAGCTTCCCAGTCTGATGTGCCAGCTTCCCAGTCTGATGTGCCAGCTTCCCAGTTTGATGTGCCGGCCTCCCAGCCTGATGTCTTGAAGCTTGCCTTCCAGCCTGATGTCTCGATGCCTGCCTACCAGCCTGATGTGCCAGCTTCCCAGCCTGATGTGCCAGCTTCTCAGTCTGATGTGCCAGCTTCCCAGTCTGATGTGCCAGCTTCCCAGTCTGATGTGCCAGCTTCCCAGTCTGATGTGCCAGCTTCCCAATTTGATGTGCCAGCTTCCCAGTTTGATGTGCCTGCCTCCCAGCCTGATGTCTTGCAGCTTGCCTTCCAGCCTGATGTCTCGAAGATTGTCTCCCAGTCTGATGTGCCAGCTTCCCAGTCTGATGTGCCAGCTTCCCAGTCTGATGTGCCAGCCTCCCAGCCTGATGTCTTGAAGCTTGCCTTCCAGCCTAATGTCTCGATGCCTGCCTACCAGCCTGATGTGCCAGCTTCCCAGCCTGATGTGCCAGCTTCCCAGCCTGATGCGCCAGCTTCCCAGCCTGATGTGCCAGCTTCCCAGTTTGATGTGCCAGCTTCCCAGTTTGATGTGCCAGCCTCCCAGCCTGATGTCTTGAAGCTTGCCTTCCAGCCTGATGTCTCGATGCCTGCCTACCAGCCTGATGTGCCAGCTTCCCAGCCTGATGTGCCAGCTTCCCAGTCTGATGTGCCAGCTTCCCAGTCTGATGTGCCAACTTCCTAGTCTGATGTGCCAGCTTCCCAGTCTGATGTGCCAGCATCCTTGATTTGCCAGCTTCCCAGCCTGATGTCTTGCAGCTTGCCTTCCAGCCTGATGTCTCGAAGATTGCCTCCCAGTCTGATGTGCCAGCTTCCCAGTCTGATGTGCCAGCTTCCCAGTCTGATGTGCCAGCTTCCCAGTCTGATGTGCTGGCTTCCCAGCCTGATGTCCCGATGCCTGCCTATCAGTCTGATGTGCCAGCTTCCCAGTCTGATGTGCCAGCTTCCCAGTCTGATGTGCCGGCTTCCCAGTCTGATGTGCCGGCTTCCCAGCCTGATGTCCCGATGCCTGCCTATCAGTCTGATGTGCCAGCTTCCCAGTCTGATGTGCCAGCTTCCCAGTCTGATGTGCCAGCTTCCCAGTCTGATGTGCCAGCTTCCCAGTCTGATGTGCCGGCTTCCCAGTCTGATGTGCCGGCTTCCCAGCCTGATGTCCCGATGCCTGCCTATCAGTCTGATGTGCCAGCTTCCCAGTCTGATGTGCCCGCTGCCCAGCTCGGTTTGTTCCTGTCTGCTGCCCAGCTCGGTTTGTTCCTGTCTGCTGTCCAGCTCGGCTTGTTCCTGTCTGCTGCCCAACTCGGCTTGTTCCTGTCTGCTGCCCAGCTCGGCTTGTTCCTGTCTGCTGCCCAGCTCGGCTTGTTCCTGTCTGCTGCCCAGCTCGGCTTGTTCCTGTCTGCTGCCCAGCTCGGCTTGTTCCTGTCTGCTGCCCAGCTCGGCTTGTTCCTGTCTGCTGCCCAGCTCTGCTTGTTCCTGTCTGCTGCCCAGCTCGGCTTGTTCCTGTCTGCTGCCCAGCTCGGCTTGTTCCTGTCCGCTGCCCAGCTCAATGACTCTGACATGCCAGCCATCTGCCCGGATGTGCCTGATGACCAGCCACCATCAAAACTGCCCCATCAGAATTGTCCCATCAAAACTGCCACATCATATTGCCACCATCAAAACTGCCCCATCATAATTGCCCCATCAAAACTGCCCCATCAGAATTACCCTATCAAAACTGCCCCATCATATTCCTCTATTATAAATCAGTACATCGTGTGTCTGTCCCCTCCCCCGGGCTCTGTAATCAGAGCTGAGATGCTCCAGCCACCTCCCCCCTTGTGTATAACAGAAGCTTTGGTAACCATGGCAACAAAACAAACACCGTACACTCTGATTAAAGGCTAAAATTTCCTGAAATGACCTCTAAACAAAAAGCTTTTTCTCAAAAACTGTAAAAGATATCAAACTGAAAAGATATAGCCAGATAGCTGAATATTTTGTGAACATTTTAAAGTTTGTTTGGTGTCTTTAGGTGAAAGTATGAAGGAGCTGAAACTTTTGGGAGCGGAGGAAGAATTTAAGGATTTCAAGCATGCTCCCATTGACTTCAATGTTAAAAAAAAGTGTTAAAAAGCTTAATATTTTAAAAAGTATAAATGCTAGAAAAAAAGTTGAAAAAGAGCACACATCAGCTAAAAGAGACGAACATTTTAATAGTTGAATGGTTTTAATAGCTGAAAGTATGCAGAAGTTACGCAGAACCAAAAAACGTACGGAATAAAATTATTACAAACTAGACTAGAAAATGCATTTCCTGGGGAAAATGCGTGGGAATGCTGAATTGCTAAAACGGCCCCCAGCAAAATTGCCCCCATCATATTGCCATCAAAACTGTCCCATCATATTGCCACCATCAAAACTGCCCCATCAGAATTGCCTCATCAAAACTGCACCATCATATTGCCACCATCAAAACTGCCCCATCAAAAAATATTTTTTTTTTTTCAAAAATATTTTTTTTTTCAAAAATAATTTTTTTTTTTCAAAAATAATTTTTTTTTAAAAATTATTTTTTTTTCAAAAATATTTTTTTTTCAAAAAATTTTTTTTTTCAAAAATGATTTTTTTTTTTTAAATATTTTTTTTTTTTTCAAAATTTTTTTTTTTTTTTCAAAAATAATTTTTTTTTTCAAAAATAATTTTTTTTTTCAAAAATATATATTTTTTTTTTTCAAAAATAATTTTTTTTTTTTTTCAAAAATAATTTTTTTTTTCAAAAAAATTTTTTTTTTCAAAAAAATTTTTTTTTTCAAAAATAATTTTTTTTTTTCAGAAATATTTTTTTTTTTCAAAAATAATTGCTGAATAGCTAAATTGCTAAAATGACCACCATCAAAACTGCCCCATCAGAATTGCCACCATCAAAACTGCCCCATCATATTCCTCTATTATAATCAGTACATGGTGTGTCTGTCCCCTCCCCCGGGCTCTGTAATTAAAGCTGAGATGCTCCAGCCACCTCCCCCCCCTGTGTATAACAGAAGCTTTGGTAACCATGGCAACAAAACACACACAGTACACTCTGATTAATGGCTAAAATTTCCTGAAATGACCTCTAAACAAAAAGCTTTTTCTCAAAAACTGTAAAAGATATCAAACTGAAAAGATATAGCCAGATAGCTGAATATTTTGTGAACATTTTGATAGTTGAATGGTTTTAATAGCTGAAAGTATGCAGAAGTTACGCATTACCGAAAAACGTACGGAATAAAATTAAAAATAACTAGAAAATGCATTTCCTGGGGAAAATGCGTGGGAATGCTGAATTGCTAAAACGGCCCCCAGCAAAATTGCCCCCATCATATTGCCATCAAAACTGTCCCATCATATTGCCACCATCAAAACTGCCCCATCAGAATTGCCCCATCAAAACTGCACCATCATATTGCCACCATCAAAACTGCCCCATCAAAAATAATTTTTTTTCAAAAATTATTTTTTTTTTCAAAAATTTTTTGTTTCAAAAAAAATTTTTTTCAAAAATTTTTTTTTCAAAAATGATTTTTTTTTTTTAAATATTTTTTTTTTCAAAAATATTTTTTTTTTCAAAAATAATTTTTTTTTCAAAAATATTTTTTTTTTTTCAAAAATATTTTTTTTTTTTCAAAAAGAATTTTTTTTTTTTTCAAAAATAATTTTTTTTTTTCAAAAATGATTTTTTTTTTTTCAAAAATAATTTTTTTTTTTTCAGAAATATATTTTTTTTTTCAAAAATATATATTTTTTTTCAAAAATAATTGCTGAATAGCTAAATTGCTAAAATGACCGCCATCAAAACTGCCCCATCAGAATTGCCACCATCAAAACTGCCCCATCATATTCCTCTATTATAATCAGTACATGGTGTGTCTGTCCCCTCCCCCCGGGCTCTGTAATTAAAGCTGAGATGCTCCAGCCACCTCCCCCCCTCTGTGTATAACAGAAGCTTTGGTAACCATGGCAACAAAACACACACAGTGCACTCTGATTAATGGCTAAAATTTCCTGAAATGACCTCTAAACAAAAAGCTTTTTCTCAAAAACTGTAAAAGATATCAAACTGAAAAGCTATAGCCAGATAGCTGAATATTTTGTGAACATTTTAAAGTTTGTTTGGTGTCTCTAGGTGAAAGTATGAAGGAGCTGAAACTTTTGGGAGCGGAAGAAAAATTTAAGGATTTCAAGCATGCTCCCATTGACTTCAATGTTAAAAAAAAGTGATAAAAAGCTTAATATTTTAAAAAGTATAAATGGTAGAAAAAAAGTTGAAAAAGAGCACACCTCAGCTAAAAGAGACGAACATTTTGATAGTTGAATGGTTTTAATAGCTGAAAGTATGCAGAAGTTACGCATTACCGAAAAACGTACGGAATAAAATTAAGATTATTAAAAATAAATAAAATCGAATAACAATAGTGGGACTGCTAAAGCATTCCCACTAATAAATAAAATCGAATAACAATAGTGGGACTGCTAAAGCATTCCCACTAAAAATGCATTTCCTGGGGAAAATGCGTGGGAATGCTGAATAGCTAAATTGCTAAAATGGCCGCCATCAAAACTGCCCCATCATACTGCCATCAAAACTGCCCCATCATATTGCCATCAAAATTTTCCATCATATTGCCACCATCAGAATTGCCCCATCAAAACTGCCCCATCATATTGCCACCATCAAAACTGCCCCCATCAAAACTGCCCCATTAGAATTGCCCCATCAAAATTGTCCCCATCAAAACTGCCCCATCAGAATTGCCCCATCAAAACTAAAAGTAATTTTTTTTCAAAAGTAATTTTTTTTTTCAAAAATGAATTTTTTTTTCAAAAATGAATTTTTTTTTCAAAAATGAATTTTTTTTTCAAAAATATATATATATTTTTTTTTTCAAAAATAATTTTTTTTTTTCAAAAATATTTTTTTTTTCAAAAAGTTTTTTTTTTTTCAAAAATATTTTTTTTTTCAAAAATAATTTTTTTTTCAAAAATATATTTTTTTTTCAAAAATAATTTTTTTTTTCAAAAATATTTTTATTTTCAAAAATGATTTTTTTTTTCAAAAATATTTTTTTTTTCAAAAATATTTTTTTTTCAAAAATGTAATTTTTTTTTTCAAAAGTAATTTTTTTTTCAAAAATGAATTTTTTTTTCAAAAATATATATATATTTTTTTTCAAAAATAATTTTTTTTTCAAAAATATATATTTTTTTTTCAAAAATAATTTTTTTTTTCAAAAATTTTTTTTTCAAAAATAATTTTTTTTTTTTCAAAAATAATTTTTTTTTTCAAAAAAAATATTTTTTTTTCAAAAATATTTTTTTTTCAAAAATAATTTTTTTTTTCAAAAATATTTTTTTTTTTTCAAAATTTTTTTTTTTCAAAAATAATTTTTTTTTTTCAAAATATTTTTTTTTTCAAAAATATTTTTTTTTTTCAAAAATATTTTTTTTTTTTCAAAAATATTTTTTTTTTTTCAAAAATATTTTTTTTTCCAAAAATATTTTTTTTTCAAAATTTTTTTTTTTTTCAAAAATGATTTTTTTTTTCAAAAATATATATTTTTTTCTTCAAAAAAATTTTTTTTTTTCAAAAATGATTTATTTTTTTTTTAAATATTTTTTTTTTTCAAAAATATTTTTTTTTTCAAAAATATTTTTTTTTTTTTTTCAAAAATATTTTTTTTTTTTTTCAAAAAAATTTTTTTTTCAAAAATAATTTTTTTTTTTCAGAAATATTTTTTTTTTTTTCAAAAATAATTGCTGAATAGCTAAATTGCTAAAATGACCGCCATCAAAACTGCCCCATCAGAATTGCCACCATCAAAACTCATATTCCTCTATTATAATCAGTACATGGTGCGTCTGTCCCCTCCCCCGGGCTCTGTAATTAAAGCTGAGATGCTCCAGCCACCTCCCCCCCTGTGTATAACAGAAGCTTTGGTAACCATGGCAACAAAACAAACACAGTACACTCTGATTAATGGCTAAAATTTCCTGAAATGACCTCTAAACAAAAAGCCTTTTCTCAAAAACTGTAAAAGATATCAAACTGAAAAGATATAGCCAGATAGCTGAATATTTTGTGAACATTTTAAAGTTTGTTTGGTGTCTCTAGGTGAAAGTATGAAGGAGCTGAAACTTTTGGGAGCGGAAGAAAAATTTAAGGATTTCAAGCATGCTCCCATTGACTTCAATGTTAAAAAAAAGTGATAAAAAGCTTAATATTTTAAAAAGTATAAATGGTAGAAAAAAAGTTGAAAAAGAGCACACCTCAGCTAAAAGAGACGAACATTTTGATAGTTGAATGGTTTTAATAGCTGAAAGTATGCAGAAGTTACGCATTACCGAAAAACGTACGGAATAAAATTAAAAATAATAAACTAGAAAATGCATTTCCTGGGGAAAATGCGTGGGAATGCTGAATTGCTAAAACGGCCCCCAGCAAAATTGCCCCCATCATATTGCCATCAAAACTGTCCCATCATATTGCCACCATCAAAACTGCCCCATCAGAATTGCCCCATCAAAACTGCACCATCATATTGCCACCATCAAAACTGCCCCATCAAAAAATATTTTTTTTTTTCAAAAATATTTTTTTTTTTCAAAAATATTTTTTTTTTTCAAAAATATTTTTTTTTTTCAAAAATATTTTTTTTTTTTCAAAAATATTTTTTTTTTCAAAAATTATTTTTTTTTTCAAAAATATTTTTTTTTTCTCAAAAATATTTTTTTTTTTCAAAAATAATTTTTTTTTCAAAATTTTTTTTTTTTCAAAAATGATTTTTTTTTTTTCAAAAATATTCTTTTTTTTTCAAAAATATTTTTTTTTTTTCAAAAATATTTTTTTTAATAGCTAAATTGCTAAAATGACCGCCATCAAAACTGCCCCATCAGAATTGCCACCATCAAAACTGACCCATCATATTCCTCTATTATAATCAGTACATGGTGTGTCTGTCCCCTCCCCCCGGGCTCTGTAATTAAAGCTGAGATGCTCCAGCCACCTCCCCCCCTCTGTGTATAACAGAAGCTTTGGTAACCATGGCAACAAAACACACACAGTACACTCTGATTAATGGCTAAAATTTCCTGAAATGACCTCTAAACAAAAAGCTTTTTCTCAAAAACTGTAAAAGATATCAAATTGAAAAGCTATAGCCAGATAGCTGAATATTTTGTGAACATTTTAAAGTTTGTTTGGTGTCTCTAGGTGAAAGTATGAAGGAGCTGAAACTTTTGGGAGCGGAAGAAAAATTTAAGCATTTCAAGCATGCTCCCATTGACTTCAATGTTAAAAAAAAGTGATAAAAAGCTTAATATTTTAAAAAGTATAAATGGTAGAAAAAAAGTTGAAAAAGAGCACACCTCAGCTAAAAGAGACAAACATTTTGATAGTTGAATGGTTTTAATAGCTGAAAGTATGCAGAAGTTACGCATTACCGAAAAACGTACGGAATAAAATTAAAAATAAATAAAATCGAATAACAATAGTGGGACTGCTAAAGCATTCCCACTAAATAAATAAAAAAACGAATAACAATAGTGGGACTGCTAAAGCATTCCCACTAACTAGAAAATGCATTTCCTGGGGAAAATGCGTGGGAATGCTGAATTGCTAAAACGGCCCCCAGCAAAATTGCCCCCATCATATTGCCATCAAAACTGTCCCATCATATTGCCACCATCAAAACTGCCCCATCAGAATTGCCCTATCAAAACAGCCCCATCATATTGCCACCATCAAAACTACCCCATCATATTGCCACCATCAAAACTGCCCCATCAGAATTACCCCATCAAAACTGCCCCATCATATTCCTCTATTATAAATCAGTACATGGTGTGTCTGTCCCCTCCCCCGGGCTCTGTAATCAAAGCTGAGATGCTCCAGCCACCTCCCCCCCTGTGTATAACAGAAGCTTTGGTAACCATGGCAACAAAACAAACACTAACAGTACACTCTGATTAATGGCTAAAATTTCCTGAAATGACCTCTAAACAAATGGCCGTATTTTAAAAACTATACATCCTACAGCGAAGATCTTTATATTGTGAGAATCACAAGACCCAGACCTAGATTTTGATATATAGTATGTCTCTAAAATATTAAAATTGAAGGCACGGTCGCAGTTTAGAAATTGCCCTTCAAATTTGAAGGGGCTAGAGTGTAGTTTCAATGAATGTCAATGGACGGCGTGAGTTGCAAACAAATGGTCATATTGTGAAAACTATCAGGACTATGGCTTAGCCGTGGACATGTTTAGTGGCAGCAGGGATAGCTGAACGTTTTGATATAAGATTTGTGTAGGTGGGCTTGAAAATGAGGGAGTGGCGGCAGTTTAGAAATCATGTTCTGATTTTTCAGCTTTTGTCCCCTCCCCCCGGGCTCTGTAATCAGAGCTGAGATGCTCCAGCCACCTCCCCCCCTGTGTATAACAGAAGCTTTGGTAACCATGGCAACAAAACACACACAGTACACTCTGATTAATGGCTAAAATTTCCTGAAATGACCTCTAAACAAAAAGCTTTTTCTCAAAAACTGTAAAAGATATCAAACTGAAAAGATATAGCCAGATAGCTGAATATTTTGTGAACATTTTAAAGTTTGTTTGGTGTCTCTAGGTGAAAGTATGAAGGAGCTGAAACTTTTGGGAGCGGAAGAAAAATTTAAGGATTTCAAGCATGCTCCCATTGACTTCAATGTTAAAAAAAGTGATAAAAAGCTTAATATTTTAAAAAGTATAAATGGTAGAAAAAAAGTTGAAAAAGAGCACACCTCAGCTAAAAGAGACGAACATTTTGATAGTTGAATGGTTTTAATAGCTGAAAGTATGCAGAAGTTACGCATTACCGAAAAACGTACGGAATAAAATTAAAAATAAACTAGAAAATGCATTTCCTGGGGAAAATGCGTGGGAATGCTGAATTGCTAAAACGGCCCCCAGCAAAATTGCCCCCATCATATTGCCATCAAAACTGTCCCATCATATTGCCACCATCAAAACTGCCCCATCAGAATTGCCCTATCAAAACAGCCCCATCATATTGCCACCATCAAAACTACCCCATCATATTGCCACCATCAAAACTGCCCCATCAGAATTACCCCATCAAAACTGCCCCATCATATTCCTCTATTATAAATCAGTACATGGTGTGTCTGTCCCCTCCCCCGGGCTCTGTAATCAAAGCTGAGATGCTCCAGCCACCTCCCCCCCTGTGTATAACAGAAGCTTTGGTAACCATGGCAACAAAACAAACACTAACAGTACACTCTGATTAATGGCTAAAATTTCCTGAAATGACCTCTAAACAAATGGCCGTATTTTAAAAATTATACATCCTACAGCGAAGATCTTTATATTGTGAGAATCACAAGACCCAGACCTAGATTTTGATACATAGTATGTCTCTGAAATATTAAAATTTAAGGCACGGTCGCAGTTTAGAAATTGCCCTTCAAATTTGAAGGGGCTAGAGTGTAGTTTCAATGAATGTCAATGGACGGCGTGAGTTGCAAACAAATGGTCATATTGTGAAAACTACCAGGACTATGGCTTAGCCGTGGACATGTTTAGTGGCAGCAGGGATAGCTGAACGTTTTGATATAAGATTTATGTAGGTGGGCTTGAAAATGAGGGAGTGGCGGCAGTTTAGAAATCATGTTCTGATTTTCCAGCTTTTGTCCCCTCCCCTGGGCTCTAATCAGAGCTGAGATGCTCCAGCCACCTCCCCCCTGTGTATAACAGAAGCTTTGGTAACCATGGCAACAAAACACACACAGTACACTCTGATTAATGGCTAAAATTTCTTGAAATGACCTCTAAACAAAAAGCTTTTTCTCAAAAACTGTAAAAGATATCAAACTGAAAAGATATAGCCAGATAGCTGAATATTTTGTGAACATTTTAAAGTTTGTTTGGTGTCTCTAGGTGAAAGTATGAAGGAGCTGAAACTTTTGGGAGCGGAAGAAAAATTTAAGGATTTCAAGCATGCTCCCATTGACTTCAATGTTAAAAAAAAGTGATAAAAAGCTTAATATTTTAAAAAGTATAAATGGTAGAAAAAAAGTTGAAAAAGAGCACACCTCAGCTAAAAGAGACGAACATTTTGATAGTTGAATGGTTTTAATAGCTGAAAGTATGCAGAAGTTACGCATTACCAAAAAACGTACGGAATAAAATTAAAATTAACTAGAAAATGCATTTCCTGGGGAAAATGCGTGGGAATGCTGAATTGCTAAAACGGCCCCCAGCAAAATCGCACCCATCATATTGCCATCAAAACTGTCCCATCATATTGCCACCATCAAAACTGCCCCATCATATTGCCACCATCAAAACTGCCCCATCAGAATTACCCCATCAAAACTGCCCCATCATATTCCTCTATTATAAATCAGTACATGGTGTGTCTGTCCCCTCCCCCGGGCTCTGTAATCAAAGCTGAGATGCTCCAGCCACCTCCCCCCCTGTGTATAACAGAAGCTTTGGTAAGCATGGCAACAAAACAAACACTAACAGTACACTCTGATTAATGGCTAAAATTTCCTGAAATGACCTCTAAACAAATGGCCGTATTTTAAAAACTATACATCCTACAGCAAAGATCTTTATATTGTGAGAATCACAAGACTCAGACCTAGATTTTGATACATAGTATGTCTCTGAAATATTAAAATTGAAGGCACGGTCGCAGTTTAGAAATTGCCCTTCAAATTTGAAGGGGCTAGAGTGTAGTTTCAATGAATGTCAATGGACGGTGTGAGTTGCAAACAAATGGTCATATTGTGAAAACTATCAGGACTATGGCTTAGCCGTGGACATGTTTAGTGGCAGCAGGGATAGCTGAACGTTTTGATATAAGATTTGTGTAGGTGGGCTTGAAAATGAGGGAGTGGAGGCAGTTTAGAAATCATGTTCTGATTTTTCAGCTTTTGTCCCCTCCCCGGGCTCTGTAATCAGAGCTGAGATGCTCCAGCCACCTCCCCCCCTGTGTATAACAGAAGCTTTGGTAACCATGGCAACAAAACACACACAGTACACTCTGATTAATGGCTAAAATTTCTTGAAATGACCTCTAAACAAAAAGCTTTTTCTCAAAAACTGTAAAAGATATCAAATTGAAAAGCTATAGCCAGATAGCTGAATATTTTGTGAACATTTTAAAGTTTGTTTGGTGTCTCTAGGTGAAAGTATGAAGGAGCTGAAACTTTTGGGAGCGGAAGAAAAATTTAAGGATTTCAAGCATGCTCCCATTGACTTCAATGTTAAAAAAAAGTGATAAAAAGCTTAATATTTTAAAAAGTATAAATGGTAGAAAAAAAGTTGAAAAAGAGCACACCTCAGCTAAAAGAGACGAACATTTTGATAGTTGAATGGTTTTAATAGCTGAAAGTATGCAGAAGTTACGCATTACCGAAAAACGTACGGAATAAGAAGAAAAATAATAAAAAAACGAATAACAACTAACTAGAAAATGCATTTCCTGGGGAAAATGCGTGGGAATGCTGAATTGCTAAAACGGCCCCCAGCAAAATTGCCCCCATCATATTGCCATCAAAACTGTCCCATCATATTGCCACCATCAAAACTGCCCCATCAAAAATTTTTTTTTTTTTTCAAAAATATTTTTTTTTTCAAAAATAATTTTTTTTTCAAAAATTATTTTTTTTTTTCAAAAATATTTTTTTTTCAAAAATTTTTTTTTTTCAAAAATTTTTTTTTTCAAAAATTTTTTTTTTTCAAAAATGATTTTTTTTTTAAGAAAATATTTTTTTTTTTCAAAAATTTTTTTTTTTCAAAAATAATTTTTTTTTTCAAAAATATATTTTTTTTTTCAAAAATAATTTTTTTTTTCAAAAATATTTTTTTTTTTTCAAAAATGATTTTTTTTTTTTTTCAAAAATATTTTTTTTTTTTTCAAAAATAATTTTTTTTTTCAAAAATTTTTTTTTTTAAAAAATAATTTTTTTTTTTTCAAAAATATTTTTTTTTTTCAAAAAAATTTTTTTTTTTTTCAAAAATAATTGCTGAATAGCTAAATTGCTAAAATGACCGCCATCAAAACGGCCCCATCAGAATTGCCACCATCAAAACTGCCCCATCATATTCCTCTATTATAAATCAGTACATGGTGTGTCTGTCCCCTCCCCCGGGCTCTGTAATCAAAGCTGAGATGCTCCAGCCACCTCCCCCCCCTCTGTGTATAACAGAAGCTTTGGTAACCATGGCAACAAAACACACACAGTACACTCTGATTAATGGCTAAAATTTCCTGAAATGACCTCTAAACAAAAAGCTTTTTCTCAAAAACTGTAAAAGATATCAAACTGAAAAGCTATAGCCAGATAGCTGAATATTTTGTGAACATTTTAAAGTTTGTTTGGTGTCTCTAGGTGAAAGTATGAAGGAGCTGAAACTTTTGGGAGCGGAAGAAAAATTTAAGGATTTCAAGCATGCTCCCATTGACTTCAATGTTAAAAAAAGTGATAAAAAGCTTAATATTTTAAAAAGTATAAATGGTAGAAAAAAAGTTGAAAAAGAGCACACCTCAGCTAAAAGAGACGAACATTTTGATAGTTGAATGGTTTTAATAGCTGAAAGTATGCAGAAGTTACGCATTACCAAAAAACGTACGGAATAAGAAGAAAAATAATAAAAAAACGAACTAGAAAATGCATTTCCTGGGGAAAATGCGTGGGAATGCTGAATTGCTAAAACGGCCCCCAGCAAAATTGCCCCCATCATATTGCCATCAAAACTGTCCCATCATATTGCCACCATCAAAACTGCCCCATCAGAATTGCCCCATCAAAACTGCACCATCATATTGCCACCATCAAAACTGCCCCATCAGAATTGCCCTATCAAAACTGCCCCATCATATTCCTCTATTATAAATCAGTACATGGTGTGTCTGTCCCCTCCCCCGGGCTCTGTAATCAAAGCTGAGATGCTCCAGCCACCTCCCCCCTGTGTATAACAGAAGCTTTGGTAACCATGGCAACAAAACAAACAGTACACTCTGATTAATGGCTAAAATTTCCTGAAATGACCTCTAAACAAATGGCCGTATTTTAAATACTATACATCCTACAGCGAAGATCTTTATATTGTGAGAATCACAAGACCCAGACCTAGATTTTGATACATAGTATGTCTCTGAAATATTAAAATTGAAGGCACGGTCGCAGTTTAGAAATTGCCCTTCAAATTTGAAGGGGCTAGAGTGTAGTTTCAATGAATGTCAATGGACGGCGTGAGTTGCAAACAAATGGTCATATTGTGAAAACTATCAGGACTATGGCTTAGCCGTGGACATGTTTAGTGGCAGCAGGGATAGCTGAACGTTTTGATATAAGATTTATGTAGGTGGGCTTGAAAATGAGGGAGTGGCGGCAGTTTAGAAATCATGTTCTGATTTTTCAGCTTTTGTCCCCTCCCCTGGGCTCTAATCAGAGCTGAGATGCTCCAGCCACCTCCCCCCCCCTGTGTATAACAGAAGCTTTGGTAACCATGGCAACAAAACACACACAGTACACTCTGATTAATGGCTAAAATTTCTTGAAATGACCTCTAAACAAAAAGCTTTTTCTCAAAAACTGTAAAAGATATAAAACTGAAAAGCTATAGCCAGATAGCTGAATATTTTGTGAACATTTTAAAGTTTGTTTGGTGTCTCTAGGTGAAAGTATGAAGGAGCTGAAACTTTTGGGAGCGGAAGAAAAATGTAAGGATTTCAAGCATGCTCCCATTGACTTCAATGTTAAAAAAAAGTGATAAAAAGCTTAATATTTTAAAAAGTATAAATGGTAGAAAAAAAGTTGAAAAAGAGCACACCTCAGCTAAAAGAGACGAACATTTTGATAGTTGAATGGTTTTAATAGCTGAAAGTATGCAGAAGTTACGCATTACCGAAAAACGTACGGAATAAGAAGAAAAATAACTAGAAAATGCATTTCCTGGGGAAAATGCGTGGGAATGCTGAATTGCTAAAACGGCCCCCAGCAAAATTGCCCCCATCATATTGCCATCAAAACTGTCCCATCATATTGCCACCATCAAAACTGCCCCATCAGAATTGCCCCATCAAAACTGCACCATCATATTGCCACCATCAAAACTGCCCCATCAGAATTGCCCTATCAAAACAGCCCCATCATATTGCCACCATCAAAACTGCCCCATCATATTGCCACCATCAAAACTGCCCCATCAGAATTACCCCATCAAAACTGCCCCATCATATTCCTCTATTATAAATCAGTACATGGTGTGTCTGTCCCCTCCCCCGGGCTCTGTAATCAAAGCTGAGATGCTCCAGCCACCTCCCCCCCCCTGTGTATAACAGAAGCTTTGGTAACCATGGCAACAAAACAAACAGTACACTCTGATTAATGGCTAAAATTTCCTGAAATGACCTCTAAACAAATGGCCGTATTTTAAAAACTATACATCCTACAGCGAAGATCTTTATATTGTGAGAATCACAAGACCCAGACCTAGATTTTGATACATAGTATGTCTCTGAAATATTAAAATTGAAGGCACGGTCGCAGTTTAGAAATTGCCCTTCAAATTTAAAGGGGCTAGAGTGTAGTTTCAATGAATGTCAATGGACGGTGTGAGTTGCAAACAAATGGTCATATTGTGAAAACTATCAGGACTATGGCTTAGCCGTGGACATGTTTAGTGGCAGCAGGGATAGCTGAACGTTTTGATATAAGATTTATGTAGGTGGGCTTGAAAATGAGGGAGTGGAGGCAGTTTAGAAATCATGTTCTGATTTTTCAGCTTTTGTCCCCTCCCCTGGGCTCTAATCAGAGCTGAGATGCTCCAGCCACCTCCCCCCCCTGTGTATAACAGAAGCTTTGGTAACCACGGCAACAAAACACACACAGTACACTCTGATTAATGGCTAAAATTTCTTGAAATGACCTCTAAACAAAAAGCTTTTTCTCAAAAACTGTAAAAGATATAAAACTGAAAAGCTATAGCCAGATAGCTGAATATTTTGTGAACATTTTAAAGTTTGTTTGGTGTCTCTAGGTGAAAGTATGAAGGAGCTGAAACTTTTGGGAGCGGAAGAAAAATTTAAGGATTTCAAGCATGCTCCCATTGACTTCAATGTTAAAAAAAAGTGATAAAAAGCTTAATATTTTAAAAAGTATAAATGGTAGAAAAAAAGTTGAAAAAGAGCACACCTCAGCTAAAAGAGACGAACATTTTGATAGTTGAATGGTTTTAATAGCTGAAAGTATGCAGAAGTTACGCATTACCGATAAACGTACAGAATAAGAAGAAAAATAATAAAAAAACGAATAACAATAGTGGGACTGCTAAAGCATTCCCACTAATAACAATAGTGGGACTGCTAAAGCATTCCCACTAACTAGAAAATGCATTTCCTGGGGAAAATGCGTGGGAATGCTGAATTGCTAAAACGCCCCCCAGCAAAATTGCCCCCATCATATTGCCATCAAAACTGTCCCATCATATTGCCACCATCAAAACTGCCCCATCAGAATTGCCCCATCAAAACTGCACCATCATATTGCCACCATCAAAACTGCCCCATCAGAATTGCCCTATCAAAACAGCCCCATCATATTGCCACCATCAAAACTGCCCCATCATATTGCCACCATCAAAACTGCCCCATCAGAATTACCCCATCAAAACTGCCCCATCATATTCCTCTATTATAAATCAGTACATGGTGTGTCTGTCCCCCTCCCCCGGGCTCTGTAATCAAAGCTGAGATGCTCCAGCCACCTCCCCCCCTGTGTATAACAGAAGCTTTGGTAACCATGGCAACAAAACAAACAGTACACTCTGATTAATGGCTAAAATTTCCTGAAATGACCTCTAAACAAATGGCCGTATTTTAAAAACTATACATCCTACAGCGAAGATCTTTATATTGTGAGAATCACAAGACTCAGACCTAGATTTTGATACATAGTATGTCTCCGAAATATTAAAATTGAAGGCATGGTCGCAGTTTAGAAATTGCCCTTCAAATTTGAAGGGGCTAGAGTGTAGTTTCAATGAATGTCAATGGACGGTGTGAGTTGCAAACAAATGGTCATATTGTGAAAACTATCAGGACTATGGCTTAGCCGTGGACATGTTTAGTGGCAGCAGGGATAGCTGAACGTTTTGATATAAGATTTATGTAGGTGGGCTTGAAAATGAGGGAGTGGCGGCAGTTTAGAAATCATGTTCTGATTTTTCAGCTTTTGTCCCCTCCCCTGGGCTCTAATCAGAGCTGAGATGCTCCAGCCACCTCCCCCCCTGTGTATAACAGAAGCTTTGGTAACCATGGCAACAAAACACACACAGTACACTCTGATTAATGGCTAAAATTTCTTGAAATGACCTCTAAACAAAAAGCTTTTTCTCAAAAACTGTAAAAGATATAAAACTGAAAAGCTATAGCCAGATAGCTGAATATTTTGTGAACATTTTAAAGTTTGTTTGGTGTCTCTAGGTGAAAGTATGAAGGAGCTGAAACTTTTGGGAGCGGAAGAAAAATGTAAGGATTTCAAGCATGCTCCCATTGACTTCAATGTTAAAAAAAAGTGATAAAAAGCTTAATATTTTAAAAAGTATAAATGGTAGAAAAAAAGTTGAAAAAGAGCACACCTCAGCTAAAAGAGACGAACATTTTGATAGTTGAATGGTTTTAATAGCTGAAAGTATGCAGAAGTTACGCATTACCGAAAAACGTACGGAATAAGAAGAAAAATAACTAGAAAATGCATTTCCTGGGGAAAATGCGTGGGAATGCTGAATTGCTAAAACGGCCCCCAGCAAAATTGCCCCCATCATATTGCCATCAAAACTGTCCCATCATATTGCCACCATCAAAACTGCCCCATCAGAATTGCCCCATCAAAACTGCACCATCATATTGCCACCATCAAAACTGCCCCATCAGAATTGCCCTATCAAAACAGCCCCATCATATTGCCACCATCAAAACTGCCCCATCATATTGCCACCATCAAAACTGCCCCATCAGAATTACCCCATCAAAACTGCCCCATCATATTCCTCTATTATAAATCAGTACATGGTGTGTCTGTCCCCTCCCCCGGGCTCTGTAATCAAAGCTGAGATGCTCCAGCCACCTCCCCCCCCTGTGTATAACAGAAGCTTTGGTAACCATGGCAACAAAACAAACAGTACACTCTGATTAATGGCTAAAATTTCCTGAAATGACCTCTAAACAAATGGCCGTATTTTAAAAACTATACATCCTACAGCGAAGATCTTTATATTGTGAGAATCACAAGACCCAGACCTAGATTTTGATACATAGTATGTCTCTGAAATATTAAAATTGAAGGCACGGTCGCAGTTTAGAAATTGCCCTTCAAATTTAAAGGGGCTAGAGTGTAGTTTCAATGAATGTCAATGGACGGTGTGAGTTGCAAACAAATGGTCATATTGTGAAAACTATCAGGACTATGGCTTAGCCGTGGACATGTTTAGTGGCAGCAGGGATAGCTGAACGTTTTGATATAAGATTTATGTAGGTGGGCTTGAAAATGAGGGAGTGGAGGCAGTTTAGAAATCATGTTCTGATTTTTCAGCTTTTGTCCCCTCCCCTGGGCTCTAATCAGAGCTGAGATGCTCCAGCCACCTCCCCCCCCTGTGTATAACAGAAGCTTTGGTAACCACGGCAACAAAACACACACAGTACACTCTGATTAATGGCTAAAATTTCTTGAAATGACCTCTAAACAAAAAGCTTTTTCTCAAAAACTGTAAAAGATATAAAACTGAAAAGCTATAGCCAGATAGCTGAATATTTTGTGAACATTTTAAAGTTTGTTTGGTGTCTCTAGGTGAAAGTATGAAGGAGCTGAAACTTTTGGGAGCGGAAGAAAAATTTAAGGATTTCAAGCATGCTCCCATTGACTTCAATGTTAAAAAAAAGTGATAAAAAGCTTAATATTTTAAAAAGTATAAATGGTAGAAAAAAAGTTGAAAAAGAGCACACCTCAGCTAAAAGAGACGAACATTTTGATAGTTGAATGGTTTTAATAGCTGAAAGTATGCAGAAGTTACGCATTACCGATAAACGTACAGAATAAGAAGAAAAATAATAAAAAAACGAATAACAATAGTGGGACTGCTAAAGCATTCCCACTAATAACAATAGTGGGACTGCTAAAGCATTCCCACTAACTAGAAAATGCATTTCCTGGGGAAAATGCGTGGGAATGCTGAATTGCTAAAACGCCCCCCAGCAAAATTGCCCCCATCATATTGCCATCAAAACTGTCCCATCATATTGCCACCATCAAAACTGCCCCATCAGAATTGCCCCATCAAAACTGCACCATCATATTGCCACCATCAAAACTGCCCCATCAGAATTGCCCTATCAAAACAGCCCCATCATATTGCCACCATCAAAACTGCCCCATCATATTGCCACCATCAAAACTGCCCCATCAGAATTACCCCATCAAAACTGCCCCATCATATTCCTCTATTATAAATCAGTACATGGTGTGTCTGTCCCCCTCCCCCGGGCTCTGTAATCAAAGCTGAGATGCTCCAGCCACCTCCCCCCCTGTGTATAACAGAAGCTTTGGTAACCATGGCAACAAAACAAACAGTACACTCTGATTAATGGCTAAAATTTCCTGAAATGACCTCTAAACAAATGGACGTATTTTAAAAACTATACATCCTACAGTGAAGATCTTTATATTGTGAGAATCACAAGACCCAGACCTAGATTTTGATACATAGTATGTCTCCGAAATATTAAAATTGAAGGCATGGTCGCAGTTTAGAAATTGCCCTTCAAATTTGAAGGGGCTAGAGTGTAGTTTCAATGAATGTCAATGGACGGTGTGAGTTGCAAACAAATGGTCATATTGTGAAAACTATCAGGACTATGGCTTAGCCGTGGACATGTTTAGTGGCAGCAGGGATAGCTGAACGTTTTGATATAAGATTTATGTAGGTGGGCTTGAAAATGAGGGAGTGGCGGCAGTTTAGAAATCATGTTCTGATTTTTCAGCTTTTGTCCCCTCCCCTGGGCTCTAATCAGAGCTGAGATGCTCCAGCCACCTCCCCCCCTGTGTATAACAGAAGCTTTGGTAACCATGGCAACAAAACACACACAGTACACTCTGATTAATGGCTAAAATTTCTTGAAATGACCTCTAAACAAAAAGTTTTTTCTCAAAAACTGTAAAAGATATAAAACTGAAAAGCTATAGCCAGATAGCTGAATATTTTGTGAACATTTTAAAGTTTGTTTGGTGTCTCTAGGTGAAAGTATGAAGGAGCTGAAACTTTTGGGAGCGGAAGAAAAATTTAAGGATTTCAAGCATGCTCCCATTGACTTCAATGTTAAAAATAAGTGATAAAAAGCTTAATATTTTAAAAAGTATAAATGGTAGAAAAAAAGTTGAAAAAGAGCACACCTCAGCTAAAAGAGACGAACATTTTGATAGTTGAATGGTTTTAATAGCTGAAAGTATGCAGAAGTTACGCATTACCGAAAAACGTACGGAATAAGAAGAAAAATAACTAGAAAATGCATTTCCTGGGGAAAATGCGTGGGAATGCTGAATTGCTAAAACGGCCCCCAGCAAAATTGCCCCCATCATATTGCCATCAAAACTGTCCCATCATATTGCCACCATCAAAACTGCCCCATCAGAATTGCCCCATCAAAACTGCACCATCATATTGCCACCATCAAAACTGCCCCATCAGAATTGCCCTATCAAAACAGCCCCATCATATTGCCACCATCAAAACTGCCCCATCATATTGCCACCATCAAAACTGCCCCATCAGAATTACCCCATCAAAACTGCCCCATCATATTCCTCTATTATAAATCAGTACATGGTGTGTCTGTCCCCTCCCCCGGGCTCTGTAATCAAAGCTGAGATGCTCCAGCCACCTCCCCCCCCCTGTGTATAACAGAAGCTTTGGTAACCATGGCAACAAAACAAACAGTACACTCTGATTAATGGCTAAAATTTCCTGAAATGACCTCTAAACAAATGGCCGTATTTTAAAAACTATACATCCTACAGCGAAGATCTTTATATTGTGAGAATCACAAGACCCAGACCTAGATTTTGATACATAGTATGTCTCTGAAATATTAAAATTGAAGGCACGGTCGCAGTTTAGAAATTGCCCTTCAAATTTAAAGGGGCTAGAGTGTAGTTTCAATGAATGTCAATGGACGGTGTGAGTTGCAAACAAATGGTCATATTGTGAAAACTATCAGGACTATGGCTTAGCCGTGGACATGTTTAGTGGCAGCAGGGATAGCTGAACGTTTTGATATAAGATTTATGTAGGTGGGCTTGAAAATGAGGGAGTGGAGGCAGTTTAGAAATCATGTTCTGATTTTTCAGCTTTTGTCCCCTCCCCTGGGCTCTAATCAGAGCTGAGATGCTCCAGCCACCTCCCCCCCCTGTGTATAACAGAAGCTTTGGTAACCACGGCAACAAAACACACACAGTACACTCTGATTAATGGCTAAAATTTCTTGAAATGACCTCTAAACAAAAAGCTTTTTCTCAAAAACTGTAAAAGATATAAAACTGAAAAGCTATAGCCAGATAGCTGAATATTTTGTGAACATTTTAAAGTTTGTTTGGTGTCTCTAGGTGAAAGTATGAAGGAGCTGAAACTTTTGGGAGCGGAAGAAAAATTTAAGGATTTCAAGCATGCTCCCATTGACTTCAATGTTAAAAAAAAGTGATAAAAAGCTTAATATTTTAAAAAGTATAAATGGTAGAAAAAAAGTTGAAAAAGAGCACACCTCAGCTAAAAGAGACGAACATTTTGATAGTTGAATGGTTTTAATAGCTGAAAGTATGCAGAAGTTACGCATTACCGATAAACGTACAGAATAAGAAGAAAAATAATAAAAAAACGAATAACAATAGTGGGACTGCTAAAGCATTCCCACTAATAACAATAGTGGGACTGCTAAAGCATTCCCACTAACTAGAAAATGCATTTCCTGGGGAAAATGCGTGGGAATGCTGAATTGCTAAAACGCCCCCCAGCAAAATTGCCCCCATCATATTGCCATCAAAACTGTCCCATCATATTGCCACCATCAAAACTGCCCCATCAGAATTGCCCCATCAAAACTGCACCATCATATTGCCACCATCAAAACTGCCCCATCAGAATTGCCCTATCAAAACAGCCCCATCATATTGCCACCATCAAAACTGCCCCATCATATTGCCACCATCAAAACTGCCCCATCAGAATTACCCCATCAAAACTGCCCCATCATATTCCTCTATTATAAATCAGTACATGGTGTGTCTGTCCCCCTCCCCCGGGCTCTGTAATCAAAGCTGAGATGCTCCAGCCACCTCCCCCCCTGTGTATAACAGAAGCTTTGGTAACCATGGCAACAAAACAAACAGTACACTCTGATTAATGGCTAAAATTTCCTGAAATGACCTCTAAACAAATGGCCGTATTTTAAAAACTATACATCCTACAGCGAAGATCTTTATATTGTGAGAATCACAAGACCCAGACCTAGATTTTGATACATAGTATGTCTCCGAAATATTAAAATTGAAGGCATGGTCGCAGTTTAGAAATTGCCCTTCAAATTTGAAGGGGCTAGAGTGTAGTTTCAATGAATGTCAATGGACGGTGTGAGTTGCAAACAAATGGTCATATTGTGAAAACTATCAGGACTATGGCTTAGCCGTGGACATGTTTAGTGGCAGCAGGGATAGCTGAACGTTTTGATATAAGATTTATGTAGGTGGGCTTGAAAATGAGGGAGTGGCGGCAGTTTAGAAATCATGTTCTGATTTTTCAGCTTTTGTCCCCTCCCCTGGGCTCTAATCAGAGCTGAGATGCTCCAGCCACCTCCCCCCCTGTGTATAACAGAAGCTTTGGTAACCATGGCAACAAAACACACACAGTACACTCTGATTAATGGCTAAAATTTCTTGAAATGACCTCTAAACAAAAAGCTTTTTCTCAAAAACTGTAAAAGATATAAAACTGAAAAGCTATAGCCAGATAGCTGAATATTTTGTGAACATTTTAAAGTTTGTTTGGTGTCTCTAGGTGAAAGTATGAAGGAGCTGAAACTTTTGGGAGCGGAAGAAAAATTTAAGGATTTCAAGCATGCTCCCATTGACTTCAATGTTAAAAATAAGTGATAAAAAGCTTAATATTTTAAAAAGTATAAATGGTAGAAAAAAAGTTGAAAAAGAGCACACCTCAGCTAAAAGAGACGAACATTTTGATAGTTGAATGGTTTTAATAGCTGAAAGTATGCAGAAGTTACGCATTACCGAAAAACGTACGGAATAAGAAGAAAAATAACTAGAAAATGCATTTCCTGGGGAAAATGCGTGGGAATGCTGAATTGCTAAAACGGCCCCCAGCAAAATTGCCCCCATCATATTGCCATCAAAACTGTCCCATCATATTGCCACCATCAAAACTGCCCCATCAGAATTGCCCCATCAAAACTGCACCATCATATTGCCACCATCAAAACTGCCCCATCAGAATTGCCCTATCAAAACAGCCCCATCATATTGCCACCATCAAAACTGCCCCATCATATTGCCACCATCAAAACTGCCCCATCAGAATTACCCCATCAAAACTGCCCCATCATATTCCTCTATTATAAATCAGTACATGGTGTGTCTGTCCCCTCCCCCGGGCTCTGTAATCAAAGCTGAGATGCTCCAGCCACCTCCCCCCCCCTGTGTATAACAGAAGCTTTGGTAACCATGGCAACAAAACAAACAGTACACTCTGATTAATGGCTAAAATTTCCTGAAATGACCTCTAAACAAATGGCCGTATTTTAAAAACTATACATCCTACAGCGAAGATCTTTATATTGTGAGAATCACAAGACCCAGACCTAGATTTTGATACATAGTATGTCTCTGAAATATTAAAATTGAAGGCACGGTCGCAGTTTAGAAATTGCCCTTCAAATTTAAAGGGGCTAGAGTGTAGTTTCAATGAATGTCAATGGACGGTGTGAGTTGCAAACAAATGGTCATATTGTGAAAACTATCAGGACTATGGCTTAGCCGTGGACATGTTTAGTGGCAGCAGGGATAGCTGAACGTTTTGATATAAGATTTATGTAGGTGGGCTTGAAAATGAGGGAGTGGAGGCAGTTTAGAAATCATGTTCTGATTTTTCAGCTTTTGTCCCCTCCCCTGGGCTCTAATCAGAGCTGAGATGCTCCAGCCACCTCCCCCCCCTGTGTATAACAGAAGCTTTGGTAACCACGGCAACAAAACACACACAGTACACTCTGATTAATGGCTAAAATTTCTTGAAATGACCTCTAAACAAAAAGCTTTTTCTCAAAAACTGTAAAAGATATAAAACTGAAAAGCTATAGCCAGATAGCTGAATATTTTGTGAACATTTTAAAGTTTGTTTGGTGTCTCTAGGTGAAAGTATGAAGGAGCTGAAACTTTTGGGAGCGGAAGAAAAATTTAAGGATTTCAAGCATGCTCCCATTGACTTCAATGTTAAAAAAAAGTGATAAAAAGCTTAATATTTTAAAAAGTATAAATGGTAGAAAAAAAGTTGAAAAAGAGCACACCTCAGCTAAAAGAGACGAACATTTTGATAGTTGAATGGTTTTAATAGCTGAAAGTATGCAGAAGTTACGCATTACCGATAAACGTACAGAATAAGAAGAAAAATAATAAAAAAACGAATAACAATAGTGGGACTGCTAAAGCATTCCCACTAATAACAATAGTGGGACTGCTAAAGCATTCCCACTAACTAGAAAATGCATTTCCTGGGGAAAATGCGTGGGAATGCTGAATTGCTAAAACGCCCCCCAGCAAAATTGCCCCCATCATATTGCCATCAAAACTGTCCCATCATATTGCCACCATCAAAACTGCCCCATCAGAATTGCCCCATCAAAACTGCACCATCATATTGCCACCATCAAAACTGCCCCATCAGAATTGCCCTATCAAAACAGCCCCATCATATTGCCACCATCAAAACTGCCCCATCATATTGCCACCATCAAAACTGCCCCATCAGAATTACCCCATCAAAACTGCCCCATCATATTCCTCTATTATAAATCAGTACATGGTGTGTCTGTCCCCCTCCCCCGGGCTCTGTAATCAAAGCTGAGATGCTCCAGCCACCTCCCCCCCTGTGTATAACAGAAGCTTTGGTAACCATGGCAACAAAACAAACAGTACACTCTGATTAATGGCTAAAATTTCCTGAAATGACCTCTAAACAAATGGCCGTATTTTAAAAACTATACATCCTACAGCGAAGATCTTTATATTGTGAGAATCACAAGACCCAGACCTAGATTTTGATACATAGTATGTCTCCGAAATATTAAAATTGAAGGCATGGTCGCAGTTTAGAAATTGCCCTTCAAATTTGAAGGGGCTAGAGTGTAGTTTCAATGAATGTCAATGGACGGTGTGAGTTGCAAACAAATGGTCATATTGTGAAAACTATCAGGACTATGGCTTAGCCGTGGACATGTTTAGTGGCAGCAGGGATAGCTGAACGTTTTGATATAAGATTTATGTAGGTGGGCTTGAAAATGAGGGAGTGGCGGCAGTTTAGAAATCATGTTCTGATTTTTCAGCTTTTGTCCCCTCCCCTGGGCTCTAATCAGAGCTGAGATGCTCCAGCCACCTCCCCCCCTGTGTATAACAGAAGCTTTGGTAACCATGGCAACAAAACACACACAGTACACTCTGATTAATGGCTAAAATTTCTTGAAATGACCTCTAAACAAAAAGCTTTTTCTCAAAAACTGTAAAAGATATAAAACTGAAAAGCTATAGCCAGATAGCTGAATATTTTGTGAACATTTTAAAGTTTGTTTGGTGTCTCTAGGTGAAAGTATGAAGGAGCTGAAACTTTTGGGAGCGGAAGAAAAATTTAAGGATTTCAAGCATGCTCCCATTGACTTCAATGTTAAAAATAAGTGATAAAAAGCTTAATATTTTAAAAAGTATAAATGGTAGAAAAAAAGTTGAAAAAGAGCACACCTCAGCTAAAAGAGACGAACATTTTGATAGTTGAATGGTTTTAATAGCTGAAAGTATGCAGAAGTTACGCATTACCGAAAAACGTACGGAATAAGAAGAAAAACTAGAAAATGCATTTCCTGGGGAAAATGCGTGGGAATGCTGAATTGCTAAAACGGCCCCCAACAAAATTGCCCCATCATATTGCCATCAAAACTGTCCCATCATATTGCCACCATCAAAACTGCCCCATCAGAATTGCCCCATCAAAACTGCACCATCATATTGCCACCATCAAAACTGCCCCATTAAAAAATATTTTTTTTTTTTCAAAAATATTTCTTTTTTTCAAAAATATTTTTTTTTCAAAAATTTTTTTTTTTCAAAAATTTTTTTTTTTTTCAAAAATGATTTTTTTTTCAAAAATATATATTTTTTTTCAAAAATAATTTTTTTTTCTTCAAAAATTTTTTTTTTTCAAAAATAATTTTTTTTTTTTTTTCAAAAATAATTTTTTTTTTTTCAAAAATATTTTTTTTTTTCAAAAATAATTTTTTTTTTCAAAAATAATTTTTTTTTTCAAAAATATTTTTTTTTTTTCAGAAATATTTTTTTTTTTTTTCAAAAATAATTGCTGAATAGCTAAATTGCTAAAATGACCGCCATCAAAACTGCCCCATCAGAATTGCCACCATCAAAACTGCCCCATCATATTCCTCTATTATAATCAGTACATGGTGTGTCTGTCCCCTCCCCCGGGATAAAAAAGTGATAAAAAGCTTAATATTTTAAAAAGTATAAATGGTAGAAAAAAAGTTGAAAAAGAGCACACCTCAGCTAAAAGAGACGAACATTTTGATAGTTGAATGGTTTTAATAGCTGAAATTATGCAGAAGTTACGCATTACCGAAAAACGTACGGAATAAGAAGAAAAACTAGAAAATGCATTTCCTGGGGAAAATGCGTGGGAATGCTGAATTGCTAAAACGGCCCCCAGCAAAATTGCCCCCATCATATTGCCATCAAAACTGTCCCATCATATTGCCACCATCAAAACTGCCCCATCAGAATTGCCCCATCAAAACTGCACCATCATATTGCCACCATCAAAACTGCCCCATCAAAAAATATTTTTTTTTTTCAAAAATATTTTTTTTTTTTCAAAAATATTTTTTTTTTCTCAAATATATTTTTTTTTCAAAATTTTTTTTTTTCAAAAATGATTTTTTTTAAAAAAATATATATTTTTTTTTCAAAAATATTTTTTTTTTCTCAAAAATAATTTTTTTTTTTCAAAAATAATTTTTTTTTCAAAATTTTTTTTTTTCAAAAATGATTTTTTTTTTTCAAAAATATTTTTTTTTTTTCAAAAATATTTTTTTTTTTTCAAAAATATTTTTTTTTCCAAAAATATTTTTTTTTCAAAAATTTTTTTTTTTTCAAAAATGATTTTTTTTTTCAAAAATATATATTTTTTTCTTCAAAAAAATTTTTTTTTTCAAAAATGATTTTTTTTTTTTTAAATATTTTTTTTTTTCAAAAATATTTTTTCTTTCAAAAATAATTTTTTTTTTTTTCAAAAATAATTTTTTTTTTTTTCAAAAAATTTTTTTTTTAAAAAATAATTTTTTTTTTTCAGAAATATTTTTTTTTTTTCAAAAATAATTGCTGAATAGCTAAATTGCTAAAATGACCGCCATCAAAACTGCCCCATCAGAATTGCCACCATCAAAACTGCCCCATCATATTCCTCTATTATAATCAGTACATGGTGCGTCTGTCCCCTCCCCCGGGCTCTGTAATTAAAGCTGAGATGCTCCAGCCACCTCCCCCCCTGTGTATAACAGAAGCTTTGGTAACCATGGCAACAAAACAAACACAGTACACTCTGATTAATGGCTAAAATTTCCTGAAATGACCTCTAAACAAAAAGCCTTTTCTCAAAAACTGTAAAAGATATCAAACTGAAAAGATATAGCCAGATAGCTGAATATTTTGTGAACATTTTAAAGTTTGTTTGGTGTCTCTAGGTGAAAGTATGAAGGAGCTGAAACTTTTGGGAGCGGAAGAAAAATTTAAGGATTTCAAGCATGCTCCCATTGACTTCAATGTTAAAAAAAAGTGATAAAAAGCTTAATATTTTAAAAAGTATAAATGGTAGAAAAAAAGTTGAAAAAGAGCACACCTCAGCTAAAAGAGACGAACATTTTGATAGTTGAATGGTTTTAATAGCTGAAAGTATGCAGAAGTTACGCATTACCGAAAAACGTACGGAATAAAATTAAAGATAATAAACTAGAAAATGCATTTCCTGGGGAAAATGCGTGGGAATGCTGAATTGCTAAAACGGCCCCCAGCAAAATTGCCCCCATCATATTGCCATCAAAACTGTCCCATCATATTGCCACCATCAAAACTGCCCCATCAGAATTGCCCCATCAAAACTGCACCATCATATTGCCACCATCAAAACTGCCCCATCAAAAAATATTTTTTTTTTTTCAAAAATATTTTTTTTTTTCAAAAATATTTTTTTTTTTTCAAAAATATTTTTTTTTTTTCAAAAATATTTTTTTTTTCAAAAATGATATTTTTTTTCAAAAATAATTTTTTTTTTCAAAAATATTTTTTTTTTCAAAAATAATTTTTTTTTCAAAAATAATTTTTTTTTTTCAAAAATAATTTTTTTTTCAAAAATATTTTTTTTTTTCAAAAATAATTTTTTTTCAAAAATATTTTTTTTTTTTCAAAAATTATTTTTTTTTTTTTCGAAAATAATTTTTTCTTTTTCAAAAATATTTTTTTTTTTTCAAAAATATATTTTTTTTTTCAAAAATAATTGCTGAATAGCTAAATTGCTAAAATGACCGCCATCAAAACTGCCCCATCAGAATTGCCACCATCAAAACTGCCCCATCATATTCCTCTATTATAATCAGTACATGGTGTGTCTGTCCCCTCCCCCCGGGCTCTGTAATTAAAGCTGAGATGCTCCAGCCACCTCCCCCCCCTGTGTATAACAGAAGCTTTGGTAACCATGGCAACAAAACACACACAGTACACTCTGATTAATGGCTAAAATTTCCTGAAATGACCTCTAAACAAAAAGCTTTTTCTCAAAAACTGTAAAAGATATCAAACTGAAAAGATATAGCCAGATAGCTGAATATTTTGTGAACATTTTAAAGTTTGTTTGGTGTCTCTAGGTGAAAGTATGAAGGAGCTGAAACTTTTGGGAGCGGAAGAAAAATGTAAGGATTTCAAGCATGCTCCCATTGACTTCAATGTTAAAAAAAGTGATAAAAAGCTTAATATTTTAAAAAGTATAAATGGTAGAAAAAAAGTTGAAAAAGAGCACACCTCAGCTAAAAGAGACGAACATTTTGATAGTTGAATGGTTTTAATAGCTGAAAGTATGCAGAAGTTACGCATTACCGAAAAACGTACGGAATAAAATTAAAATTATTAAAAATAACTAGAAAATGCATTTCCTGGGGAAAATGCGTGGGAATGCTGAATTGCTAAAACGGCCCCCAGCAAAATTGCCCCCATCATATTGCCATCAAAACTGTCCCATCATATTGCCACCATCAAAACTGCCCCATCAGAATTGCCTCATCAAAACTGCACCATCATATTGCCACCATCAAAACTGCCCCATCAAAAAATATTTTTTTTTTCAAAAATATTTTTTTTTTTCAAAAAAATTTTTTTTTCAAAAATATTTTTTTTTTCAAAAATATTTTTTTTTTCAAAAATATTTTTTTTTTCAAAAAAAATTTTTTTTTTCAAAAATTTTTTTTTTCAAAAAATTTTTTTTTCAAAAATTTTTTTTTCAAAAATATTTTTTTTTTCAAAAATAATTTTTTTTTTTTCAAAAATAATTTTTTTTTTTTTCAAAAATATTTTTTTTTTTTCAAAAATGATTTTTTTTTTTTCAAAAATAATTTTTTTTTTCAGAAATATTTTTTTTTTTTTCAAAAATATATTTTTTTTTTCAAAAATAATTGCTGAATAGCTAAATTGCTAAAATGACCGCCATCAAAACTGCCCCATCAGAATTGCCACCATCAAAACTGACCCATCATATTCCTCTATTATAATCAGTACATGGTGTGTCTGTCCCCTCCCCCCGGGCTCTGTAATTAAAGCTGAGATGCTCCAGCCACCTCCCCCCTCTGTGTATAACAGAAGCTTTGGTAACCATGGCAACAAAACACACACAGTACACTCTGATTAATGGCTAAAATTTCCTGAAATGACCTCTAAACAAAAAGCTTTTTCTCAAAAACTGTAAAAGATATCAAATTGAAAAGCTATAGCCAGATAGCTGAATATTTTGTGAACATTTTAAAGTTTGTTTGGTGTCTCTAGGTGAAAGTATGAAGGAGCTGAAACTTTTGGGAGCGGAAGAAAAATTTAAGCATTTCAAGCATGCTCCCATTGACTTCAATGTTAAAAAAAAGTGATAAAAAGCTTAATATTTTAAAAAGTATAAATGGTAGAAAAAAAGTTGAAAAGGAGCACACCTCAGCTAAAAGAGACAAACATTTTGATAGTTGAATGGTTTTAATAGCTGAAAGTATGCAGAAGTTACGCATTACCGAAAAACGTACGGAATAAAATTAAAAATAAATAAAATCGAATAACAATAGTGGGACTGCTAAAGCATTCCCACTAAATAAATAAAAAAACGAATAACAATAGTGGGACTGCTAAAGCATTCCCACTAACTAGAAAATGCATTTCCTGGGGAAAATGCGTGGGAATGCTGAATTGCTAAAACGGCCCCCAGCAAAATTGCCCCCATCATATTGCCATCAAAACTGTCCCATCATATTGCCACCATCAAAACTGCCCCATCAGAATTGCCCTATCAAAACAGCCCCATCATATTGCCACCATCAAAACTACCCCATCATATTGCCACCATCAAAACTGCCCCATCAGAATTACCCCATCAAAACTGCCCCATCATATTCCTCTATTATAAATCAGTACATGGTGTGTCTGTCCCCTCCCCCGGGCTCTGTAATCAAAGCTGAGATGCTCCAGCCACCTCCCCCCGTGTATAACAGAAGCTTTGGTAACCATGGCAGCAAAACAAACACTAACAGTACACTCTGATTAATGGCTAAAATTTCCTGAAATGACCTCTAAACAAATGGCCGTATTTTAAAAACTATACATCCTACAGCGAAGATCTTTATATTGTGAGAATCACAAGACCCAGACCTAGATTTTGATACATAGTATGTCTCTGAAATATTAAAATTGAAGGCACGGTCGCAGTTTAGAAATTGCCCTTCAAATTTGAAGGGGCTAGAGTGTAGTTTCAATGAATGTCAATGGACGGTGTGAGTTGCAAACAAATGGTCATATTGTGAAAACTATCAGGACTATGGCTTAGCCGTGGACATGTTTAGTGGCAGCAGGGATAGCTGAACGTTTTGATATAAGATTTGTGTAGGTGGGCTTGAAAATGAGGGAGTGGCAGCAGTTTAGAAATCATGTTCTGATTTTTCAGCTTTTGTCCTCTCCCCCCGGGCTCTGTAATCAGAGCTGAGATGCTCCAGCCACCTCCCCCCCTGTGTATAACAGAAGCTTTGGTAACCATGGCAACAAAACACACACAGTACACTCTGATTAATGGCTAAAATTTCTTGAAATGACCTCTAAACAAAAAGTTTTTTCTCAAAAACTGTAAAAGATATCAAACTGAAAAGATATAGCCAGATAGCTGAATATTTTGTGAACATTTTAAAGTTTGTTTGGTGTCTCTAGGTGAAAGTATGAAGGAGCTGAAACTTTTGGGAGCGGAAGAAAAATTTAAGGATTTCAAGCATGCTCCCATTGACTTCAATGTTAAAAAAAAGTGATAAAAAGCTTAATATTTTAAAAAGTATAAATGGTAGAAAAAAAGTTGAAAAAGAGCACACCTCAGCTAAAAGAGACGAACATTTTTATAGTTGAATGGTTTTAATAGCTGAAAGTATGCAGAAGTTATGCATTACCGAAAAACATACGGAATAAAATTAAAATTATTAAAAATAATAAATAAAATTGAATAACAATAGTGGGACTGCTAAAGCATTCCCACTAATAATAAAAAAACGAATAACAATAGTGGGACTGCTAAAGCATTCCCACTAATAAAAAAACGAATAACAATAGTGGGACTGCTAAAGCAGTCCCACTAATAAATAAAATCGAATAACAATAGTGGGACTGCTAAAGCATTCCCACTAACTAGAAAATGCATTTCCTGGGGAAAATGCGTGGGAATGCTGAATTGCTAAAACGGCCCCCAGCAAAATTGCCCCATCATATTGCCATCAAAACTGTCCCATCATATTGCCACCATCAAAACTGCCCCATCAGAATTGCCTCATCAAAACTGCACCATCATATTGCCACCATCAAAACTGCCCCATCAAAAAATATTTTTTTTTTTTCAAAAATAATTTTTTTTTTTTCAAAAATAATTTTTTTTTTCAAAAATAATTTTTTTTTCAAAAATAATTTTTTTTTCAAAAATTATTTTTATTTTTCAAAAAAATTTTTTTTCAAAAATTTTTTTTTCAAAAATGATTTTTTTTTTTCTAAAAAAATATTTATTTTTTTCAAAAATATTTTTTTTTTTCAAAAATAATTTTTTTTTCAAAAATATATATTTTTTTTCAAAAATAATTTTTTTTTTCAAAAAAATATATATTTTTTTCAAAAATATATATATTTTTTTCAAAAATATATATATTTTTTTTCAAAAATGATTTTTTTTTTTTTCAAAAAATTTTTTTTTTTAAAAATAATTTTTTTTTTATCAAAAATATTTTTTTTTTTTCAAAAATATATATTTTTTTTCAAAAATAATTGCTGAATAGCTAAATTGCTAAAATGACCGCCATCAAAACTGCCCCATCAGAATTGCCACCATCAAAACTGCCCCATCATATTCCTCTATTATAATCAGTACATGGTGTGTCTGTCCCCTCCCCCCGGGCTCTGTAATTAAAGCTGAGATGCTCCAGCCACCTCCCCCCCTCTGTGTATAACAGAAGCTTTGGTAACCATGGCAACAAAACACACACAGTACACTCTGATTAATGGCTAAAATTTCCTGAAATGACCTCTAAACAAAAAGCTTTTTCTCAAAAACTGTAAAAGATATCAAACTGAAAAGATATAGCCAGATAGCTGAATATTTTGTGAACATTTTAAAGTTTGTTTGGTGTCTCTAGGTGAAAGTATGAAGGAGCTGAAACTTTTGGGAGCGGAAGAAAAATTTAAGGATTTCAAGCATGCTCCCTTTGACTTCAATGTTAAAAAAAAGTGATAAAAAGCTTAATATTTTAAAAAGTATAAATGGTAGAAAAAAAGTTGAAAAAGAGCACACCTCAGCTAAAAGAGACGAACATTTTGATAGTTGAATGGTTTTAATAGCTGAAAGTATGCAGAAGTTACGCATTACCGAAAAACGTACGGAATAAAATTAAAAATAATAAATAAAATCGAATAACAATAGTGGGACTGCTAAAGCATTCCCACTAATAAATAAAAAAACGAATAACAATAGTGGGACTGCTAAAGCATTCCCACTAATAAACTAGAAAATGCATTTCCTGGGGAAAATGCGTGGGAATGCTGAATAGCTAAATTGCTAAAATGGCCAATCAAAACTGCCCCATCATACTGCCATCAAAACTGCCCCATCAGAATTGCCCCATCAAAATTGTCCCCATTAAAACTGCCCCATCATATTGCCACCATCAAAACTGCCCCATCAGAATTGCCCCATCAAAACTGCCCCATCATATTGCCACCATCAAAACTGCCCCATCATATTGCCACCTTTAAAACTGCTCCATTAAAATTGTCCCCATCAAAACTGCCCCATCATATTGCCACCATCAAAACTGCCCCATCATATTGCCACCATCAAAACTGACCCATCATAATTGCCACCAATAAAACTGCCCCATCATAATTGCCCCATCAGAATTGCCCTATCAAAACTGCCCCATCATATTCCTCTATTATAAATCAGTACATCGTGTGTCTGTCCCCTCCCCCAGGCTCTGTATTCAGAGCTGAGATGCTCCAGCCACCTCCCCCCCTGTGTATAACAGAAGCTTTGGTAACCATGGCAACAAAACAAACACAGTACACTCTGATTAATGGCTAAAATTTCCTGAAATGACCTCTAAACAAAAAGCTTTTTCTCAAAAACTGTAAAAGATATCAAACTGAAAAGATATAGCCAGATAGCTGAATATTTTGTGAACATTTTAAAGTTTGTTTGGTGTCTCTAGGTGAAAGTATGAAGGAGCTGAAACTTTTGGGAGCGGAAGAAGAATTTAAGGATTTCAAGTATGCTCCCATTGACTTCAATGTTAAAAAAAAGTGATAAAAAGCTTAATATTTTAAAAAGTATAAATGGTAGAAAAAAAGTTGAAAAGAGCACACATCAGCTAAAAGAAACGAACATTTTGATAGTTGAATGGTTTTAATAGCTGAAAGTATGCAGAAGTTACGCAGAGCCAAAAAACGTACGGAATAAAATTAAAGTTAAAATTAAGAAGATTAAAAATAAATAAAATCGAATAACAATAGTGGGACTGCTAAAGCATTCCCACTAATAAAATCGAATAACAATAGTGGGACTGCTAAAGCATTCCCACTAAATAAATAAAATCGAATAACAATAGTGGGACTGCTAAAGCATTCCCACTAACTAGAAAATGCATTTCCTGGGGGAAATGCGTGGGAATGCTGAATAGCTAAATTGCTAAAATGGCCGCCATCAAAACTGCCCCATCATATTACCATCAAAACTGCCCCATCAGAATTGCCCCCATTAAAACTGCCCCATCATATTGCCACCATCAAAACTGCCCCATCAGAATTGCTCAATCAAAATTGTCCCATCATATTGCCACCATCAGAATTGCCCCATCAAAACGGCCCCATCATATTGCCCCATCAAAACTGCCCCATCAGAATTGCCCCATCATATTACCACTATCAAAACTGCCCCATCATATTTCCACCATCAAAACTGCCCCCATCATATTGCCATCAAAACTGCCCCATTAGAATTGCCCCATCAAAACTGCCCCATCATATTACCACCATCAAAACTGCACCATCAGAATTGCCCCATCAAAACTGTCCCATCATATTGCCACCATCAATACTGCCCCCATTAAAACTGCCCCATCAGAATTGCCCCATCAAAACTGCCCCATTATAATTGCCCTATCAAAACTGCCCCATCATATTGCCACCATCAAAACTCCCCCATCAGAATTGCCCCATCAAAACTGCCCCATCAGAATTGCCCCATCAAAACTGCCCCATCATATTGCCACCTTTAAAACTGCTCCATAAAAATTGTCCCCATCAAAACTGCCCCATCATATTGCCACCATCAAAACTGCCCCATCAGAATTGCCCCATCAAAACTGCCCCATCAGAATTGCCCTATCAAAACTGCCCCATCATATTCCTCTATTATAAATCAGTACATCGTGTGTCTGTCCCCTCCCCGGGCTCTGTATTCAGAGCTGAGATTCTCCAGCCACCTCCCCCCCTGTGTATAACAGAAGCTTTGGTAACCATGGCAACAAAACAAACACAGTACACTCTGATTAATGGCTAAAATTTCCTGAAATGACCTCTAAACAAAAAGCCTTTTCTCAAAAACTGTAAAAGATATCAAACTGAAAAGATATAGCCAGATAGCTGAATATTTTGTGAACATTTTAAAGTTTGTTTGGTGTCTCTAGGTGAAAGTATGAAGGAGCTGAAACTTTTGGGAGCGGAAGAATTATTTAAGGATTTCAAGCATGCTCCCATTGACTTCAATGTTAAAAAAAGTGTTAAAAAGCTTAATATTTTAAAAAGTATAAATGGTAGAAAAAAAGTTGAAAAAGAGCACACATCAGCTAAAAGAGACGAACATTTTGATAGTTGAATGGTTTTAATAGCTGAAAGTATGCAGAAGTTACGCAGAGCAAAAAAACATACGGAATAAAATTAAAATTAAAATTAAGATTAAAAATAGATAAAATCGAATAACAATAGTGGGACTGCTAAAGCAGTCCCACTAATAAATAAAATCGAATAACAATAGTGGGACTGCTAAAGCATTCCCACTAATAATAAGAAAAACTAGAAAATGCATTTTCTGGGGAAAATGCGTGGGAATGCTGAATAGCTAAATTGCTAAAATGGCCGCCATCAAAACTGCCCCATCATACTGCCATCAAAACTGCCCCATCAGAATTACCCCATCAAAATTGTCCCTATTAAAACTGCCCCCTCATATTGCCACCATCAAAACTGCCCCATCAGAATTGCCCCATCAAAACTGCCCCATCATATTGCCACCATCAAAACTGCCCCCATCAAAACTGCCTGTCAGGAAAAGGTCCATCCGCTGGTAAGATATATCGTTTGGCATGCAGTACTGGGGTCCACCAGCAGGTGTCTCCTGGCAGTGTTGAACTGTCAGGAGAATATTTCCCTGCTGGTGTCATTTCATCTTTTGGCCGCAGTACTGATGTCCACCAGCGGATGGATCCTGGCAGTATGGAGCAGACAACACTCCCTGCACTCAGGTGTGACTTGAAGCCAATTATAGTCAGCCCTATAAATACCCGGCAAGCCCTCACATGCTCGCCTTGGTATCTTTCTTCCTTGCGCCCTGAACCTGTATCCTGAACCTGTTATCCTGAAACTGTTATCCTGTTAACCTGTATCTGACCCTGAACCCCTTCCTGAGCCTGTATCCTATCCCATCCATTATCTCCCTTTCCCAACCTGCCTTTGTTCAGTTGCTGATCTCCTGTGTATGACCCTGGCTTGGCTAACGTTTATGTTTTTGGTATATCCCTGGTTCCTGCTTACCTGCTGTGTATGACCCTGGCCTGGCTGACATCTGTGATTCCGGTATTGCCCCTTGCTGTATATATTATTGTTTGCTGTGGGTTTGTTGTGTTGGTTTTGCACTATCTGTATTTTCTGAGTTATCACTTATTTTAATAAATATTATTTATTCATTTACATGCGTTTGGGTTATCTCTGTGCAGTCCACACAGTCTGGTCTACTAGTCTCCTGACAGTATACCAAGGCCATCCCTGACCAGACGTGGCTGCACTGAGAAACCGTCCTGTTACGGTGGGCGCGCAAAAAAAATGGACTTTGATGAAATTGTCTATTATTCTCTGCTGGCGGCAGAGGATAATGAATATTGCGTCAGACTCTTAAAGATTGGACCCGTGACCAACTGCTGGAAACGATCCAAACAGCCCATTTACTAGTAGATCAGGGTCATGCGTTATTTGAGGATGTTCAGCCTTTGATCCAATCATGTACAAAGTCAGCCTTGTCATGCATTCCCGAAGGTAGTGACGATTTCTCCCCTCCTTTCAGTTGTGACCAGGTTGAATCCCTGGTATGGTTGTTAGAGGATGATCCGGCTTTCTTTGATGAACATTATTCCGCTTGTTCCCAGCCCGATTGCATTTATTCAGTACAATCTCTGGTTAGTCAGGCTGTGTGTGAATCAGCGTTTGTTCAACCTGTGCTGCAGGCATGGTCAGATCTCCTGTCTTTAGCTAAGCCACAATATTCCAGCCCTGCCATTAATCATCTGCCTTCCAAAAGATCTATCTCCCCGTCACCTATGGCAACCTCAGCTACAACCCAGTTTAATCAGCTCCCTACCAAATACTACCACCCAGTCTCCAAGTGTCGCACCTATCCTGCCTTCAATCCACCTGTCTCTTCTCCTCCACCTGTAACAGTCCCACAAAACCCTTCTCTAGCTACAGTTCCTTGGTCTTCCTTCTGCCCAGCTACTTTCTTTTCTTACAGCCCTGCACCTACATACAAAACTGCACGGGCTAAACCAAAAAAGAAACAAAAATTCTTCCCGACCCACACCATCTTGCCAGTAACCCAACCTGCTCCCACTTTCCAGTCTAAAGTGCCTGCCTCCCAGTCTGTTGTCCCGATGCCTGCCTTCCAGCTTGATGTCCCTGCCTTCCAGCTTGATGTCCCTGCCTTCCAGTCTGGTGTGCCCACCTTCCAGTCTGATGTGCCCACCTTCCAGTCTGATGTGCCCACCTTCCAGTCTGATGCACCCGCTCTCCAGTCTAATGCACCTGCTATCCAGTCTGATATGCCTGCCTTCCAGCTGGATGTCTTGAAGCTTGCCTTCCAGCCTGAAGTCCCGGTGCCCGCTTTTCAGTCTGTGCCCGCTCCCCAGTCTGATGTCTTCATGCCTGCCTCCCAGCCTGATGTCCCGAAGCTTGCCTTTCAGCCTGATTTCTTGGTTTCTGCATTTCCACCTGATGTCTCGATGCCTACCTCCCAGCCTGATGTGCCAGCTTCCCAGTTTGATGTGCCAGCCTCCCAGCCTGATGTCTTGAAGCTTGCCTTCCAGCCTAATGTCTCGATGCCTGCCTACCAGCCTGATGTGCCAGCTTCCCAGCCTGATGTGCCAGCTTCCCAGCCTGATGTGCCAGCTTCCCCGTTTGATGTGCCAGCCTCCAAGCCTGATGTCTTGAAGCTTGCATTCCACCCTGATGTCTCGATGCCTGCCTACCAGTCTGATGTGCCAGCTTCCCAGTCTGATGTGCCAGCTTCCCAGTCTGATGTGCCAGCTTCCCAATCTGATGTGCCAGCTTCCCAGTTTGATGTGCCGGCCTCCCAGCCTGATGTCTTGAAGCTTGCCTTCCAGCCTGATGTCTCGATGCCTGCCTACCAGCCTGATGTGCCAGCTTCCCAGCCTGATGTGCCAGCTTCTCAGTCTGATGTGCCAGCTTCCCAGTCTGATGTGCCAGCTTCCCAGTCTGATGTGCCAGCTTCCCAATTTGATGTGCCAGCTTCCCAGTTTGATGTGCCAGCCTCCCAGCCTGATGTCTTGCAGCTTGCCTTCCAGCCTGATGTCTCGAAGATTGTCTCCCAGTCTGATGTGCCAGCTTCCCAGTCTGATGTGCCAGCTTCCCAGTCTGATGTGCCAGCCTCCCAGCCTGATGTCTTGAAGCTTGCCTTCCAGCCTAATGTCTCGATGCCTGCCTACCAGCCTGATGTGCCAGCTTCCCAGCCTGATGTGCCAGCTTCCCAGCCTGATGTGCCAGCTTCCCAGTTTGATGTGCCAGCCTCCCAGCCTGATGTCTTGAAGCTTGCCTTCCAGCCTGATGTCTCGATGCCTGCCTACCAGCCTGATGTGCCAGCTTCCCAGCCTGATGTGCCAGCTTCCCAGTCTGATGTGCCAGCTTCCCAGTCTGATGTGCCAGCTTCCCAGTCTGATGTGCCAACTTCCCAGTCTGATGTGCCAGCTTCCCAGTCTGATGTGCCAGCATCCTTGATTTGCCAGCTTCCCAGCCTGATGTCTTGCAGCTTGCCTTCCAGCCTGATGTCTCGAAGATTGCCTCCCAGTCTGATGTGCCAGCTTCCCAGTCTGATGTGCCAGCTTCCCAGTCTGATGTGCCAGCTTCCCAGCCTGATGTCCCGATGCCTGCCTATCAGTCTGATGTGCCAGCTTCCCAGTCTGATGTGCCAGCTTCCCAGTATGATGTGCCCGCTGCCCAGCTCGGTTTGTTCCTGTCTGCTGCCCAGCTCGGTTTGTTCCTGTCTGCTGCCCAGCTCGGCTTGTTCCTGTCTGCTGCCCAGCTCGGCTTGTTCCTGTCTGCTGCCCAGCTCAGCTTGTTCCTGTCTGCTGCCCAGCTCGGCTTGTTCCTGTCTGCTGCCCAGCTCTGCTTGTTCCTGTCTGCTGCCCAGCTCCGCTTGTTCCTGTCTGCTGCCCAGCTCGGCTTGTTCCTGTCTGCTGCCCAGCTCGGCTTGTTCCTGTCTGCTGCCCAGCTCGGCTTGTTCCTGTCTGCTGCTCAGCTCGGCTTGTTCCTGTCTGCTGCCCAGCTCGGCTTGTTCCTGTCTGCTGCCCAGCTCGGCTTGTTCCTGTCTGCTGCCCAGCTTGGCTTGTTCCTGTCCGCTGCCCAGCTCAATGACTCTGACATGCCAGCCGTCTGCCCGGATGTGCCTGATGACCAGCCACCATCAAAACTGCCCCATCAGAATTGTCCCATCAAAACTGCCCCATCATATTGCCACCATCAAAACTGACCCATCATAATTGCCCCATCAAAACTGCCCCATCAGAATTACCCTATCAAAACTGCCCCATCATATTCCTCTATTATAAATCAGTACATTGTGTGTCTGTCCCCTCCCCCGGGCTCTGTTTTCAGAGCTGAGATTCTCCAGCCACCTCCCCCCTGTGTATAACAGAAGCTTTGGTAACCATGGCAACAAAACAAACACAGTACACTCTGATTAATGGCTAAAATTTCCTGAAATGACCTCTAAACAAAAAGCTTTTTCACAAAAACTGTAAAAGATATCAAACTGAAAAGATATAGCCAGATAGCTGAATATTTTGTGAACATTTTAAAGTTTGTTTGGCGTCTGTAGGTGAAAGTATGAAGGAGCTGAAACTTTTGGGAGCGGAAGAAGAATTTAAGGATCTGAAGCATGCTCCCATTGACTTCAATGTTAAAAAAAAGTGTTAAAAAGCTTAATATTTTAAAAAGTATAAATGGTAGAAAAAAAGTTGAAAAAGTGCACACATCAGCTAAAAGAGACGAACATTTTAATAGTTGAATGGTTTTAATAGCTGAAAGTATGCAGAAGTTACGCAGAGCCAAAAAACGTACGGAATAATAAGAAGAAAAATAAATAAAAAAACACTCTGATTAATGGCTAAAATTTCCTGAAATTACCTCTAAGCAAAAAGCTTTTTCTCAAAAACTGTAAAAGATATCAAACTGAAAAGATATAGCCAGATAGCTGAATATTTTGTGAACATTTTAAAGTTTGTTTGGCGTCTGTAGGTGAAAGTATGAAGGAGCTGAAACTTTTGGGAGCGGAAGAAGAATTTAAGGATTTCAAGCATGCTCCCATTGACTTCAATGTTAAAAAAAGTGTTAAAAACCTTAATATTTTAAAAAATTTGTGAACATTTTAAAGTTTGTTTGGCGTCTGTAGGTGAAAGTATGAAGGAGCTGAAACTTTTGGGAGCGGAAGAAGAATTTAAGGATCTGAAGCATGCTCCCATTGACTTCAATGTTAAAAAAAAGTGTTAAAAAGCTTAATATTTTAAAAAGTATAAATGGTAGGAAAAAAGTTGAAAAAGAGCACACATCAGCTAAAAGAGACAAACATTTTAATAGTTGAATGGTTTTAATAGCTGAAAGTATGCAGAAGTTACGCAGAACCAAAAAACATACGGAGTAAAATTAAAAACTAGAAAATGCATCTCCTGGGGAAAATGCGTGGGAATGCTGAATAGCTAAATTGCTAAAATGGCCGCCATCAAAACTGCCCCATCATACTGCCATCAAAACTGCCCCATCAGAATTGCCCCATCAAAATTGTCCCCATTAAAACTGCCCCATCATATTGCCACCATCAAAACTGCCCCATCAGAATTGCCCCATCATGATGTGACCATCAAAACTGCCCCCATCAAAACTGCCCCATCATATTGCCACCTTTAAAACTGCTCCATTAAAATTGTCCCCATCAAAACTGCCCCATCATATTGCCACCATCAAAACTGCCCCATCAGAATTGCCCCATCAAATCTGCCCCATCATATTGCCACCATCAAAACTGCCCCACCAGAATTGCCCTATCAAAACTGCCCATCATATTGCCACCATCAAAACTGCCCCATCAGAATTGTCCCATCAAAACTGCCCCATCATATTGCCACCATCAAAACTGACCCATCATAATTGCCACCAATAAAACTGCCCCATCATAATTGCCCCATCAAAACTGCCTCATCAGAATTGCCCTATCAAAACTGCCCCATCATATTCCTCTATTATAAATCAGTACATCATGTGTCTGTCCCCTTCCCCGGGCTCTGTATTCAGAGCTGAGATGCTCCAGCCACTTCCCCCCGTGTATAACAGAAGCTTTGGTAACCATGGCAACAGAACAAACACAGTACACTCTGATTAATGGCTAAAATTTCCTGAAATGACCTCTAAACAAAAAGCTTTTTCTCAAAAACTGTAAAAGATATCAAACTGAAAAGATATAGCCAGATAGCTGAATATTTTGTGAACATTTTAAAGTTTGTTTGGCATCTGTAGGTGAAAGTATGAAGGAGCTGAAACTTTTGGGAACAGAAGAAGAATTTAAGGATTTCAAGCATGCTCCCATTGACTTCAATGTTAAAAAAAGTGTTAAAAAGCTTAAAATTTTAAAAAGTATAAATGGTAGAAAAAAAGTTGAAAAAGAGCACACATCAGCTAAAAGAGACGAACATTTTAATAGTTGAATGGTTTTAATAGCTGAAAGTATGCAGAAGTTACGCAGAACCAAAAAACGTACGGAATAAAATTAAAATTAAAAATAGAAAATGCATTTCCTGGGGAAAATGCGTGGGAATGCTGAATAGCTAAATTGCTAAAATGGCCGCCATCAAAACTGCCCCATCATACTGCCATCAAAACTGCCCCATCAGAATTGCCCCATCAAACTTGTCCCCATTAAAACTGCCCCATCATATTGCAACCATCAAAACTGCCCCATCAGAATTGCCACCATCAAAACTGCCCCCATCAAAACTGCCCCATCATATTGCCACCTTTAAAACTGCTCCATTAAAATTGTCCCCATCAAAACTGCCCCATCATATTGCCACCATCAAAACTGCCCCATCAGAATTGCCCCATCAAAACTGCCCCATCATATTGCCACCATGAAAACTGCCCCATCAGAACTGCCCCATCATATTGCCACCATCAAAACTGCCCCATCAAAACTGCCCCATCATATTGCCATCATCAAAACTGCCCCATCATAATTGCCCCATCAAAACTGCCCCATCAGAATTGCACTATCAAAACTGCCCCATCATATTCCTCTATTATAAATCAGTACATGGTGTGTCTGTCCCCTCCTCCGGGCTCTGTAATCAGAGCTGAGATGCTCCAGCCACTTCCCCCCTGTGTATAACAGAAGCTTTGGTAACCATGGCAACAAAACAAACACAGTACACTCTGATTAATGGCTAAAATTTCCTGAAATTACCTCTAAGCAAAAAGCTTTTTCTCAAAAACTGTAAAAGATATCAAACTGAAAAGATATAGCCAGATAGCTGAATATTTTGTGAACATTTTAAAGTTTGTTTGGCGTCTGTAGGTGAAAGTATGAAGGAGCTGAAACTTTTGGGAGCGGAAGAAGAATTTAAGGATTTCAAGCATGCTCCCATTGACTTCAATGTTAAAAAAAGTGTTAAAAACCTTAATATTTTAAAAAGTATAAATGGTAGAAAAAAAGTTGAAAAAGAGCACACATCAGCTAAAAGAGACGAACATTTTAATAGTTGAATGGTTTTAATAGCTGAAAGTATGCAGAAGTTACGCAGAGCCAAAAAACGTACGGAATAATAATAAGAAAAATAAATAAAAAAACGAATAACAATAGTGGGACTGCTAAAGCATTCCCACTAATAAATAAAAATCGAATAACAATAGTGGGACTGCTAAAGCATTCCCACTAATAAACTAGAAAATGCATTTCCTGGGGAAAATGCGTGGGAATGCTGAATAGCTAAATTGCTAAAATGGCCACCATCAAAACTGCCCCATCATACTGCCATCAAAACTGCCCCATCAGAATTGCCCCATCAAAATTGTCCCCATTAAAACTGCCCCATCATATTGCCACCATCAAAACTGCCCCATCAGAATTGCCCCATCAAAACTGCCCCATCATATTACCACCATCAAAACTGCCCCATCATACTGCCATCAAAACTGCGCCATCAGAATTGCCCCATCAAAATTGTCCCCATTAAAACTGCCCCCATCATATTGCCATCAAAACTGCCCCATTAGAATTGCCTGATCAAAATTGTCCCCATCAAAACTGTCCCATCATATTGCCCCCATCAAAACTGCCCCATCAGAATTGCCCCATCAGAATTGCCCCATCAAAACTGCCCCATCAGAATTGCCCTATCAAAACTGCCCCATCATATTGCCACCATCAAAACTGCCCCATCAGAATTGCCCCATCAAAACTGCCCCATCAGACTTACCCCATCAAAACTGCCCCGTCATATTGCCACCATCAAAACTGCCCCATCAGAATTGCACCATCACAACTGCCCCCATCATATTGCCACCATCAAAACTGCCCCCATCAAAACTGCCCCATCATATTGCCACCTTTAAAACTGCTCCATAAAAATTGTCCCCATCAAAACAGCCCCATCATATTGCCACCATCAAAACTGCCCCATCAGAATTGCCCCATCAAAACTGCCCCATCATATTGCCACCATTAAAACTGCCCCATCATATTCCTCTATTATAAATCAGTACATGGTGTGTCTGTCCCCTCCCCCGGGCTCTGTAATCAGAGCTGAGATGCTCCAGCCACCTCCCCCCCGTGTATAACAGAAGCTTTGGTAACCATGGCAACAAAACAAACACAGTACACTCTGATTAATGGCTAAAATTTCCTGAAATGACCTCTAAACAAAAAGCTTTCTCTCAAAAACCGTAAAAGATATCAAACTGAAAAGATATAGCCAGATAGCTGAATATTTTGTGAACATTTTAAAGTTTGTTTGGTGTCTCTAGGTGAAAGTATGAAGGAGCTGAAACTTTTGGGAGCGGAAGAAGAATTTAAGGATTTCAAGCATGCTCCCATTGACTTCAATGTTAAAAAAAGAGTTAAAAAGCTTAATATTTTAAAAAGTATAAATGGTAGAAAAAAAGTTGAAAAAGAGCACACCTCAGCTAAAAGAGACGAACATTTTAATAGTTGAATGGTTTTAATAGCTGAAAGTAGGGGTGCAACGGATCAAAAATCTCACGGATCGGATCGATCCTCGGATCAGAGTCACGGATCGGATCGATCCTCGGATCAGCATAAAAAAACAAAAAACAAAAAAAAAAACAAAAAAAAACACACAAATCTTGTTACACCCACCGGAGTTTTAGATTTAAAAGCCATTTTCAACACAAAACCGAGCTTATATGCATAAATACAGTATTTGTGCATATAAGCTCAGTTTTGTGTTGAAAATGGCTTTTAAATTTAAAACTCCGGTGGGTGTAACAAGATGTCCGCTTGCCCCCTTCTCACTCTATCATTATTGTACTGTGCAGGAGTGTGGGGTGTAGCAAGATGGCGGCGATGAAATGTCACTTCCTGTCGAGACAGCGGCCACTTCCGGGTGTACCAAAATGGCCGCCGGCTCCGGAGCTAGGCCGAAGCCGGGGCCTTTCCTATGGCTGAGGCCCGAAAAGTGCTCCGCGGATCGCGGGTGTGCCGATCCGCGGAGGGTGATCCGTACGGATCACGGATCGGCAACGATCCGTTGCACCCCTACCTGAAAGTATGTAGAAGTTACGCAGAACCAAAAAACGTACGGAACTAGAAAATGCATTTCCTGGGGAAAATGCGTGGGAATGCTGAATAGCTAAATTACTAAAACGGCCGCCATCAAAACTGCCCCATCATACTGCCATCAAAACTGCCCCATCAGAATTGCCCCATCAAAATTGTCCCCATTAAAACTGCCCCATCATATTGCCACCATCAAAACTGCCCCATCAGAATTGCTCCATCAAAATTGTCCCATCATATTGCCACCATCAGAATTGCCCCATCAAAACTGCCCCATCATATTACCACCATCAAAACTGCCCCATCAGAATTGCCCCATCATATTACCACCATCAAAACTGCCCCATCATATTGCCACCATCAAAACTGCCCCCATCATATTGCCATCAAAAATGCCCCATTAGAACTGCCCCATCAAATTGTCCCCATCAAAACTGCCCCATCATATTGCCACCATCAAAACTGCCCCATCATATTGCCACCATCAAAACTGCCCCCATCAAAACTGCCCCATCAGAATTGCCCTATCAAAACTGCCCCATCATATTGCCACCATCAAAACTGCCCCATCATATTGCCACCATCAAAACTGCCCCATCAGAATTGCCCCATCAGAATTGCCCCATCAAAACTGCCCCGTCATATTGCCACCATCAAAACTGCCCCATCAGAATTGCCCCATTAAAACTGCCCCCATCATTATGCCACCATCAAAACTGCCCCCATCAAAACTGCCCCATCATATTGCCACCTTTAAAACTGCTCCATAAAAATTGTCCCCATCAATACTGCCCCATCATATTGCCACCATCAAAACTGCCCCATCAGAATTGCCCCATCAAAACTGCCCCATCAGAATTACCCCATCAAAACTGCCCCATCATATTCCTCTATTATAAATCAGTACATGGTGTGTCTGTCCCCTCCCCCGGGCTCTGTAATCAGAGCTGAGATGCTCCAGCCACCTCCCCCCTTGTGTATAACAGAAGCTTTGGTAACCATGGCAACAAAACAAACACAGTATACTCTGATTAATGGCTAAAATTTCCTGAAATGACCTCTAAACAAAAAGCTTTTTCTCAAAAACTGTAAAAGATATCAAACTGAAAAGATATAGCCAGATAGCTGAATATTTTGTGAACATTTTAAAGTTTGTTTGGTGTCTCTAGGTGAAAGTATGAAGGAGCTGAAACTTTTGGGAGCGGAAGAAGAATTTAAGGATTTCAAGCATGCTCCCATTGACTTCAATGTTAAAAAAAAGTGTTAAAAAGCTTAATATTTTAAAAAGTATAAATGCTAGAAAAAAAGTTGAAAAAGAGCACACCTCAGCTAAAAGAGACGAACATTTTAATAGTTGAATGGTTTTAATAGCTGAAAGTATGCAGAAGTTACGCAGAACCAAAAAACGTACGGAACTAGAAAATGCATTTCCTGGGGAAAATGCGTGGGAATGCTGAATAGCTAAATTACTAAAATGGCCGCCATCAAAACTGCCCCATCATACTGCCATCAAAACTGCCCCATCAGAATTGCCCCATCAAAATTGTCCCCATTAAAACTGCCCCATCATATTGCCACCATCAAAACTGCCCCATCAGAATTGCTCCATCAAAATTGTCCCATCATATTGCCACCATCAGAATTGCCCCATCAAAACTGCCCCATCATATTGCCACCATCAAAACTGCCCCATCAGAATTGCCCCATCATATTACCACCATCAAAACTGCCCCATCATATTGCCACCATCAAAACTGCCCCCATCATATTGCCATCAAAAATGCCCCATTAGAACTGCCCCATCAAAATTTTCCCCATCAAAACTGCCCCATCATATTGCCACCATCAAAACTGCCCCATCATATTGCCACCATCAAAACTGCCCCCATCAAAACTGCCCCATCAGAATTGCCCTATCAAAACTGCCCCATCATATTGCCACCATCAAAACTGCCCCATCAGAATTGCCCCATCAAAATTGCCCCATCAAAACTGCCCCGTCATATTGCCACCATCAAAACTGCCCCATCAGAATTGCCCCATTAAAACTGCCCCCATCATTATGCCACCATCAAAACTGCCCCCATCAAAACTGCCCCATCATATTGCCACCTTTAAAACTGCTCCATAAAAATTGTCCCCATCAATACTGCCCCATCATATTGCCACCATCAAAACTGCCCCATCAGAATTGCCCCATCAAAACTGCCCCATCATATTGCCACCATCAAAACTGCCCCATCAGAATTGCCCCATCATATTCCTCTATTATAAATCAGTACATGGTGTGTCTGTCCCCTCCCCCGGGCTCTGTAATCAGAGCTGAGATGCTCCAGCCACCTCCCCCCTTGTGTATAACAGAAGCTTTGGTAACCATGGCAACAGAACAAACACAGTATACTCTGATTAATGGCTAAAATTTCCTGAAATGACCTCTAAACAAAAAGCTTTTTCTCAAAAACTGTATGTTAAAAAAAAGTGTTAAAAAGCTTAATATTTTAAAAAGTATAAATGCTAGAAAAATAGTTGAAAAAGAGCACACATCAGCTAAAAGAGACGAACATTTTAATAGTTGAATGGTTTTAATAGCTGAAAGTATGCAGAAGTTACGCAGAACCAAAAAACGTACGGAATAAAATTATTACAAATAAACTAGAAAATGCATTTCCTGGGGAAAATGCGTGGGAATGCTGAATAGCTAAATTGCTAAAATGGCCGCCATCAAAACTGCCCCATCATACTGCCATCAAAACTGCCCCATCAGAATTGCCCCATCAAAATTGTCCCCATTAAAACTGCCCCATCATATTGCCACCATCAAAACTGCCCCATCAGAATTGCCCCATCAAAACTGCCCCATCATATTGCCACCATCAAAACTGCCCCCATCAAAACTGCCCCATCATATTGCCACCTTTAAAACTGCTCCATTAAAATTGTCCCCATCAAAACTGCCCATCATATTGCCACCATCAAAACTGCCCCATCAGAATTGTCCCATCAAAACTGCCCCATCATATTGCCACCATCAAAACTGACCCATCATAATTGCCACCAATAAAACTGCCCCATCATAATTTCCCCATCAAAACTTCCCCATCAGAATTGCCCTATCAAAACTGCCCCATCATATTCCTCTATTATAAATCAGTACATCATGTGTCTGTCCCCTCCCCCGGGCTCTGTATTCAGAGCTGAGATGCTCCAGCCACCTCCCCCCTGTGTATAACAGAAGCTTTGGTAACCATGGCAACAAAACAAACACAGTACACTCTGATTAATGGCTAAAATTTCCTGAAATTACCTTTAAACAAAAAGCTTTTTCTCAAAAACTGTACAAGATATCAAACTGAAAAGGTATAGCCAGATAGCTGAATATTTTGTGAACATTTTAAAGTTTGTTTGGCATCTGTAGGTGAAAGTATGAAGGAGCTGAAACTTTTGGGAGCGGAAGAAGAATTTAAGGTTTTCAAGCATGCTCCCATTGACTTCAATGTTAAAAAAAGTGATAAAAAGCTTAATATTTTAAAAAGTATAAATGGTAGAAAAAAAGTTGAAAAAGAGCACACATCAGCTAAAAGAGACGAACATTTTGATAGTTGAATGGTTTTAATAGCTGAAAGTATGCAGAAGTTACGCAGAGCCAAAAAACGTACGGAATAAAATTAAAATTAAAAGTAGAAATTGCATTTCCTGGGGAAAATGCGTGGGAATGCTGAATTGCTAAAATGGCCCCCAGCAAAACTGCCCCCATCATATTGCCATCAAAACTTCCCCATCATATTGCCACCATCAAAACTGCCCCATCAGAATTGCCCCATCAAAACTGCCCCATCAGAATTGCCTCATTAAAACTGCCCCATCATATTGCCACCATCAAAACTGCCCCATCAGAATTGCCCCATCAAAACTGCCCCATCAGAATTGCCCCATCAAAACTGCCCCATCATATTGCCACCATCAAAACTGCCCCATCATATTGCCCCCATCAAAACTGCCCCATCAGAATTGCCCCATCAAAACTGCCCCATCATATTGCCACCATCAAAACTGCCCCATCAGAATTGCCCCATCAAAACTGCCCCGTCATATTGCCATCAGAATTGCCCCATCAAAACTGCCCCGTCATATTGCCACCATCAAAACTGCCCCATCAAAACTGCCCCATCATATTGCCACCATCAAAACTGCCCCATCATATTGCCACCTTTAAAACTGCTCCATAAAAATTGTCCCCATCAAAACTGCCCCACCATATTGCCACCATCAAAACTGCCCCATCATATTGCCACCATCAAAACTGCCCCATCAGAATTGTCCCATCAAAACTGCCCCATCATATTGCCACCATCAAAACTGCCCCATCATAATTGCCCCATCAAAACTGCCCCATCAGAATTGCCCTATCAAAACTGCCCCATCATATTCCTCTATTATAAATCAGTACATTGTGTGTCTGTCCCCTCCCCCGGGCTCTGTAATCAGAGCTGAGATGCTCCAGCCACCTCCCCCCCAGTGTATAACAGAAGCTTTGGTAACCATGGCAACAAAACAAACACAGTACACTCTGATTAATGGCTAAAATTTCCTGAAATGACCTCTAAACAAAAAGCTTTTTCTCAAAAACTGTAAAAGATATCAAACTGAAAAGATATAGCCAGATAGCTGAATATTTTGTGAACATTTTAAAGTTTGTTTGGCATCTGTAGGTGAAAGTATGAAGGAGCTGAAACTTTTGGGAACAGAAGAAGAATTTAAGGATTTCAAGCATGCTCCCATTGACTTCAATGTTAAAAAAAGTGTTAAAAAGCTTAAAATTTTAAAAAGTATAAATGGTAGAAAAAAAGTTGAAAAAGAGCACACATCAGCTAAAAGAGACGAACATTTTAATAGTTGAATGGTTTTAATAGCTGAAAGTATGCAGAAGTTACGCAGAACCAAAAAACGTACGGAATAAAATTAAAATTAAAAATAGAAAATGCATTTCCTGGGGAAAATGCGTGGGAATGCTGAATAGCTAAATTGCTAAAATGGCCGCCATCAAAACTGCCCCATCATACTGCCATCAAAACTGCCCCATCAGAATTGCCCCATCAAACTTGTCCCCATTAAAACTGCCCCATCATATTGCAACCATCAAAACTGCCCCATCAGAATTGCCACCATCAAAACTGCCCCCATCAAAACTGCCCCATCATATTGCCACCTTTAAAACTGCTCCATTAAAATTGTCCCCATCAAAACTGCCCCATCATATTGCCACCATCAAAACTGCCCCATCAGAATTGCCCCATCAAAACTGCCCCATCATATTGCCACCATGAAAACTGCCCCATCAGAACTGCCCCATCATATTGCCACCATCAAAACTGCCCCATCAAAACTGCCCCATCATATTGCCATCATCAAAACTGCCCCATCATAATTGCCCCATCAAAACTGCCCCATCAGAATTGCACTATCAAAACTGCCCCATCATATTCCTCTATTATAAATCAGTACATGGTGTGTCTGTCCCCTCCTCCGGGCTCTGTAATCAGAGCTGAGATGCTCCAGCCACCTCCCCCCTGTGTATAACAGAAGCTTTGGTAACCATGGCAACAAAACAAACACAGTACACTCTGATTAATGGCTAAAATTTCCTGAAATTACCTCTAAGCAAAAAGCTTTTTCTCAAAAACTGTAAAAGATATCAAACTGAAAAGATATAGCCAGATAGCTGAATATTTTGTGAACATTTTAAAGTTTGTTTGGCGTCTGTAGGTGAAAGTATGAAGGAGCTGAAACTTTTGGGAGCGGAAGAAGAATTTAAGGATTTCAAGCATGCTCCCATTGACTTCAATGTTAAAAAAAGTGTTAAAAACCTTAATATTTTAAAAAGTATAAATGGTAGAAAAAAAGTTGAAAAAGAGCACACATCAGCTAAAAGAGACGAACATTTTAATAGTTGAATGGTTTTAATAGCTGAAAGTATGCAGAAGTTACGCAGAGCCAAAAAACGTACGGAATAATAAGAAGAAAAATAAATAAAAAAACGAATAACAATAGTGGGACTGCTAAAGCATTCCCACTAATAAATAAAAATCGAATAACAATAGTGGGACTGCTAAAGCATTCCCACTAATAAACTAGAAAATGCATTTCCTGGGGAAAATGCGTGGGAATGCTGAATAGCTAAATTGCTAAAATGGCCACCATCAAAACTGCCCCATCATACTGCCATCAGAATTGCCCCATCAAAATTGTCCCCATTAAAACTGCCCCATCATATTGCCACCATCAAAACTGCCCCATCAGAATTGCCCCATCAAAACTGCCCCATCATATTACCACCATCAAAACTGCCCCATCATACTGCCATCAAAACTGCGCCATCAGAATTGCCCCATCAAAATTGTCCCCATTAAAACTGCCCCCATCATATTGCCATCAAAACTGCCCCATTAGAATTGCCTGATCAAAATTGTCCCCATCAAAACTGTCCCATCATATTGCCCCCATCAAAACTGCCCCATCAGAATTGCCCCATCAAAACTGCCCCATCAGAATTGCCCTATCAAAACTGCCCCATCATATTGCCACCATCAAAACTGCCCCATCAGAATTGCCCCATCAAAACTGCCCCATCAGACTTACCCCATCAAAACTGCCCCGTCATATTGCCACCATCAAAACTGCCCCATCAGAATTGCACCATCACAACTGCCCCCATCATATTGCCACCATCAAAACTGCCCCCATCAAAACTGCCCCATCATATTGCCACCTTTAAAACTGCTCCATAAAAATTGTCCCCATCAAAACAGCCCCATCATATTGCCACCATCAAAACTGCCCCATCAGAATTGCCCCATCAAAACTGCCCCATCATATTGCCACCATTAAAACTGCCCCATCATATTCCTCTATTATAAATCAGTACATGGTGTGTCTGTCCCCTCCCCCGGGCTCTGTAATCAGAGCTGAGATGCTCCAGCCACCTCCCCCCCCGTGTATAACAGAAGCTTTGGTAACCATGGCAACAAAACAAACACAGTACACTCTGATTAATGGCTAAAATTTCCTGAAATGACCTCTAAACAAAAAGCTTTCTCTCAAAAACCGTAAAAGATATCAAACTGAAAAGATATAGCCAGATAGCTGAATATTTTGTGAACATTTTAAAGTTTGTTTGGTGTCTCTAGGTGAAAGTATGAAGGAGCTGAAACTTTTGGGAGCGGAAGAAGAATTTAAGGATTTCAAGCATGCTCCCATTGACTTCAATGTTAAAAAAAGAGTTAAAAAGCTTAATATTTTAAAAAGTATAAATGGTAGAAAAAAAGTTGAAAAAGAGCACACCTCAGCTAAAAGAGACGAACATTTTAATAGTTGAATGGTTTTAATAGCTGAAAGTAGGGGTGCAACGGATCAAAAATCTCACGGATCGGATCGATCCTCGGATCAGAGTCACGGATCGGATCGATCCTCGGATCAGCATAAAAAAACAAAAAACAAAAAAAAAAACAAAAAAAAACACACAAATCTTGTTACACCCACCGGAGTTTTAGATTTAAAAGCCATTTTCAACACAAAACCGAGCTTATATGCATAAATACAGTATTTGTGCATATAAGCTCAGTTTTGTGTTGAAAATGGCTTTTAAATTTAAAACTCCGGTGGGTGTAACAAGATGTCCGCTTGCCCCCTTCTCACTCTATCATTATTGTACTGTGCAGGAGTGTGGGGTGTAGCAAGATGGCGGCGATGAAATGTCACTTCCTGTCGAGACAGCGGCCACTTCCGGGTGTACCAAAATGGCCGCCGGCTCCGGAGCTAGGCCGAAGCCGGGGCCTTTCCTATGGCTGAGGCCCGAAAAGTGCTCCGCGGATCGCGGGTGTGCCGATCCGCGGAGGGTGATCCGTACGGATCACGGATCGGCAACGATCCGTTGCACCCCTACCTGAAAGTATGTAGAAGTTACGCAGAACCAAAAAACGTACGGAACTAGAAAATGCATTTCCTGGGGAAAATGCGTGGGAATGCTGAATAGCTAAATTACTAAAACGGCCGCCATCAAAACTGCCCCATCATACTGCCATCAAAACTGCCCCATCAGAATTGCCCCATCAAAATTGTCCCCATTAAAACTGCCCCATCATATTGCCACCATCAAAACTGCCCCATCAGAATTGCTCCATCAAAATTGTCCCATCATATTGCCACCATCAGAATTGCCCCATCAAAACTGCCCCATCATATTGCCACCATCAAAACTGCCCCATCAGAATTGCCCCATCATATTACCACCATCAAAACTGCCCCATCATATTGCCACCATCAAAACTGCCCCCATCATATTGCCATCAAAAATGCCCCATTAGAACTGCCCCATCAAATTGTCCCCATCAAAACTGCCCCATCATATTGCCACCATCAAAACTGCCCCATCATATTGCCACCATCAAAACTGCCCCCATCAAAACTGCCCCATCAGAATTGCCCTATCAAAACTGCCCCATCATATTGCCACCATCAAAACTGCCCCATCATATTGCCACCATCAAAACTGCCCCATCAGAATTGCCCCATCAGAATTGCCCCATCAAAACTGCCCCGTCATATTGCCACCATCAAAACTGCCCCATCAGAATTGCCCCATTAAAACTGCCCCCATCATTATGCCACCATCAAAACTGCCCCCATCAAAACTGCCCCATCATATTGCCACCTTTAAAACTGCTCCATAAAAATTGTCCCCATCAATACTGCCCCATCATATTGCCACCATCAAAACTGCCCCATCAGAATTGCCCCATCAAAACTGCCCCATCAGAATTACCCCATCAAAACTGCCCCATCATATTCCTCTATTATAAATCAGTACATGGTGTGTCTGTCCCCTCCCCCGGGCTCTGTAATCAGAGCTGAGATGCTCCAGCCACCTCCCCCCTTGTGTATAACAGAAGCTTTGGTAACCATGGCAACAAAACAAACACAGTATACTCTGATTAATGGCTAAAATTTCCTGAAATGACCTCTAAACAAAAAGCTTTTTCTCAAAAACTGTAAAAGATATCAAACTGAAAAGATATAGCCAGATAGCTGAATATTTTGTGAACATTTTAAAGTTTGTTTGGTGTCTCTAGGTGAAAGTATGAAGGAGCTGAAACTTTTGGGAGCGGAAGAAGAATTTAAGGATTTCAAGCATGCTCCCATTGACTTCAATGTTAAAAAAAAGTGTTAAAAAGCTTAATATTTTAAAAAGTATAAATGCTAGAAAAAAAGTTGAAAAAGAGCACACCTCAGCTAAAAGAGACGAACATTTTAATAGTTGAATGGTTTTAATAGCTGAAAGTATGCAGAAGTTACGCAGAACCAAAAAACGTACGGAACTAGAAAATGCATTTCCTGGGGAAAATGCGTGGGAATGCTGAATAGCTAAATTACTAAAATGGCCGCCATCAAAACTGCCCCATCATACTGCCATCAAAACTGCCCCATCAGAATTGCCCCATCAAAATTGTCCCCATTAAAACTGCCCCATCATATTGCCACCATCAAAACTGCCCCATCAGAATTGCTCCATCAAAATTGTCCCATCATATTGCCACCATCAGAATTGCCCCATCAAAACTGCCCCATCATATTGCCACCATCAAAACTGCCCCATCAGAATTGCCCCATCATATTACCACCATCAAAACTGCCCCATCATATTGCCACCATCAAAACTGCCCCCATCATATTGCCATCAAAAATGCCCCATTAGAACTGCCCCATCAAAATTTTCCCCATCAAAACTGCCCCATCATATTGCCACCATCAAAACTGCCCCATCATATTGCCACCATCAAAACTGCCCCCATCAAAACTGCCCCATCAGAATTGCCCTATCAAAACTGCCCCATCATATTGCCACCATCAAAACTGCCCCATCAGAATTGCCCCATCAAAATTGCCCCATCAAAACTGCCCCGTCATATTGCCACCATCAAAACTGCCCCATCAGAATTGCCCCATTAAAACTGCCCCCATCATTATGCCACCATCAAAACTGCCCCCATCAAAACTGCCCCATCATATTGCCACCTTTAAAACTGCTCCATAAAAATTGTCCCCATCAATACTGCCCCATCATATTGCCACCATCAAAACTGCCCCATCAGAATTGCCCCATCAAAACTGCCCCATCATATTGCCACCATCAAAACTGCCCCATCAGAATTGCCCCATCATATTCCTCTATTATAAATCAGTACATGGTGTGTCTGTCCCCTCCCCCGGGCTCTGTAATCAGAGCTGAGATGCTCCAGCCACCTCCCCCCTTGTGTATAACAGAAGCTTTGGTAACCATGGCAACAGAACAAACACAGTATACTCTGATTAATGGCTAAAATTTCCTGAAATGACCTCTAAACAAAAAGCTTTTTCTCAAAAACTGTATGTTAAAAAAAAGTGTTAAAAAGCTTAATATTTTAAAAAGTATAAATGCTAGAAAAATAGTTGAAAAAGAGCACACATCAGCTAAAAGAGACGAACATTTTAATAGTTGAATGGTTTTAATAGCTGAAAGTATGCAGAAGTTACGCAGAACCAAAAAACGTACGGAATAAAATTATTACAAATAAACTAGAAAATGCATTTCCTGGGGAAAATGCGTGGGAATGCTGAATAGCTAAATTGCTAAAATGGCCGCCATCAAAACTGCCCCATCATACTGCCATCAAAACTGCCCCATCAGAATTGCCCCATCAAAATTGTCCCCATTAAAACTGCCCCATCATATTGCCACCATCAAAACTGCCCCATCAGAATTGCCCCATCAAAACTGCCCCATCATATTGCCACCATCAAAACTGCCCCCATCAAAACTGCCCCATCATATTGCCACCTTTAAAACTGCTCCATTAAAATTGTCCCCATCAAAACTGCCCATCATATTGCCACCATCAAAACTGCCCCATCAGAATTGTCCCATCAAAACTGCCCCATCATATTGCCACCATCAAAACTGACCCATCATAATTGCCACCAATAAAACTGCCCCATCATAATTTCCCCATCAAAACTTCCCCATCAGAATTGCCCTATCAAAACTGCCCCATCATATTCCTCTATTATAAATCAGTACATCATGTGTCTGTCCCCTCCCCCGGGCTCTGTATTCAGAGCTGAGATGCTCCAGCCACCTCCCCCCTGTGTATAACAGAAGCTTTGGTAACCATGGCAACAAAACAAACACAGTACACTCTGATTAATGGCTAAAATTTCCTGAAATTACCTTTAAACAAAAAGCTTTTTCTCAAAAACTGTACAAGATATCAAACTGAAAAGGTATAGCCAGATAGCTGAATATTTTGTGAACATTTTAAAGTTTGTTTGGCATCTGTAGGTGAAAGTATGAAGGAGCTGAAACTTTTGGGAGCGGAAGAAGAATTTAAGGTTTTCAAGCATGCTCCCATTGACTTCAATGTTAAAAAAAGTGATAAAAAGCTTAATATTTTAAAAAGTATAAATGGTAGAAAAAAAGTTGAAAAAGAGCACACATCAGCTAAAAGAGACGAACATTTTGATAGTTGAATGGTTTTAATAGCTGAAAGTATGCAGAAGTTACGCAGAGCCAAAAAACGTACGGAATAAAATTAAAATTAAAAGTAGAAATTGCATTTCCTGGGGAAAATGCGTGGGAATGCTGAATTGCTAAAATGGCCCCCAGCAAAACTGCCCCCATCATATTGCCATCAAAACTTCCCCATCATATTGCCACCATCAAAACTGCCCCATCAGAATTGCCCCATCAAAACTGCCCCATCAGAATTGCCTCATTAAAACTGCCCCATCATATTGCCACCATCAAAACTGCCCCATCAGAATTGCCCCATCAAAACTGCCCCATCAGAATTGCCCCATCAAAACTGCCCCATCATATTGCCACCATCAAAACTGCCCCATCATATTGCCCCCATCAAAACTGCCCCATCAGAATTGCCCCATCAAAACTGCCCCATCATATTGCCACCATCAAAACTGCCCCATCAGAATTGCCCCATCAAAACTGCCCCGTCATATTGCCATCAGAATTGCCCCATCAAAACTGCCCCGTCATATTGCCACCATCAAAACTGCCCCATCAGAATTGCCCCATCAAAACTGCCCCATCATATTGCCACCATCAAAACTGCCCCATCATATTGCCACCTTTAAAACTGCTCCATAAAAATTGTCCCCATCAAAACTGCCCCACCATATTGCCACCATCAAAACTGCCCCATCATATTGCCACCATCAAAACTGCCCCATCAGAATTGTCCCATCAAAACTGCCCCATCATATTGCCACCATCAAAACTGCCCCATCATAATTGCCCCATCAAAACTGCCCCATCAGAATTGCCCTATCAAAACTGCCCCATCATATTCCTCTATTATAAATCAGTACATTGTGTGTCTGTCCCCTCCCCCGGGCTCTGTAATCAGAGCTGAGATGCTCCAGCCACCTCCCCCCCAGTGTATAACAGAAGCTTTGGTAACCATGGCAACAAAACAAACACAGTACACTCTGATTAATGGCTAAAATTTCCTGAAATGACCTCTAAACAAAAAGCTTTTTCTCAAAAACTGTAAAAGATATCAAACTGAAAAGATATAGCCAGATAGCTGAATATTTTGTGAACATTTTAAAGTTTGTTTGGCATCTGTAGGTGAAAGTATGAAGGAGCTGAAACTTTTGGGAACAGAAGAAGAATTTAAGGATTTCAAGCATGCTCCCATTGACTTCAATGTTAAAAAAAGTGTTAAAAAGCTTAAAATTTTAAAAAGTATAAATGGTAGAAAAAAAGTTGAAAAAGAGCACACATCAGCTAAAAGAGACGAACATTTTAATAGTTGAATGGTTTTAATAGCTGAAAGTATGCAGAAGTTACGCAGAACCAAAAAACGTACGGAATAAAATTAAAATTAAAAATAGAAAATGCATTTCCTGGGGAAAATGCGTGGGAATGCTGAATAGCTAAATTGCTAAAATGGCCGCCATCAAAACTGCCCCATCATACTGCCATCAAAACTGCCCCATCAGAATTGCCCCATCAAACTTGTCCCCATTAAAACTGCCCCATCATATTGCAACCATCAAAACTGCCCCATCAGAATTGCCACCATCAAAACTGCCCCCATCAAAACTGCCCCATCATATTGCCACCTTTAAAACTGCTCCATTAAAATTGTCCCCATCAAAACTGCCCCATCATATTGCCACCATCAAAACTGCCCCATCAGAATTGCCCCATCAAAACTGCCCCATCATATTGCCACCATGAAAACTGCCCCATCAGAACTGCCCCATCATATTGCCACCATCAAAACTGCCCCATCAAAACTGCCCCATCATATTGCCATCATCAAAACTGCCCCATCATAATTGCCCCATCAAAACTGCCCCATCAGAATTGCACTATCAAAACTGCCCCATCATATTCCTCTATTATAAATCAGTACATGGTGTGTCTGTCCCCTCCTCCGGGCTCTGTAATCAGAGCTGAGATGCTCCAGCCACCTCCCCCCTGTGTATAACAGAAGCTTTGGTAACCATGGCAACAAAACAAACACAGTACACTCTGATTAATGGCTAAAATTTCCTGAAATTACCTCTAAGCAAAAAGCTTTTTCTCAAAAACTGTAAAAGATATCAAACTGAAAAGATATAGCCAGATAGCTGAATATTTTGTGAACATTTTAAAGTTTGTTTGGCGTCTGTAGGTGAAAGTATGAAGGAGCTGAAACTTTTGGGAGCGGAAGAAGAATTTAAGGATTTCAAGCATGCTCCCATTGACTTCAATGTTAAAAAAAGTGTTAAAAACCTTAATATTTTAAAAAGTATAAATGGTAGAAAAAAAGTTGAAAAAGAGCACACATCAGCTAAAAGAGACGAACATTTTAATAGTTGAATGGTTTTAATAGCTGAAAGTATGCAGAAGTTACGCAGAGCCAAAAAACGTACGGAATAATAAGAAGAAAAATAAATAAAAAAACGAATAACAATAGTGGGACTGCTAAAGCATTCCCACTAATAAATAAAAATCGAATAACAATAGTGGGACTGCTAAAGCATTCCCACTAATAAACTAGAAAATGCATTTCTTGGGGAAAATGCGTGGGAATGCTGAATAGCTAAATTGCTAAAATGGCCACCATCAAAACTGCCCCATCATACTGCCATCAAAACTGCCCCATCAGAATTGCCCCATCAAAATTGTCCCCATTAAAACTGCCCCATCATATTGCCACCATCAAAACTGCCCCATCAGAATTGCCCCATCAAAACTGCCCCATCATATTACCACCATCAAAACTGCCCCATCATACTGCCATCAAAACTGCGCCATCAGAATTGCCCCATCAAAATTGTCCCCATTAAAACTGCCCCCATCATATTGCCATCAAAACTGCCCCATTAGAATTGCCTGATCAAAATTGTCCCCATCAAAACTGTCCCATCATATTGCCCCCATCAAAACTGCCCCATCAGAATTGCCCCATCAAAACTGCCCCATCAGAATTGCCCTATCAAAACTGCCCCATCATATTGCCACCATCAAAACTGCCCCATCAGAATTGCCCCATCAAAACTGCCCCATCAGACTTACCCCATCAAAACTGCCCCGTCATATTGCCACCATCAAAACTGCCCCATCAGAATTGCACCATCACAACTGCCCCCATCATATTGCCACCATCAAAACTGCCCCCATCAAAACTGCCCCATCATATTGCCACCTTTAAAACTGCTCCATAAAAATTGTCCCCATCAAAACAGCCCCATCATATTGCCACCATCAAAACTGCCCCATCAGAATTGCCCCATCAAAACTGCCCCATCATATTGCCACCATTAAAACTGCCCCATCATATTCCTCTATTATAAATCAGTACATGGTGTGTCTGTCCCCTCCCCCGGGCTCTGTAATCAGAGCTGAGATGCTCCAGCCACCTCCCCCCCGTGTATAACAGAAGCTTTGGTAACCATGGCAACAAAACAAACACAGTACACTCTGATTAATGGCTAAAATTTCCTGAAATGACCTCTAAACAAAAAGCTTTCTCTCAAAAACCGTAAAAGATATCAAACTGAAAAGATATAGCCAGATAGCTGAATATTTTGTGAACATTTTAAAGTTTGTTTGGTGTCTCTAGGTGAAAGTATGAAGGAGCTGAAACTTTTGGGAGCGGAAGAAGAATTTAAGGATTTCAAGCATGCTCCCATTGACTTCAATGTTAAAAAAAGAGTTAAAAAGCTTAATATTTTAAAAAGTATAAATGGTAGAAAAAAAGTTGAAAAAGAGCACACCTCAGCTAAAAGAGACGAACATTTTAATAGTTGAATGGTTTTAATAGCTGAAAGTAGGGGTGCAACGGATCAAAAATCTCACGGATCGGATCGATCCTCGGATCAGAGTCACGGATCGGATCGATCCTCGGATCAGCATAAAAAAACAAAAAACAAAAAAAAAAACAAAAAAAAACACACAAATCTTGTTACACCCACCGGAGTTTTAGATTTAAAAGCCATTTTCAACACAAAACCGAGCTTATATGCATAAATACAGTATTTGTGCATATAAGCTCAGTTTTGTGTTGAAAATGGCTTTTAAATTTAAAACTCCGGTGGGTGTAACAAGATGTCCGCTTGCCCCCTTCTCACTCTATCATTATTGTACTGTGCAGGAGTGTGGGGTGTAGCAAGATGGCGGCGACGAAATGTCACTTCCTGTCGAGACAGCGGCCACTTCCGGGTGTACCAAAATGGCCGCCGGCTCCGGAGCTAGGCCGAAGCCGGGGCCTTTCCTATGGCTGAGGCCCGAAAAGTGCTCCGCGGATCGCGGGTGTGCCGATCCGCGGAGGGTGATCCGTACGGATCACGGATCGGCAACGATCCGTTGCACCCCTACCTGAAAGTATGTAGAAGTTATGCAGAACCAAAAAACGTACGGAACTAGAAAATGCATTTCCTGGGGAAAATGCGTGGGAATGCTGAATAGCTAAATTACTAAAACGGCCGCCATCAAAACTGCCCCATCATACTGCCATCAAAACTGCCCCATCAGAATTGCCCCATCAAAATTGTCCCCATTAAAACTGCCCCATCATATTGCCACCATCAAAACTGCCCCATCAGAATTGCTCCATCAAAATTGTCCCATCATATTGCCACCATCAGAATTGCCCCATCAAAACTGCCCCATCATATTGCCACCATCAAAACTGCCCCATCAGAATTGCCCCATCATATTACCACCATCAAAACTGCCCCATCATATTGCCACCATCAAAACTGCCCCCATCATATTGCCATCAAAAATGCCCCATTAGAACTGCCCCATCAAATTGTCCCCATCAAAACTGCCCCATCATATTGCCACCATCAAAACTGCCCCATCATATTGCCACCATCAAAACTGCCCCCATCAAAACTGCCCCATCAGAATTGCCCTATCAAAACTGCCCCATCATATTGCCACCATCAAAACTGCCCCATCATATTGCCACCATCAAAACTGCCCCATCAGAATTGCCCCATCAGAATTGCCCCATCAAAACTGCCCCGTCATATTGCCACCATCAAAACTGCCCCATCAGAATTGCCCCATTAAAACTGCCCCCATCATTATGCCACCATCAAAACTGCCCCCATCAAAACTGCCCCATCATATTGCCACCTTTAAAACTGCTCCATAAAAATTGTCCCCATCAATACTGCCCCATCATATTGCCACCATCAAAACTGCCCCATCAGAATTGCCCCATCAAAACTGCCCCATCAGAATTACCCCAACAAAACTGCCCCATCATATTCCTCTATTATAAATCAGTACATGGTGTGTCTGTCCCCTCCCCCGGGCTCTGTAATCAGAGCTGAGATGCTCCAGCCACCTCCCCCCTTGTGTATAACAGAAGCTTTGGTAACCATGGCAACAAAACAAACACAGTATACTCTGATTAATGGCTAAAATTTCCTGAAATGACCTCTAAACAAAAAGCTTTTTCTCAAAAACTGTAAAAGATATCAAACTGAAAAGATATAGCCAGATAGCTGAATATTTTGTGAACATTTTAAAGTTTGTTTGGTGTCTCTAGGTGAAAGTATGAAGGAGCTGAAACTTTTGGGAGCGGAAGAAGAATTTAAGGATTTCAAGCATGCTCCCATTGACTTCAATGTTAAAAAAAAGTGTTAAAAAGCTTAATATTTTAAAAAGTATAAATGCTAGAAAAAAAGTTGAAAAAGAGCACACCTCAGCTAAAAGAGACGAACATTTTAATAGTTGAATGGTTTTAATAGCTGAAAGTATGCAGAAGTTACGCAGAACCAAAAAACGTACGGAACTAGAAAATGCATTTCCTGCGGAAAATGCGTGGGAATGCTGAATAGCTAAATTACTAAAATGGCCGCCATCAAAACTGCCCCATCATACTGCCATCAAAACTGCCCCATCAGAATTGCCCCATCAAAATTGTCCCCATTAAAACTGCCCCATCATATTGCCACCATCAAAACTGCCCCATCAGAATTGCTCCATCAAAATTGTCCCATCATATTGCCACCATCAGAATTGCCCCATCAAAACTGCCCCATCATATTGCCACCATCAAAACTGCCCCATCAGAATTGCCCCATCATATTACCACCATCAAAACTGCCCCATCATATTGCCACCATCAAAACTGCCCCCATCATATTGCCATCAAAAATGCCCCATTAGAACTGCCCCATCAAAATTTTCCCCATCAAAACTGCCCCATCATATTGCCACCATCAAAACTGCCCCATCATATTGCCACCATCAAAACTGCCCCCATCAAAACTGCCCCATCAGAATTGCCCTATCAAAACTGCCCCATCATATTGCCACCATCAAAACTGCCCCATCAGAATTGCCCCATCAAAATTGCCCCATCAAAACTGCCCCGTCATATTGCCACCATCAAAACTGCCCCATCAGAATTGCCCCATTAAAACTGCCCCCATCATTATGCCACCATCAAAACTGCCCCCATCAAAACTGCCCCATCATATTGCCACCTTTAAAACTGCTCCATAAAAATTGTCCCCATCAATACTGCCCCATCATATTGCCACCATCAAAACTGCCCCATCAGAATTGCCCCATCAAAACTGCCCCATCATATTGCCACCATCAAAACTGCCCCATCAGAATTGCCCCATCATATTCCTCTATTATAAATCAGTACATGGTGTGTCTGTCCCCTCCCCCGGGCTCTGTAATCAGAGCTGAGATGCTCCAGCCACCTCCCCCCTTGTGTATAACAGAAGCTTTGGTAACCATGGCAACAGAACAAACACAGTATACTCTGATTAATGGCTAAAATTTCCTGAAATGACCTCTAAACAAAAAGCTTTTTCTCAAAAACTGTATGTTAAAAAAAGTGTTAAAAAGCTTAATATTTTAAAAAGTATAAATGCTAGAAAAATAGTTGAAAAAGAGCACACATCAGCTAAAAGAGACGAACATTTTAATAGTTGAATGGTTTTAATAGCTGAAAGTATGCAGAAGTTACGCAGAACCAAAAAACGTACGGAATAAAATTATTACAAATAAACTAGAAAATGCATTTCCTGGGGAAAATGCGTGGGAATGCTGAATAGCTAAATTGCTAAAATGGCCGCCATCAAAACTGCCCCATCATACTGCCATCAAAACTGCCCCATCAAAATTGTCCCCATTAAAACTGCCCCATCATATTGCCACCATCAAAACTGCCCCATCAGAATTGCCCCATCAAAACTGCCCCATCATATTGCCACCATCAAAACTGCCCCCATCAAAACTGCCCCATCATATTGCCACCTTTAAAACTGCTCCATTAAAATTGTCCCCATCAAAACTGCCCATCATATTGCCACCATCAAAACTGCCCCATCAGAATTGTCCCATCAAAACTGCCCCATCATATTGCCACCATCAAAACTGACCCATCATAATTGCCACCAATAAAACTGCCCCATCATAATTTCCCCATCAAAACTGCCCCATCAGAATTGCCCTATCAAAACTGCCCCATCATATTCCTCTATTATAAATCAGTACATCATGTGTCTGTCCCCTCCCCCGGGCTCTGTATTCAGAGCTGAGATGCTCCAGCCACCTCCCCCCCTGTGTATAACAGAAGCTTTGGTAACCATGGCAACAAAACAAACACAGTACACTCTGATTAATGGCTAAAATTTCCTGAAATTACCTTTAAACAAAAAGCTTTTTCTCAAAAACTGTACAAGATATCAAACTGAAAAGGTATAGCCAGATAGCTGAATATTTTGTGAACATTTTAAAGTTTGTTTGGCATCTGTAGGTGAAAGTATGAAGGAGCTGAAACTTTTGGGAGCGGAAGAAGAATTTAAGGTTTTCAAGCATGCTCCCATTGACTTCAATGTTAAAAAAAGTGATAAAAAGCTTAATATTTTAAAAAGTATAAATGGTAGAAAAAAAGTTGAAAAAGAGCACACATCAGCTAAAAGAGACGAACATTTTGATAGTTGAATGGTTTTAATAGCTGAAAGTATGCAGAAGTTACGCAGAGCCAAAAAACGTACGGAATAAAATTAAAATTAAAAGTAGAAATTGCATTTCCTGGGGAAAATGCGTGGGAATGCTGAATTGCTAAAATGGCCCCCAGCAAAACTGCCCCCATCATATTGCCATCAAAACTTCCCCATCATATTGCCACCATCAAAACTGCCCCATCAGAATTGCCCCATCAAAACTGCCCCATCAGAATTGCCTCATTAAAACTGCCCCATCATATTGCCACCATCAAAACTGCCCCATCAGAATTGCCCCATCAAAACTGCCCCATCAGAATTGCCCCATCAAAACTGCCCCATCATATTGCCACCATCAAAACTGCCCCATCATATTGCCCCCATCAAAACTGCCCCATTAGAATTGCCCCATCAAAACTGCCCCATCATATTGCCACCATCAAAACTGCCCCATCAGAATTGCCCCATCAAAACTGCCCCGTCATATTGCCACCATCAAAACTGCCCCATCAGAATTGCCCCATCAAAACTGCCCCATCATATTGCCACCATCAAAACTGCCCCATCATATTGCCACCTTTAAAACTGCTCCATAAAAATTGTCCCCATCAAAACTGCCCCACCATATTGCCACCATCAAAACTGCCCCATCATATTGCCACCATCAAAACTGCCCCATCAGAATTGTCCCATCAAAACTGCCCCATCATATTGCCACCATCAAAACTGCCCCATCATAATTGCCCCATCAAAACTGCCCCATCAGAATTGCCCTATCAAAACTGCCCCATCATATTCCTCTATTATAAATCAGTACATTGTGTGTCTGTCCCCTCCCCCGGGCTCTGTAATCAGAGCTGAGATGCTCCAGCCACCTCCCCCCCAGTGTATAACAGAAGCTTTGGTAACCATGGCAACAAAACAAACACAGTACACTCTGATTAATGGCTAAAATTTCCTGAAATGACCTCTAAACAAAAAGCTTTTTCTCAAAAACTGTAAAAGATATCAAACTGAAAAGATATAGCCAGATAGCTGAATATTTTGTGAACATTTTAAAGTTGTTTGGTGTCTCTAGGTGAAAGTAGGAAGGAGCTGAAACTTTTGGGTGCGGAAGAAGAATTTAAGGATTTCAAGCATGCTCCCATTGACTTCAATGTTAAAAAAAAAGTGATAAAAAGCTTAATATTTTAAAAAGTATAAATGGTAGGAAAAAAGTTGAAAAAGAGCACACATCAGCTAAAAGAGACGAACATTTTAATAGTTGAATGGTTTTAATAGCTGAAAGTATGCAGAAGTTACGCAGAGCCAAAAAACGTACGGAATAAAATTAAAATTAAAATTAAAAATTAATAAAATCGAGTAACAATAGTGGGACTGCTAAAGCATTCCCACTAATAAATAAAATCGAATAACAATAGTGGGACTGCTAAAGCAATCCCACTAATAATAAGAAAAACTAGAAAATGCATTTCCTGGGGAAAATGCGTGGGAATGCTGAATTGCTAAAATGGCCCCCAGCAAAACTGCCCCCATCATATTGCCATCAAAACTGCCCCATCATATTGCCACCATCAAAACTGCCCCATCAGAATTGCCCCATCAAAACTGCCCCATCAGAATTGCCCCATCAAAACTGCCCCATCAGAATTGCCCCATCAAAACTGCCCCATCAGAATTGCCCCATCAAAACTGCCCCATCATATTGCCACCATCAAAACTGCCCCATCAGAATTGCCCCATCAAAACTGCCCCATCAGAATTGCCACCATCAAAACTGCCCCATCAGAATTGCCCCATGAAAACTGCCCCATCATATTGCCACCATGAAAACTGCCCCATCAGAATTGCCCCATCAAAACTGCCCCATCATATTGCCACCATGAAAACTGCCCCATCAGAACTGCCCCATCATATTGCCACCATCAAAACTGCCCCATCAAAACTGCCCCATCATATTGCCATCATCAAAACTGCCCCATCATAATTGCCCCATCAAAACTGCCCCATCAGAATTGCACTATCAAAACTGCCCCATCATATTCCTCTATTATAAATCAGTACATGGTGTGTCTGTCCCCTCCTCCGGGCTCTGTAATCAGAGCTGAGATGCTCCAGCCACTTCCCCCCTGTGTATAACAGAAGCTTTGGTAACCATGGCAACAAAACAAACACAGTACACTCTGATTAATGGCTAAAATTTCCTGAAATTACCTCTAAGCAAAAAGCTTTTTCTCAAAAACTGTAAAAGATATCAAACTGAAAAGATATAGCCAGATAGCTGAATATTTTGTGAACATTTTAAAGTTTGTTTGGCGTCTGTAGGTGAAAGTATGAAGGAGCTGAAACTTTTGGGTGCGGAAGAAGAATTTAAGGATTTCAAGCATGCTCCCATTGACTTCAATGTTAAAAAAAAAGTGATAAAAAGCTTAATATTTTAAAAAGTATAAATGGTAGGAAAAAAGTTGAAAAAGAGCACACATCAGCTAAAAGAGACGAACATTTTAATAGTTGAATGGTTTTAATAGCTGAAAGTATGCAGAAGTTACGCAGAGCCAAAAAACGTACGGAATAAAATTAAAATTAAAATTAAAAATTAATAAAATCGAGTAACAATAGTGGGACTGCTAAAGCATTCCCACTAATAAATAAAATCGAATAACAATAGTGGGACTGCTAAAGCAATCCCACTAATAATAAGAAAAACTAGAAAATGCATTTCCTGGGGAAAATGCGTGGGAATGCTGAATTGCTAAAATGGCCCCCAGCAAAACTGCCCCCATCATATTGCCATCAAAACTGCCCCATCATATTGCCACCATCAAAACTGCCCCATCAGAATTGCCCCATCAAAACTGCCCCATCAGAATTGCCCCATCAAAACTGCCCCATCAGAATTGCCCCATCAAAACTGCCCCATCATATTGCCACCATCAAAACTGCCCCATCAGAATTGCCCCATCAAAACTGCCCCATCAGAATTGCCACCATCAAAACTGCCCCATCAGAATTGCCCCATCAAAACTGCCCCATCATATTGCCACCATGAAAACTGCCCCATCAGAATTGCCCTATCAAAACTGCCCCATCATATTGCCACCATCAAAACTGCTCCATCAGAATTGTCCCATCAAAACTGCCCCATCATATTGCCACCATCAAAACTGCCCCATCATATTGCCACCATCAAAACTGCCCCATCATGTTGCCACCATCAAAGCTGCCCCATCAGAATTGCCCCATCAAAACTGCCCCATCATATTGCCACCATCAAAACTGCCCCATCAGAATTGTCCCATCAAAACTGCCCCATCATATTGCCACCATGAAACTGCCCCATCAGAATTGCCCTATCAAAACTACCCCATCATATTGCCACCATCAAAACTGCCCCATCATAATTGCCCCATCAAAACTGCCCCATCATAATTGCCCCATCAAAACTGCCCCATCAGGATTGCCCTATCAAAACTGCCCCATCATATTCCTCTATTATAAATCAGTACATTGTGTGTCTGTCCCCTCCCCCGGGCTCTGTATTCAGAGCTGAGATGCTCCAGCCACCTCCCCTCCAGTGTATAACAGAAGCTTTGGTAACCATGGCAACAAAACAAACACAGTACACTCTGATTAATGGCTAAAATTTCCTGAAATGACCTCTAAACAAAAAGCTTTTTCTCAAAAACTGTAAAAGATATCAAACTGAAAAGATATAGCCAGATAGCTGAATATTTTGTGAACATTTTAAAGTTGTTTGGTGTCTCTAGGTGAAAGTAGGAAGGAGCTGAAACTTTTGGGTGCGGAAGAAGAATTTAAGGATTTCAAGCATGCTCCCATTGACTTCAATGTTAAAAAAAAAGTGATAAAAAGCTTAATATTTTAAAAAGTATAAATGGTAGGAAAAAAGTTGAAAAAGAGCACACATCAGCTAAAAGAGACGAACATTTTAATAGTTGAATGGTTTTAATAGCTGAAAGTATGCAGAAGTTACGCAGAGCCAAAAAACGTACGGAATAAAATTAAAATTAAAACTAGAAAATGCATTTCCTGGGGAAAATGCGTGGGAATGCTGAATTGCTAAAACGGCCCCCAGCAAAATTGCCCCCATCATATTGCCATCAAAACTGTCCCATCATATTGCCACCATCAAAACTGCCCCATCAGAATTGCCCCATCAAAACTGCACCATCATATTGCCACCATCAAAACTGCCCCATCAAAAAATATTTTTTTTTTTCAAAAATATTTTTTTTTTCAAAAATATTTTTTTTTTTTCAAAAATATTTTTTTTTTCAAAAATAATTTTTTTTTCAAAAATAATTTTTTTCAAAAATATTTTTTTTTTCAAAAATATTTTTTTTTTAAAAATAATTTTTTTTCAAAAATATTTTTTTTTTTCAAAAATAATTTTTTTTTTTTTTCAAAAATAATTTTTTTTTTTCAAAAATATTTTTTTTTTTTTCAAAAATATATTTTTTTTTTCAAAAATAATTGCTGAATAGCTAAATTGCTAAAATGACCGCCATCAAAACTGCCCCATCAGAATTGCCACCATCAAAACTGCCCCATCATATTCCTCTATTATAATCAGTACATGGTGTGTCTGTCCCCTCCCCCCGGGCTCTGTAATTAAAGCTGAGATGCTCCAGCCACCTCCCCCCCTGTGTATAACAGAAGCTTTGGTAACCATGGCAACAAAACACACACAGTACACTCTGATTAATGGCTAAAATTTCCTGAAATGACCTCTAAACAAAAAGCTTTTTCTCAAAAACTGTAAAAGATATCAAACTGAAAAGATATAGCCAGATAGCTGAATATTTTGTGAACATTTTAAAGTTTGTTTGGTGTCTCTAGGTGAAAGTATGAAGGAGCTGAAACTTTTGGGAACAGAAGAAAAATGTAAGGATTTCAAGCATGCTCCCATTGACTTCAATGTTAAAAAAAGTGATAAAAAGCTTAATATTTTAAAAAGTATAAATGGTAGAAAAAAAGTTGAAAAAGAGCACACATCAGCTAAAAAAGACGAACATTTTGATAGTTGAATGGTTTTAATAGGTGAAAATATGCAGAAGTTACGCAGAACCAAAAAACGTACGGAATAAGAAGAAAAATAAATAAAAAAAACGAATAACAATAGTGGGACTGCTAAAGCATTCCCACTAATAAAATCGAATAACAATAGTGGGACTGCTAAAGCATTCCCACTAACTAGAAAATGCATTTTCTGGGGAAAATGCATGGGAATGCTGAATAGCTAAATTGCTAAAATGGCCGCCATCAAAACTGCCCCATCATACTGCCATCAAAACTGCCCCATCATACTGCCATCAAAACTGCCCCATCAGAATTGCCCCATCAAAATTGTCCCCATTAAAACTGCCCCATCATATTGCCACCATCAAAACTGCCCCATCAGAATTGCCCCATCAAAACTGCCCCATCATATTGCCACCATCAAAACTGCCCCCATCAAAACTGCCCCATCATATTGCCACCTTTAAAATTGTCCCCATCAAAACTGCCCCATCATATTGCCACCATCAAAACTGCCCCATCAGAATTGCCCCATCAAAACTGCCCATCATATTGCCACCATCAAAACTGCCCCATCAGAATTGTCCCATCAAAACTGCCCCATCATATTGCCACCATCAAAACTGACCCATCATAATTACCACCAATAAAACTGCCCCATCATAATTGCCCCATCAAAACTGCCCCATCAGAATTGCCCTATCAAAACTGCCCCATCATATTCCTCTATTATAAATCAGTACATGGTGTGTCTGTCCCCTCCCCCGGGCTCTGTAATCAGAGCTGAGATGCTCCAGCCACCCCCCCCTGTGTATAACAGAAGCTTTGGTAACCATGGCAACAAAACAAACACAGTACACTCTGATTAATGGCTAAAATTTCCTGAAATGACCTCTAAACAAAAAGCTTTTTCTCAAAAACTGTAAAAGATATCAAACTGAAAAAATATAGCCAGATAGCTGAATATTTTGTGAACATTTTAAAGCTTGTTTGGTGTCTCTAGGTGAAAGTATGAAGGAGCTGAAACTTTTGGGAGCGGAAGAAGAATTTAAGGATTTCAAGCATGCTCCCATTGACTTCAATGTTAAAAAAAAGTGATAAAAAGCTTAATATTTTAAAAAGTATAAATGGTAGAAAAAAAGTTAAAAAAAGAGCACACCTCAGCTAAAAGAGACGAACATTTTGATAGTTGAATGGTTTTAATAGCTGAAAGTATGCAGAAGTTACGCATTACCGAAAAACGTACGGAATAAAATTAAAATTATTAAAAATAATAAATAAAAAAACGAATAACAATAGTGGGACTGCTAAAGCATTCCCACTAATTAAAAATAAATAAAATCGAGTAACAATAGTGGGACTGCTAAAGCAGTCCCACTAATAAATAAAATCGAATAACAATAGTGGGACTGCTAAAGCAATCCCACTAATAATAAGAAAAACTAGAAAATGCATTTCCTGGGGAAAATGCGTGGGAATGCTGAATTGCTAAAATGGCCCCCAGCAAAACTGCCCCCATCATATTGCCATCAAAACTGCCCCATCATATTGCCACCATCAAAACTGCCCCATCAGAATTGCCCCATCAAAACTGCCCCATCAGAATTGCCCCATCAAAACTGCCCCATCATATTGCCACCATCAAAACTGCCCCATCAGAATTGCCCCATCAAAACTGCCCCATCAGAATTGCCCCATCAAAACTGCCCCATCATATTGCCACCATCAAAACTGCCCCATCAGAATTGCCCCATGAAAACTGCCCCATCATATTGCCACCATGAAAACTGCCCCATCAGAATTGCCCTATCAAAACTGCCCCATCATATTGCCACCATCAAAACTGCCCCATCAGAATTGTCCCATCAAAACTGCCCCATCATATTGCCACCATCAAAACTGCCCCATCATATTGCCACCATCAAAACTGCCCCATCATGTTGCCACCATCAAAACTGCCCCATCAGAATTGCCCCATCAAAACTGCCCCGTCAAAACTGCCCCATCAAAACTGCCCCATCATATTGCCACCATCAAAACTGCCCCATCAGAATTGTCCCATCAAAACTGCCCCATCATATTGCCACCATGAAACTGCCCCATCAGAATTGCCCTATCAAAACTACCCCATCATATTGCCACCATCAAAACTGCCCCATCATAATTGCCCCATCAAAACTGCCCCATCAGAATTGCCCTATCAAAACTGCCCCATCATATTCCTCTATTATAAATCAGTACATGGTGTGTCTGTCCCCTCCCCCGGGCTCTGTAATCAAAGCTGAGATGCTCCAGCCACCTCCCCCCCTGTGTATAACAGAAGCTTTGGTAACCATGGCAACAAAACAAACACAGTACACTCTGATTAATGGCTAAAATTTCTTCAAATGACCTCTAAACAAAAAGCTTTTTCTCAAAAACTGTAAAAGATATCAAACTGAAAAGATATAGCCAGATAGCTGAATATTTTGTGAACATTTTAAAGTTTGTTTGGTGTCTCTAGGTGAAAGTATGAAGGAGCTGAAACTTTTGGGAGCGGAAGAAGAATTTAAGGATTTCAAGCATGCTCCCATTGACTTCAATGTTAAAAAAAGTGTTAAAAAGCTTAATATTTTAAAAAGTATAAATGGTAGAAAAAAAGTTGAAAAAGAGCACACATCAGCTAAAAGAGACGAACATTTTAATAGTTGAATGGTTTTAATAGCTGAAAGTATGTAGAAGTTACGCAGAACCAAAAAACATACGGAATAATAAGAAGAAAAAGAAAAATAAACTAGAAAATGCATTTCCTGGGGAAAATGCGTGGGAATGCTGAATAGCTAAATTGCTAAAATGGGCGCCATCAAAACTGCCCCATCATACTGCCATCAAAACTGCCCCATCAGAATTGCCCCATCAGAATTGCCCCATCAAAATTGTCCCCATTAAAACTGCCCCATCATATTGCCACCTTCAAACCTGCCCCATCAGAATTGCCCCATCATATTGCCACCATCAAAACTGCCCCCATCAAAACTGCCCCATCATATTGCCACCTTTAAAACTGCTCCATTAAAATTGTCCCCATCAAAACTGCCCCATCATATTGCCACCATCAAAACTGCCCCATCAGAATTGCCCCATCAAAACTGCCCCATCATATTGCCACCATAAAAACTGCCCCATCAGAATTGCCCTATCAAAACTGCCCATCATATTGCCACCATCAAAACTGCCCCATCAGAATTGTCCCATCAAAACTGCCCCATCATATTGCCACCATCAAAACTGACCCATCATAATTGCCACCAATAAAACTGCCCCATCATAATTGCCCCATCAAAACTGCCCCATCAGAATTGCCCTATCAAAACTGCCCCATCATATTCCTCTATTATAAATCAGTACATGGTGTGTCTGTCCCCTCCCCCGGGCTCTGTATTCAGAGCTGAGATGCTCCAGCCACCTCCCCCCCTGTGTATAACAGAAGCTTTGGTAACCATGGCAACAAAACAAACACAGTACACTCTGATTAATGGCTAAAATTTCCTGAAATGACCTCTAAACAAAAAGCTTTTTCTCAAAAACTAAAAGATATCAAACTGAAAAGATATAGCCAGATAGCTGAATATTTTGTGAACATTTTAAAGTTTGTTTGGTGTCTCTAGGTGAAAGTATGAAGGAGCTGAAACTTTTTGGAGCGGAAGAAGAATTTAAGGATTTCAAGCACGCTCCCATAGACTTCAATGTTAAAAAAAGTGATAAAAAGCTTAATATTTTAAAAAGTATAAATGGTAGAAAAAAAGTTGAAAAAGAGCACACATCAGCTAAAAAAGACGAACATTTTGATAGTTGAATGGTTTTAATAGCTGAAAGTATGCAGAAGTTACGCAGAACCAAAAAACGTACGGAATAAGAAGAAAAATAAATAAAAAAAACGAATAACAATAGTGGGACTGCTAAAGCATTCCCACTAATAAAATCGAATAACAATAGTGGGACTGCTAAAGCATTCCCACTAACTAGAAAATGCATTTTCTGGGGAAAATGCGTGGGAATGCTGAATAGCTAAATTGCTAAAATGGCCGCCATCAAAACTGCCCCATCATACTGCCATCAAAACTGCCCCATCATACTGCCATCAAAACTGCCCCATCAGAATTGCCCCATCAAAATTGTCCCCATTAAAACTGCCCCATCATATTGCCACCATCAAAACTGCCCCATCAGAATTGCCCCATCAAAACTGCCCCATCATATTGCCACCATCAAAACTGCCCCCATCAAAACTGCCCCATCATATTGCCACCTTTAAAATTGTCCCCATCAAAACTGCCCCATCATATTGCCACCATCAAAACTGCCCCATCAGAATTGCCCTATCAAAACTGCCCATCATATTGCCACCATCAAAACTGCCCCATCAGAATTGTCCCATCAAAACTGCCCCATCATATTGCCACCATCAAAACTGACCCATCATAATTACCACCAATAAAACTGCCCCATCATAATTGCCCCATCAAAACTGCCCCATCAGAATTGCCCTATCAAAACTGCCCCATCATATTCCTCTATTATAAATCAGTACATGGTGTGTCTGTCCCCTCCCCCGGGCTCTGTAATCAGAGCTGAGATGCTCCAGCCACCCCCCCCCCTGTGTATAACAGAAGCTTTGGTAACCATGGCAACAAAACAAACACAGTACACTCTGATTAATGGCTAAAATTTCCTGAAATGACCTCTAAACAAAAAGCTTTTTCTCAAAAACTGTAAAAGATATCAAACTGAAAAAATATAGCCAGATAGCTGAATATTTTGTGAACATTTTAAAGCTTGTTTGGTGTCTCTAGGTGAAAGTATGAAGGAGCTGAAACTTTTGGGAGCGGAAGAAGAATTTAAGGATTTCAAGCATGCTCCCATTGACTTCAATGTTAAAAAAAAGTGATAAAAAGCTTAATATTTTAAAAAGTATAAATGGTAGAAAAAAAGTTAAAAAAAGAGCACACCTCAGCTAAAAGAGACGAACATTTTGATAGTTGAATGGTTTTAATAGCTGAAAGTATGCAGAAGTTACGCATTACCGAAAAACGTACGGAATAAAATTAAAATTATTAAAAATAATAAATAAAAAAACGAATAACAATAGTGGGACTGCTAAAGCATTCCCACTAATTAAAAATAAATAAAATCGAGTAACAATAGTGGGACTGCTAAAGCAATCCCACTAATAATAAGAAAAACTAGAAAATGCATTTCCTGGGGAAAATGCGTGGGAATGCTGAATTGCTAAAATGGCCCCCAGCAAAACTGCCCCCATCATATTGCCATCAAAACTGCCCCATCATATTGCCACCATCAAAACTGCCCCATCAGAATTGCCCCATCAAAACTGCCCCATCAGAATTGCCCCATCAAAACTGCCCCATCATATTGCCACCATCAAAACTGCCCCATCAGAATTGCCCCATCAAAACTGCCCCATCAGAATTGCCCCATCAAAACTGCCCCATCATATTGCCACCATCAAAACTGCCCCATCAGAATTGCCCCATGAAAACTGCCCCATCATATTGCCACCATGAAAACTGCCCCATCAGAATTGCCCTATCAAAACTGCCCCATCATATTGCCACCATCAAAACTGCCCCATCAGAATTGTCCCATCAAAACTGCCCCATCATATTGCCACCATCAAAACTGCCCCATCATATTGCCACCATCAAAACTGCCCCATCATGTTGCCACCATCAAAACTGCCCCATCAGAATTGCCCCATCAAAACTGCCCCATCAAAACTGCCCTATCAAAACTGCCCCATCATATTGCCACCATCAAAACTGCCCCATCAGAATTGTCCCATCAAAACTGCCCCATCATATTGCCACCATGAACCTGCCCCATCAGAATTGCCCTATCAAAACTACCCCATCATATTGCCACCATCAAAACTGCCCCATCATAATTGCCCCATCAAAACTGCCCCATCAGAATTGCCCTATCAAAACTGCCCCATCATATTCCTCTATTATAAATCAGTACATGGTGTGTCTGTCCCCTCCCCCGGGCTCTGTAATCAAAGCTGAGATGCTCCAGCCACCTCCCCCCCTGTGTATAACAGAAGCTTTGGTAACCATGGCAACAAAACAAACACAGTACACTCTGATTAATGGCTAAAATTTCTTCAAATGACCTCTAAACAAAAAGCTTTTTCTCAAAAACTGTAAAAGATATCAAACTGAAAAGATATAGCCAGATAGCTGAATATTTTGTGAACATTTTAAAGTTTGTTTGGTGTCTCTAGGTGAAAGTATGAAGGAGCTGAAACTTTTGGGAGCAGAAGAAGAATTTAAGGATTTCAAGCATGCTCCCATTGACTTCAATGTTAAAAAAAGTGTTAAAAAGCTTAATATTTTAAAAAGTATAAATGGTAGAAAAAAAGTTGAAAAAGAGCACACATCAGCTAAAAGAGACGAACATTTTAATAGTTGAATGGTTTTAATAGCTGAAAGTATGCAGAAGTTACGCAGAACCAAAAAACATACGGAATAATAAGAAGAAAAAGAAAAATAAACTAGAAAATGCATTTCCTGGGGAAAATGCGTGGGAATGCTGAATAGCTAAATTGCTAAAATGGGCGCCATCAAAACTGCCCCATCATACTGCCATCAAAACTGCCCCATCAGAATTGCCCCATCAGAATTGCCCCATCAAAATTGTCCCCATTAAAACTGCCCCATCATATTGCCACCTTCAAACCTGCCCCATCAGAATTGCCCCATCATATTGCCACCATCAAAACTGCCCCCATCAAAACTGCCCCATCATATTGCCACCTTTAAAACTGCTCCATTAAAATTGTCCCCATCAAAACTGCCCCATCATATTGCCACCATCAAAACTGCCCCATCAGAATTGCCCCATCAAAACTGCCCCATCATATTGCCACCATAAAAACTGCCCCATCAGAATTGCCCTATCAAAACTGCCCATCATATTGCCACCATCAAAACTGCCCCATCAGAATTGTCCCATCAAAACTGCCCCATCATATTGCCACCATCAAAACTGACCCATCATAATTGCCACCAATAAAACTGCCCCATCATAATTGCCCCATCAAAACTGCCCCATCAGAATTGCCCCATCAAAATTGTCCCCATTAAAACTGCCCCATCATATTGCCACCATCAAAACTGCCCCATCAGAATTGCCCCATCAAAACTGCCCCATCATATTGCCACCATCAAAACTGCCCCCATCAAAACTGCCCCATCATATTGCCACCTTTAAAATTGTCCCCATCAAAACTGCCCCATCATATTGCCACCATCAAAACTGCCCCATCAGAATTGCCCTATCAAAACTGCCCATCATATTGCCACCATCAAAACTGCCCCATCAGAATTGCCCTATCAAAACTGCCCCATCATATTGCCACCATCAAAACTGACCCATCATAATTACCACCAATAAAACTGCCCCATCATAATTGCCCCATCAAAACTGCCCCATCAGAATTGCCCTATCAAAACTGCCCCATCATATTCCTCTATTATAAATCAGTACATGGTGTGTCTGTCCCCTCCCCCGGGCTCTGTAATCAGAGCTGAGATGCTCCAGCCACCCCCCCCCCCCCCCCTGTGTATAACAGAAGCTTTGGTAACCATGGCAACAAAACAAACACAGTACACTCTGATTAATGGCTAAAATTTCCTGAAATGACCTCTAAACAAAAAGCTTTTTCTCAAAAACTGTAAAAGATATCAAACTGAAAAAATATAGCCAGATAGCTGAATATTTTGTGAACATTTTAAAGCTTGTTTGGTGTCTCTAGGTGAAAGTATGAAGGAGCTGAAACTTTTGGGAGCGGAAGAAGAATTTAAGGATTTCAAGCATGCTCCCATTGACTTCAATGTTAAAAAAAAGTGATAAAAAGCTTAATATTTTAAAAAGTATAAATGGTAGAAAAAAAGTTAAAAAAAGAGCACACCTCAGCTAAAAGAGACGAACATTTTGATAGTTGAATGGTTTTAATAGCTGAAAGTATGCAGAAGTTACGCAGAACCAAAAAACGTACGGAATAAAATTATTAGGATTAAAAATGAATAAAATCGAATAACAATAGTGGGACTGCTAAAGATTTACACTTAAAAAGTCAACACAGCATGAAATTATCAGCCCCCGATATTTACTGGCAGTTGTAAAAAAATCACAGATTTTTACAAACTGTCAGTAAATTTACTGGCGGTTGGGAACCCTGTTACGGATGAGCCAAATATACATGAAATTGGTTAAAGGCATGAATGGGTTGGCAAACATTACAGAAGTTCAGCTGCCAATTTTGAACCCCAATAAAGTCAATGGAAGGCAAATGTAAAAAAATCAGTTCTGGCTATTTTAAAGGCTTCTAGGTAAGGGATTGTCATACAAATTACACTGGGGGGGGGGGGGGGACACTGTCTTGGGAAACATGTACTGTATGTACCAAAGTAAAAAAAAAATTGTTTAGCAGGGAGTAGAAATTTTTATAATGCTTAAAGGGGTTGTAAAGGTAAAAGTTTTTTCACCTTAATGCATTCTAATAAGGTGAAAAAACTTCCGACAATACCGCCGCCCCCAGCCCCCCCGTTTTACTTACCTGACCCCTCGAAAGTCCTGCACTCGCTCCCGACATCCATTTCGCCGCTCAGCCTGGCCGCTGATTGGCTACAGTGGATGGATTGAAAGCAGCGCAGCCATTGGCTCGCGCTGCTGTCAATCACTTCCAATGACGTGGTGCGCTGGGGGGGCGGGGCCGAGTGATACAGTGAGCGGCTACAGCCGCCGGCTGTATCACGGGAGCGCGCCCGCAAAAACTAACCACCATGCGAGGGAGCTTGCATTTAGGTGGTTAGTTCTCTCGGGGAGGAGCTGAAACAGCTGCCGAGGGACCCCAGAAGACCAGGTTCGGGGCCACTCTGTGCAAAACGAGCTGCACAGTGAAGGTAAGTATAACATGTTTGTTATTTAAAAAAAAAAAAATTACCTTTACAACCCCTTTAAGGCCGGCCATACACGTGTAGAACCATTAACGGGTAGGCTGAATGTACCAAGTCGATCGATCAACTTGGGCACAACCAGCCTGCCAGATTTGCTTCCAATTATTGCAAGCAGCTGCTATAGCTGCTAGCGATAATCACTGTCTTCCTTCGGCGGGGATGGCTTCCCTCGCCCTCCCCCGCTGGGAGAAGACAATGTCTTGACAGGAGGGATTCCCCTATCAGTATCTAGCAAATTTCTTTCCTGCAACCCGTGACTGCAGGAAAGAATCTCGCACTGTCTATGCCCGGGCTAAGGCAAAATATTTAAAATGCAAGATTCCTTTAAATACTACTGCGGCAAAACTGGTATTTGGTGCCAGTTTACACTGGAATGCGGACGTTCCTGTGCGGTCCAGTTTTGCAGCCCATTAATGGGGGTCGCCGTTACCAGGGGTGTGTGGAAGCAATCGGGTGGCAGCACAGCGGCCCGAAACGCTTCCACCAGACAGGCAGGGGTCTGCTTGTCAGACTTACACACAATTCTCGTGTTTGTAGCTACCGGAATGTGTTTAAAATCCCCGTTGTCAGGTTGGTACGATGTACGGACCTGGAAGCGAAAGGTTTAACAAAAAGATAAATAAACATAAGACTAAAAATGCAATATATAGCAGCTTATAGTCCTTTTATGTGTTGGATGCATAGTTATTTTTGAAAGGAAAAAGCACTCGCCCAACGTGGGGCTCGAACCCACGACCCTGAGATTAAGAGTCTCATGCTCTACCGACTGAGCTAGCCGGGCAACTAGGAATTTCCAGAAGCTCTAAAAAGTTGCAACTTAAAAGTTAAAAATCAAAGCACGTTTTCCTGACTCCTTATAATTTATTGAAAGCCCAACTACTGAAAATGAATGCATTTGTTTGAATCTGTATACCATAAATGCAAAATTAGTGTTTGACAAGTCCAAACCATTCCCGCTAAGTCACTTTTTACTGCGATATTGCTTAGTATCTATAATACTGCACTTCCGCAGTATATGCAAGAACTGTAAGATCTCCTACTATACTGTCAGTAGAAACAACAGTTCATACATACACCCCCATTTGTCCCTTGTATAAACAATTTATTAGCTTTCCACTGAATTTCTATTAAAAAAAAAAAAAAAGATCAATGCCATACCCCTATACAGGTGTATATATATATATATATATATATATATATATATATATATATATATATATATATATATATATATATATATATATATATAGCATATAAAGAAAAAGGTTGATGAATAAAGTGGTACTTTTAAGGCGTATTATCTTACATTAAAATACTACTTTTTGGATATATGGTGGATCCATATCTGGGGATGTTAGTGGAGTGGGGTCTGATTGCTGATGCGCCCCCTATTAGCCCCTGTCTTTGGACCTTTCCGCACCCAGGGTTGCCAACCTAGCGTAGTCATACCAGGGAAAATTTACTTTTTAATAATTCTGATTATTTCTGTACAAATCATTTTGTGAATGAATTAATATACTGTCGGCTCCTGAAGAAGTGGATAATGTCCATGAAACGCATCGGGCCACAAGAAATCTGTATTTTGTGAGAATATATACTGTTCAGTCACAATCGCGTTTTAAAGCGGGGGTCCACCCACACCGCCAAAAAAAAAAATTATTAAAAGCCAGCAGCTACAAATACTGCAGCTGCTGACTTTTAAAACATGGCCACTTACCTGTCCCAGGGTCCAGCGATGTCGGCAGGCGCGGCCGAGAACCCGCTCGGTTCTCGGCAGCTGCCGCCGCCATCCTAGGTGAGGGAATCAGGAAGTGAAGCGTTGCGTCTTCACTTCCCGGTTCCCTACTGCGCATGCGCGAGTCGCGCTGCGCATCGTAACTGGTCCCCGCTCTCTCCTGGGAGCTGTGTGTTCCCAGGAGACAGCGCAAAGGGACGGGAAGAGGCATAGACTCCCATGGGAGTCTATGCCGGAAGTGGGTGCAAATACCTGTCTTAGACAGGTATCTGCACCCCCCTCCCCCCTGAAAGGTGCCAAATGTGACACCGGAGGGGGGGGGGGATTCCGAAAAGCGGAAGTTCCAATTTTGTGTAGAACTCTGCTTTAATGCTCGTTTTGTAACGTGGTGTCTTATGATATTTTGTACAACATAATGAAGAGCATTTTATGGATGTTGACTTTAATAAAAAGTAGTATTTTAATGTAAGATGATGTACCTCAAAAGTCCTACTTTTTGCAACAACCTTTTTCTTTATCCGCTATATACTGCTAGCTTTCTATATGAGCTCTTTACATTTAAGTATAACTAAAGGCAAAACCTTTTTTTTTTTAAATTTTGGACAGAGTGGTGAGAGATTGGAATGCTTGTCAGTTTTTATTGCTGTCTGTGCCCCTGTTAAGGAGATTCACCCTCTCTTTTTGTCCTGTTTACCATTATCGTTGAAAGTGAAAGTAAAAGAAAACCCCAAATTTTGGGTTGTTCCCAGAAAAGTATTAGAGGGGAAACGGCACACTAATTCTGGTGACCTGGGGTCCTCAAGGAATTCCCATAATTTGCAGGGATTTACTCTCACTTCCTGTTTGGCTATGGTACAGGAAGTGAAGGGAAATCTCCACAATGGGACACAGATGGCGAAAAAAAAGTCTGATGGGTTATAACCCTCCCTTGCTGTAAATGAAAAAAAAAAAGTTTTGCCTATAGTTCTACTTTAACCTTATAAGAAAGCATTGCCTTACAAGTCAAAAGGAAACTCTGGGTGAAGAAATAAAGGGGAACATAACTACATCTTTTCTACTGCAAACCATGATCCTCTTTATTCTGCTACAAATTATAAATTAGGTAGTTTACGATGCTGTCAGCTAGCAATCCTTCAAACAGAAACCCTTTTCCCCCGTACACACGGTCGGACATTGATCGGACATTCCGAGAACAAAATCCTAGGATTTTTTCCGACGGATGTTGGCTCAAACTTGTCTTGCATACACACAGTCACACAAAGTTGTCGGAAAATCCGATCATTCTGAACGCGGTGACGTAAAACACGTACGTCGGGACTATAAACGGGGCAGTGGCCAATAGCTTTCATCTCTTTATTTATTCTGAGCATGTGTGGCACTTTGTGCGTCGGATTTGTGTACACAAGATCGGAAATTCCGACAACGTATTTTGTTGTCGGAAAATTTTATAGCCTGCTCTCAAACTTTGTGTGTGGGAAAATCCGATGGAAAATGTGTGATGGAGCCTACACACGGTCGGAATTTCCGACAAAAAGGTCCTATCACACATTTTCCGTCGGAAAATCCGACCGTGTGTACGGGGCATAAGGCTCCGTTCACACCATGGCGTTCAGGATCGTGGGCGGAATCGCTGCAATTCTACCTGTGATTCTCGAATTGCCACAAAACGTGGTATGCGCTTGCGATCCCCTTACGTTCAATGGCACCCCAACCGCGGCACGATTTTGCCACGTTTGTCACCCGACACTTCTGGAACTTCTTTTGGGCAACAGGATTTAGGGGTGACAATCGTGGCAAAATTGCGGCGTGATTGGGATGACATTGAAAGTAACAGGATCGCAAGCGGGTCCCAAGTTTTGTGGCAATTCGGGAATCGCGGGCAAAATCGCAGTGATTCCACCTGCAATCTGGAAAGCCATTGTGTGAATGGAGCCTTAACTAGTAAGCAATGTACAAATATGTATATTATGGATGAAGCATTTTATCTCCTGTGTGGGATAAGATAACAAAATTTTCTCATAGGAACCCACATGGTGACACAACCAAAGCCACTCACCCCTTCATGAGGGATAGGCAGTCCTTGGGTACAAAGTGTCCATTTGGAGTCACCCGGTGTCCAATAATATATAGTTTTATAAAACTGCTCCGTGTTTTCCCCACCCAAAACATAGATTCTTTGATTCCATTGCACAACTCCAGCAGATGCTATCTTCTCAGGAAGTGGTGGGATTTTGAGTTCCTGGGACACCCAACCCTGTTCATCTAAGCACAAACATTTTGATGTGGCTACCGCCTGCCCTGTGGATGGACAATAATTATCATAGCCACCAATCACAAACACCTTGTTACCTAATGTCACTGCTCCTCCAAATGCCACAACAATTTTATTTGGAACGTGACTCCACAAATCTGAATTTGTATCATAAATCAGTAGTCCCTTCTCACTAAATAAACGGTCCTGCCCAGTTTCTCCTCCTATGAAGTACAGTTTACCTTTTAACTTTGTGGATGCAAAAGCACATAATGGAAATGGTAGTTTAGATAACTCAGACCAACAATTTTTGGATAGGTCAAAACATTCCATTGAGTCCATAACGTCATCTCTATTCCGTCCTCCCACTGCAAATAGTTTCTTCCTATAAGATAAGAATCCATGTAGAGCCCTTGGGCTCTTCATACATGGAAATTCTGTCCAGCTGTTTGTTAATGAATCATAAACATGGAAAGTCTGGGAAACAGAATCGTCCTGGTTCATCCCCCCGGTCACATACAAATAGTTCTCTACAGCAAGACATCCAGGATACATCAAAGATTTTAAGGGAGTAATCTGATCCCACTCATTGGAAACAGGGTCATAGCAGTCAAGAAAGAAATCATTATCATCAAGAGTGTGGTCTTCTCTGGCCTGAAGGTCCATGCAAACAATCTGGTTTCCAAACATACCTTGGCGTAGTTTGAAAGGGACTGGTTCCTGAAGACCAGACAGCTCTGGAATTAAGTCTCTTTTGACTTCTTCTAGCTCATGGGGTGACATTAATGGAAACCGGATGACTCTACATAGCTCTTCAGGAAATGGGCTGCCTGCAGCCTTGTTTGCTTTCCACCAGTGAAGAGCCATGCGATAGATGCAAAGCTCTGAAGATACCATCAACTGATCCGAGGAAAGAATGCTTATTAATTCATCCTGCTCCAAATGGAGAATATCTTCTTTTTCATAAAGACTGGTTATGTTCCAGCTGATGTATTGAATAGCTACCCTTTGAAGTGTGATGTGATTATGGCTGTGAGCCAGTCTGTAAATCCAGAAGCAGTTATCGTTCGTTAGCTGGTTGATGAGAAACCTAAAGTAAGGCATAATGGAAAAGTCTCATAAGTCTTATTAGAAGATGCTGAAGTTATACGCTGTTATTCATTGCACACACCTTTATCATAACAACAATGAAAGATGATAATAAAATCGTTGCCGTAGATTCGGAAAATCAACCACTTAGTCTTTTTATATGCACATAGAGTTAGAGAGAGAGAGAATGGGAGAGAGAAAGGGAGAGAGAGAAGATGAGAGAGAGAGAAGGGGAGAGAGAGAGAGAGAAGGGGAGAGAGAGAAAGGGAGAGAGAGGCAACCAGGGGGAGAGTGAAAGCTGCAACCAGTAGAGGTTTATTTGAGGAGAAACCTCATTAAGACCCCTTTCACACTGGGGCGGTTTGCAGGCGTTATTGCGCTAAAAATACCGCCTGCAAACCGACCCGAAACAGCCGCTGCTGTTTGTTCAGTTTGAAAGCCCGAGGGCTTTCACATTAAAGCGGTGCTCTGGCAGGAGAAGAAAAAATCTCCTGCAAGCCGCATCTTTGGAGCGGTGAAGGAGCGGTGTATTCACCGCTCCTAAACCGCTCCTGCCCATTGAAATCAATGGGACAGCGCGGCTATACCGCGGCAATACCGCGGCTATAGCCGCGCTGTACGAGTGGTTTTAACCCTTTTTCGGCCGCCAGCGGGGGGTTAAAACCGCACCGCTAACGGCCGAATACCGCGGTAAAACAGCGCTAAAAATAGCGCTGTTTTACCGCCGACACCCCCTACCGCAGTGTGAAAGCAGCCTTAATCACCACAATTGGCCATCATGGCAATAATGCTGTTTGCATCCCAATCATTATTGTGGGACCTGTGACTGCCAGTCACATCACGGTTCCTGGCCTATCATCGCAGATGCTCAATAGGGTTTAGGTCTGGAGACATGCTTGATCCATCCATCACCTTTACCCTCAGCTTCTTTAGCAAGGCAGTGGTCGTCTTGGAGCTGTGTTTGGGGTCGTTATGTTGGAATACTAACCTGCGGCCCAGTCTCCAAAGGGAAGGGATCATGCTCTGCTTCAGTATGTTGCAGTACATGTTGGCATTCATGGTTCCCTCAATGAACTGTAGCTCCCCAGTGCCGGTGTTGTAAAAAAAACCTTGACTCATGCAGAAGCTCGACCGCATCACTTCCAGTGTGGCTGCATCACAAAACAGCTGATCGCGGGGCTCCACTGCGCATGCGCGGCTTCACCGTGGCTATACCGCGCATGCGCAGATGCTCATTTCAAGCGAGAAAAATTATAGACTGGAGGGGGCGGGCAGAGGTGGTTGCTTAATTACATCATCGGCAGCACCGCCTTCAGCCCTGCCCCTTACCTCGCCCCTAGCCTGCTCTGGAGAAGGGGGGCGGGCCCCCTTGCAACGTAGCACTATGTATATCAATTGGACTGAGGTCGAGAGAAAATATAGAGCTGCACCGCCTCCAGCCCCGCCCCTAGCATGCTCTGCTGAATGGGGGCGGGCCCCGTGCATAGCACTGTGTATATCAATGGCAGGTCCAGGAAAAATATAGAGCTGTACCTGTGGGAGGGGCCAAGCCTTTGCATAGAAGACATTCCTCATCAATATGAGCATCCACACTGCATGATGTACATAATGTGAAGGGTTGTGCAATCTGTTCAGGAACAAAAACAGCAGCCTGACACACAGAGCCCCCGCTTACACAAATCTGTCTGTGCACAGCCCTGCAAAAAACATATATGGGAGGTCAAGGAAAACTATACAGCAGTATCTGTGGCAGTGGCGGCTGCTGCTCAAAAATTTTGGGGGTTGCGCAAACAAACTGAAAAATACTGAAACCACCCCACCCCCCAATCAATTGCAGCCTCACTGTGCCCGTCAAATGCAGCCATTTGTGGCCACCATATGCAGCCACTTGTGCCCGCCATACACAGCCATTTGTGCTCATCATATGCAGCCACTTGTGCCCGTCATATGCAGCCACTTGTGCCTGTCAAATGCAGCCACTTGTGCCCGTCAAATGCAGCCACTTGTGCCCGTCAAATGCAGCCACTGTGCCCCATCATAAGCAGCCACTGTGCCCATCATATGCAGCCACTGTGCCCATCATATGCAGCCACTTATGCCCATCATATGCAGCCACTTATGCCCATCATATGCAGCCATCTGTGCCCGTCATACGCAGCCATTTGTGCCCAACATACGCAGCTATTTGTGCCCAACATATGCAGCCATTTGTGCCTGTCAAATGCAGTCACTTGTGCCCATCATATGCAGCAGGAGAGGGCACCAGAGTGTTTGGAGGAGGAGAGGGCCCCCAGGGTGGCCATTTAGTGAAGAAGAGGGCCCCTGGGTGGCCGGGGGAGAAGGAGAGGATACCCTTCTCTCCTCCGGAGGACGGGGACACCCTTCTCTCCCCCGGAGGACGGGGACACCCTTCTCTCCCCCGGAGGACTTGGTAACTGACTTTATCAAGCAATGTGAAGACAACAGTCTGCCATGAGCAGTATTTACATAAGGGTGGGCTGTCATTGATTGGGTAACATCACACATCACTAGGAAAGATCGTGTTGGATAATGCCGCGTACACCCGATCGGACATCCTGACAACAAAATCCATGGATTTTTTCCGACGGATGTTGGCTCAAACTTGTCTTGCATACACAAGGTCACACAAAGCTTGTGACGTACAACACGTACGACGAGCCGAGAAAAATGAAGTTCAATAGCCAGTGCGACTCTTCTGCTTGATTCCAAGCATGCGTGAAACTGTGCGTCAGAATTGTGTACACACAATCGGAATTTCATTTCCAGATCTCAAATTTTGTGTGACGGAAATTCAGATGGAAAATGTCTGATGGAGCCTACACACAGTCGGAATTTCCAACAAAAAGCTCCCATCGAACATTTTCCGTCGGAAAATCAGACCGTGTGTACGGGGCATTAGTCTGTAAACATCTGATCAGCCTTGGCTCTTCAAGTTGGATGAAAGGAAGCGATGGCAGGGTCAGACAATAAGAATGTGAATTAGAAGTGATGATTTTTGTGCCTGGGTGTTTGTATCTAACAATCTACATAATGTGTAAAGTGAGAGCAGCAACATAAGTATTTATTGTCCATCAGAACATCTCCACATACACGAGACTCGATGTCAGAGAAGAAATGAAATGAAGAGGAATAAACCTCAGGCTGCCCCCCGTGCTATATACTGGCGATCTCATATCTGTATAGGGGGGAGAATTTCACAACTTACAGAGACACAACTGAGCGAGGCGTGGCTACAGGAGCGGCGCCTGTAAGTACAGGCCTTGATAGTCGTGTAAGGGGAGCACACAGAGGGGTCAGTTCTGATAAGAGCTGTCACAGGAGGGCCCTCACACAATACACAAGGGAGGCAGGGCGGTGAGGTTGGCACACACAGGGTGATCAGGCAGGGTTGTGAGGGTGGCACACTAAGAGTGATCAGGTTCCTGTTCTTAGGGGAGGTGGGGTCCTGGTTCCCAGGGAACATGGGTGAGATGGATTTCCCGTTGCTGGTGTTCTGCTGATAAAGGTCCCCCGTCGGATAGTGTCTGCCCTGTACTGCGCAGGCGCAGTACGGAGGACAAAGGAGACACCGAAATCCAGTAAACAAGTTAGGTGCCCTGTCGAGAAAGGTCCGAACATGAACAGCTGTTCATCAGCTGTACACGGCACCTGCGCAATTAACACTACATCGTGCCACACGCTCTCGCATGCTCCCGATGCTCGTGCAACTTTGCAAGGGGTGAGTGTAGGGGCGGATGCATATAGAAGAGGCCGCATGATGCATCTGCCCCTTACACGCTTCTCAATAATATATCCGCCCCTATGAGAAATCCATCCCCATCGTATGAGCTCTGGCCATCATGCGACCTCTTCTGAATGCTTCCGCCCCTTGCAGAGTTGCACAAGCATCGGGAGCGTGTGGCACGATGTATTGTTAATTGCGCAGGCGTGTACTGCTGATGAACAGCTGTTCATGCTCGGAGACTTTCTGCGTCTCCTTTGTCCTCCCTATTGCGCAAGCGCTGCGCCTGCGCAGTACAGGGCGGACACTATCTGAAGGGGAACCTTTCTCGACAGGACACCAAACTTGTTTACTAGATTTGCAGCAGTCTCCAGTTACTAGGGCAACCCGTGACGTGGAGCAGGGATTTGGCTGTTCCGTTCTGTGATTGGTTGGTCAGACCATTACTTACGGGCTGGCTGAGCGGCAGATGGACTGTGCAGGGAGAAGAGTGAGGACGTGTTTACCTGGATCTCCCGTCCACATCGGATATCATGCCGATTGCTTCAGCACAACATTTCTCAGATAAATCACATCTCATCTAGAGGGGAATACCGAGGGCTGTCTGTGTAAAAAAGCCCAGTCCTGGATAGGTATCTGAAAACATTCCTCTGCCACTAAAGTCCCTTCTACAGCCCTCATATTATCATATACAATGAGCTTCCTGAACATGAGTGTCTGCAATTCTTTTTTTATTTCCAAAACAATTCTTTACATTAACCACTTCAGCCCCGGAAAATTTTACCCCCTTAATGACCAGGCCATTATGAGCGATACAGCACTGCATCACTTTAACTGACAATTGTGCGGTCGTGTGAAGCTGTACACAAACTAAATTTGCGCCCTTTTTTCCCCACAAATAGAGCTTTCTTTTGGTGCTATTTGATCACCTCTGCGTTTTTTATTTTTTGCGCTATAAACAAAAAAAGCGACAATTTAAAAAAATATATTTTTTACTTTTTGCTATAATAAATATCCCCAAAAATGTTTTTAAAAAACAAAATTTCATCAGTTTAGGCCAATATATATTCTACATATTTTTGGTAAACAAAAACGCAATAAGCGTATATTGATTGGTTTGCGCAAAAGTTATAGCGCCTACAAACTATGGGAAAGATTTATGGCATTTTTTATTATTTATTCATTTTTTTACTAGTAATGGCGGCAATCTGTGATTTTTAGCGGTATTGTGACGGACAGATTGGATACTTTTGACACATTTTTAGGACCAGTGACATTTATACAGCGATCAGTGCTATAAATATGCACTAATTACTGTGTAAATGTCACTGGCAGGGAAGGGGTTAACACTAGGGGGCGATCAAGGGGTTAAATGTGTGTTCTCTCAGCGTGTTCTAACTGTATGGGGAGAAGACTGACTGGGGGAGGAGACATTGTTGTTTCTACTCCAGGATTGAGTGTGCTACATACCCTAAGTCTGGAAAGGAGTACTTAGTGTTGTACTGACTGCCTGGCCACTGCAGCGGCTTGACACTTGTCATACTTTTTTTTTTTTTTGGTCTAGGATTGAGTGTGCTACATACCCTAAGTCTGGAAAGGAGTACTGGGGTTGTATGCACGGCCTGGCCACTGCAGCGGCTTGACACTTGTCACCCTTTTTTTTGGTCTGGGATTGAGTGTGCTACATACCCTAAGTCTGGAAAGGAGTACTGGGGTTGTACACACAACCTGACCACCGCAGCGGCTTGACACTTGTCAACCTCTCTTTTTTTTTTTTTTTGGTCTAGGATTGAGTGTACTACATACCATAGGGGCCTGTGTCGACAGGCTTTTGTTCTCTTCAAGAGGGTTTTTAATTCCTATACAAGCCTTTGAGAATGCAAAACCTGCCTAAACGAGAAGTTTGAGAATACAAAAAAATTAACTATCATACTCACCTAGATGGATGCAGCAGCAATCATAGCTTTAGCTGTCCCCTGCAGGCTCTAAACTGAGTGACCAAAAACCACTGAACATTTACCGTATATACTCGAGTATAAGTCAACCCGAATATAAGCCGAGGCACCTAATTTTACCACAAAAAACTGGGAAAACTTATTGACTCGAGTGGGTGAGAAATGCGCAGCTACTGTAAGTGGAAAAGAGGGTCAACAATGCCCATTTGCAGTCACACTGTGCCCATTTGCAGTCTCACTGTGCCCATTTGCAGCCATAGGTCTCCCAAACTTCAAACTCGGTAGTTAAGGGTTCCTAGATGCCCCCTAGCTGCTGCCAAAATTTGGGGTCTCTGGACCCAAAGGGTCCTGAAATGACATTGCTGCAGATGGACACAGTTGACTGACTTTGGGGCCCTGTATTTCGGGGCCACTTGATGCTAGGAACCCCAAATTTGGTGTGCAAACCCAGTGGAACTAGCACTACAACATATCCAAAGCTGGGGTTCCTAGCACTAAGTGGCTTCGAGATATGGGGCCCCAAAATTAGTTCGGAAAATGTCAAGCACTTTTCTGCAGCAGAGAATGACATTTTCCGAACCGACTTTGGGGCCCCATATCTCGGGGGAACTTGGTGCTAGGAACCCCAGCTTGGATATGTTGTAGTGCTAGTTCCACTGGGTTTGCATGCCAAATTTGGGGTTCCTAGCACCAAGTGGTCCCAAGATACAGGGCCCCAAAATCGGTTCGGAAAATGTCATTCTTTGCACCAGAAAAATGCTTGACTCGAGTATAAGCCGAGGGGGGCACTTTCAGCACAAATAAATGTGCTGAAAAACTCGGCTTATACTTGAGTATATACGGTAATTCTCGGTATTCAATCACTGGATCCCTGTTCTGCCCCCATAGCGCTCACTTGGGGAAGCAGTCTGTGTAAAGGGCAGGAGCAGCTGGCTCAGTCTCCCAGCAGTTCACTGAGAGGCTGAGCCAGCTGCTGGTCCAGGCATCTAGATGGATCCCAACTTTAAAGTTGGGATCTTTCCAGAGCTTGAACCGGCTGAGTGATGGCAGCTTTAGCCTGCTGTTGGCTGAAAACAGGTCACAGGAGTGCAGAATGAAGTGCAACTCCTGTGATCCCTGGAGGAGTAGGGCCAAAATAGCTTTGGCCATACTTCTCCTTTAGAGCAGGTCAAAGGCAGGTCAGAAGAAGGTCAACTACAGGTCAAATTAACCCAATAATAAATTCTGAATGGTCGCAGAAGCATCTCCAATCAATGTCAAACTGATGAAAACAACAAAAGCCCTAGCAGCTATCTTCCATGAGACCTCCTGGCCAGTAGTGCTTGTAGCTGCTCACAGACATGATATCATCACTTATATGTATTATATAATGGTCAAGTACCTGCTGCACAGATCCTGCATAGCTGTAATCTGCAGTCGGCCGGACACAGTAAACAGCTCTTCAACAGAGCCCAGGCCGAGAGCAGACTCACCGCTGTATATGAAGTGAAGGATGCTCTGTATGACAGAAGAGGGGACATCCAGAAGGCAAACCTCTCCATGTTCAGATTCTAACATAGAGCTAGTGAACATGGCACGGAAATAGGGGCTGACTGAAGCAAGTACAACCCTGCAAAAAGTAAAAAAAAAAAAAAAATAGAATAAAATAATAGGACAAAATGATTGAGCACTCTGTGTAAACAAGTACAGTACCATAGCTTCTGTAAGCATGAAGTCCCTCCAAAACTATTATTGCTGGGGGATCTATTGTTGCTTGGGGGGACCTATTGTTATTGGAGTGGGGTCCATTGTCCTGGGGGAGTCTATTGTTGCTTGGGGTGATCTATTGTTGCTGGCTCTAGGGGATCTAGTTTACTGCTTTTCTTATTAGACAAGAACAAATTCCATACAAAGTATTTAGCACTACAAAATGATACTTGGGGCAGTACAAGGAGGTGGGTAGGGGGGTGAAACCAAGGGACAGTGGATAGGGCGCAGAGACAAGGGGAGACGCAGAAGGGGGAGTTTCTGCACCTATTCTCTGAGAAAAAAAGCCCTAAAAGTGTTGAAAGACATCTTTTGTTTTTCTGTTATACTTTACACATTTTGTAAATGTAATACACCTACCTGTGGCAGGGGAACCTTCTGCTCGCAGTTATTATGGTTGCATCACACAGCATTTCTGTAAGGTAGAGCTCACGTAGACCTATCCACAACATAAAACACAATACAGTTTTTTGCTTCTAATGGGGCGTACACACGGGCGGACTTTTCGACCGGACTGGTCCGACGGACTTTTGACGAACTTCCGACGGACTTTTTAATGAACGGACTTGCCTACACACGATCACACCAAAGTCCGACTGATTCGTACGTGATGACGTACACCGGACTAAAATAAGGAAGTTGATAGCCAGTAGCCAATAGCTGCCATAGCGTCATTTTTTGTCCGTCGGACTAGCATACAGACGAGCAGATTTCTGGGTCCGATGGAGTTACGACGTAAAGATTTGAAGCATGTTCCAAATCTAAAGTTCTGGAAAAGTCCGCTGAAGGTCCGATGAAGCCCACACACGATCGGATTGTCCGCCGGACTGGTCAAAAAGTCTGATCGTGTGTACGCCGCTTTAGGCATAATTCTCTTGGCTAAGTACAATTCATGGCCAAATTTATCTGGACTCCTATTTGATCACATCTCATACTACCATAAAGGAAACTGAAGCATATCTAAACCTAAAAACAAAAAAAATAATATATTGCAGCTTACCTGTTCTTAAATATATGGTGACTGCATTTGTTTTCAATTTTCAGGCCAAGAACATTTTCAGCAAGTACAGACATATCCATTGATCTTGCCAGAAATGTCATGTCTTCGGCACTTTCTGTGAATTGAACTAAAAGCAAGAAAACAACCCTATTTTCCTTCCAAGCTATCATCTGCAAATCATTAATTCCCCCCGACGTGCATTGGTAGTCGTAATCAGGGCAGCAGCAACCATGGCTCTCTTCACTGACATGTGGAGAAGTGAGTGTAGGCACGAAGGGACAGGAAGTTTATGTTTGTTTGTTTGTTTGTTATATATTAGATAAGTGAGTACACTCCACATTTTTGTAAATATTTTATATCTTTTCATGTGACAACACTGAAGAAATGACACTTTGCTACAATGTAAAGTAGTGAGTGTACAGCTTGTATAACTGTGTAAATTTGCTGTCCCCTCAAAATAACTCCCATTAATGTCTAAACCGCTGGCAACAAAAGTGAGTACACCCCTAAGTGAAAAATTTGGCCCAAAGTGTCAATATTTGTGTGGCCACCATTATTTCCCAGAGCTGCCTAAACCTTCTTGGGCATGGTGTTTACCAGAGCTTCACATGTTGCCACTGGAGTCCTCTTCTACTCCTCCATGATGACATCATTGAGCTGGTGGATGTTAGAGACCTTGCGCTCCTCCACCTTCTGTTTGAGGATGCCCCACAGATGCTCAATAGGGTTTAGGTCTGGAGACATGCTTGGCCAGTCCATCTCCTTTACTCTCAGCTTCTTTAGCAAGACAGTGGTCATCCTGGAGGTGTGTTTGGGGTTGTTATCATGTTGGAATATTGCTCTGTGGCCCAGTCACTGAAGGGAGGAGATCATGCTCTGCTTCAGTATGTCACAGTACATGTTGACATTCATGGTTCCCTCAATGAACTGTAGCTCCCCAGTGCCAGCAGCACTCATGCAGCCCCAGACCATGACACTCCCACCACCATGCTTGACTGTAGGCAAGACACACTTGTCTTTGTACTCCTCACCACGCTTGACACCATATAAACCAAATAAGTTTATCTTAGTCTCATCAGACCACAGGACATGGTTCCAGTAATCCATGTCCTTAGTCTGCTTGTCGTCAGCAAACTGTTTGCAGGCTTTCTTGTGCATCATCTTTAGAAGAGGCTTCCTTCTGGGACGACAGCCATGCAGACCAATTTGATGCAGCGTGTGGCGCATGGTCTGAGCACTGACAGGCTGACCCCCCACCCCTTCAATCTCTGCAGCAATGCTTGTAGCACTCATACATCTAATTCCCAAAGACAACCTCAGGATACGACGCTGAGCATGTGCACTCAACTTCTTTGGTAGACCATGGCAAGGTCTGTTCTGAGTGGACCCTGTCCTGTTAAACCACTATATGGTCTTGGCCATCATGCTGCAGCTCAGTTTCAGGGTCTTGGCAATCTTCTTATAGCCTAGGCCATTTTTATGTAGAGCAAAATTCTTTTTTTCAGATCCTCAGAGAGTTCTTTGCCATGAGGTGCCATGTTGAACTTCCAGTGACCAGTATGAGAGAGTGAGAGTGATACCCCCAAGCAGCTCCGCACGGATATAGCATGAATACCTTACTCACTTTTGTTGCCAGCGGTTTAGACATTAATGGCTGTGTGTTGAGTCATTTTGAGGGGACAGCAAATTTACACTGTTATACACTAACTACTTTACATTGTAGCGAAGTGTCATTTCTTCAGTGTTGTCACATGAAAAGATATAATAAAATATTTACAAAAATGTGAGGGGTGTACTCATTTTGTGAGATACTGTATACAGGCATCACTTTATACTGTAAGTGTTCTGCATTTTCCACTATACCTTTTATTATATCACATTCCAAAGTATTATGATCTTCAAGAAAGGCTTCCGTGTCTTCATCTATATACCACGGGGGATGCTTGGATGACTCTTCCATAGTGTGTCTGTGCAGAATGTAGGGTAAGATGACAAAGTATTAAGGTTTTTTTTTACCATGTTTGCCCAAAGCAATGAAAATAGTACAGCTTGAATGCAACCCAAACCTGTGTCAGTTGGATCAGCATGTGAATAGACTGGTACAAGACAGACAGAATCGGCCTGTCAGACTCTAGTAGACTTCAACAAAATGGTGGCCATCTGTACACAGATGCCAACTCCCTATTGCATAAATGTGAAGATGGGTAAAAGATGGCTTCAGCTTGTTCGTCACCTGTAGAGCTGTCCCTGTCACCTGTCACCTCAGAACTCCTATGATTAAACCCCGAAAAAGGCAAAACATGTCTGAGGAGTTCTCTACAGGTGCAGAACAGGAGCTGAAGCCATCTTTTACCCATCTCATTCACATTTATGCAACAGGAAGTTGGCATCTGTGTGCAGACGGACAGCAATTTGTTGAAGTCTACTTTGTATCATGTTAGTCATAGATATTAACAAGGAATTAAAAAATGTAAAAAGAAGGAAACAGCGTTTGCTGCCCCTCAGCCCAGAACCAGGTCACCCTCTGAAGAGACGAAGTGCCTATCATCAAGCAGGGGCTCGCCTTATATCCCACAAGCCACATAAATACTGGAGAAAAGAAAGCTGGCAGAACTCCATAGGATTCAACATTGACAACCTTTTGATCCAACAAAGTGACAAGTAGTCCCATGCGGGGACTCTTTGTCCATTTGTCTGGATTGATAAAATTGTCAGCATTGAATCTCGCTGTCAGCTTTCTTTTCTTACACACTTTTTTTAACTAAAAAATGTAGGTTACATTAGGGCTGGGGAAAAAATCGATTTAAATCTTGAATCGAGTTGAGAGGTCAAATCGATTCAAAATTTAAGCAAATCGATTTTTTTAGATTTTTTTTTTCACTGCGCCGGTCCCGAGGCGCTGCGGGCATGAGTTTTTAGGCGAGGCCGCGGCTTCGGCCTAGTCCGCGGCTACGGCCGGACGCCGCGGACTAGGTCGAAGCTGCGGCCTCGCCTAAAAACTCATGCCCGCAGCGCCTCCGGACCGGCGCGGACACCGCACCGGGCCTGAAGAGCTGCGGGCAAGGAGTTTTTAGGCGAGGCCGCGGCTTCGGTCAAGTCCGCGAGGCCGGACGCCGCGGACTAGGCCGAAGCCGCGGCCTCGCCTAAAAGCTCATGCCCGCAGCGCCTCGGGACCGGCGCGGTTTCCAAAAAAAAAAAAAACTCGATTCGAATCGTGAATCGAGTTTTTTTTAAGAGAATCGAAGATTTTTTTTTTTAAGAAAATCTCCCAGCTCTAGGTTACATAGTAAGTCAGGTTGAAAAAAGACACGAGTCCATCTAGGTGACACTTTTCTTTGGCTAACCGAATACACATTTGGGAGCAAACTTTGTAATACACTCACTTTTCAAGGTAATACCACACCTGTCGAAGAGAACTAAGGGGCCTATATATTTTTTTTTAACAGAGAGCAATTACTATTCTCCACCATGGCCGGATATAGGAGGGTGCTGGGGTGGGCTGGGCCCCCCCAGATTTCAATTGCGGCCCCCCAAAGCTTCCCAATCACGACCCCTTGCACAACTGACGACATGCCTGGCCATCTTCCATCCCTGCACTGGCTGTGCATGTACAGTGTGCATGTACAGTGCAGGGAAGAAAACTATGTTGAGTTCCTCTCTCCTGCTGCAGTGACCCCTGTTATACTTCCAGAAGGGTCCCTGTTCTATCCTCCCAGCAGTGACCCCGGAATGCTATCCTTCTAGCAGTGTCCCCTTAGCTCTATCCTTCCAGCGGTGACCCTGCCCTCTCTTCTTCCAGCGGTGACCCCTTTGTTCTATCCTGCCAGCAGTGACCCCTGTCCTCTTGCCCTGCCAGCAGTGACCCCTGTCCTCTGCCCTGCCAGCAGTGACCCCTGTCCTCTGCCCTGCCAGCATTGACCCCTGTCCTCTGCCCTGCCAGTGTTAACCTATGTCCTCTGCTCTGCCAGCAGAGACCCCTGTCCTCTGCCCTGGCAGTGTTAACCTCTGTTCTCTGTCCTGCCAGCCGTGACCCCTGTTCAGCCAGCATTGACCCCTGTCCTCTGCCCTGCCAGCAGTGAGCCCTGTCCTCTGCCTTGCCAGTGTTAACCTCTGTCCTCTGCCCTGCCAGCAGTGACCCCTTTCCTCTGCCCTGCCAGCAGAGACCCCTGTCCCTGCCAGCAGAGAGCCCTGTCCTCTGCCCTGCCAGCAGAGACCCCTGTCCTCTGCCCTGCCAGTGTTAACCTCTGTCCTCTGCCCTGCCAGCAGTGACCCCTGTCCTCTGCCCTGCCAGTGTTAACCTCTGTTTTCTGTCCTGCCAGCAGTGCCCCTGTCCTCTGCCCTACTTATTCCCAGTACACTGCCTTAGCAGTTCCTGTGCATAACCCTGCTGACCCACTGTACACTGCCCAGCTGACCCCTGTACTCTGTCCTAAAAACACTGGTCTACAAACTGATAATCATATCCTCTGCCCTGCTGACCTCCCATTCTCTGTCCCCCTGCCATTTTTTTACTGCACCCCCACATAAGACATGCTAGATCCGGCCCTGCTATCCACTCTGTTATATTCTGTAGGGATACTGCATTTATAAAATTGGGGCCATGTTATGCAGCCTTCTGTATCCTAAGGCATTCTGTGGTTGTGAACAAGCACAAGTTATCCGTGTGAAACCGGTCTACCAATGTTCCTGTAACGTCCTGTCTATGTCTACGTTTGGCATCTTAAAGGGTTTACTTCCTCTTTAAGTAAACTTACCTATTGGCAAAAGGTATAAAGGTAACAAAATCTCATGTAAAGTGAAGAGTTCTGCACAGCCAAACTATAGGCAGAGTAGAAATCACCATACACAGGAAGAGACAACTGTGTTCCAAGCCTCTTTCCCAAGCAGCTCCCTGATTGGATGAAGATGGCGCTTTGCTGCTAGTTAGTGGACGAATTCAGACACCTGACTGAACACCGTCTGCACACCCTTTGATGCTAAGCCTTCTCAGTTATCAGTAGTAGCCGAGAGCTACGCAGCTTTAGCCATGGATAACAGCAGTATGTTTGGAGTTTGAGTGATATCTTCTATCAACTAGCTCAAAATTTTAAAACACCAGCTTTGAAAAAAGGTTAGGATTCATTGTACGGAATTGCCTGACATGTTGAAGGTTTGTATTTTTTAACAGTTCTAGAGGCAATATAAAGTCATATGTATGCAGCAAAACAAAAAACTTGCAAAATATTTGTAAATGGGCGAGGTATGTAGAAAAGAAGGAATTCTGAGCCCTGTGCATAGCTTCCCATATGGTCTAGCGGTTAGGATTCCTGGTTTTCACCCAGGCGGCCCGGGTTCGACTCCCGGTATGGGAATGTGATCTTTTAAATCCTCCAAATTGTGTTTAACCACTTGAGTCCCAGTATACGTAACTTATACACACCCCTGTTAAGACCAGGGGCTTTTTTTTCAGATTTTGGACATGCTATAGATTGCCTTACAATTGCTGTTTTGTTCTGCAGTTAACCCAGCCAATCTCAATGTTCTTTTTTCTAGTACTCTCATTTGATACCAAACTTTAGACATGTGCACTGCCGAAAAATTAGTTAGTATTCAGGTTTTTTTCTTTTCCTTTTTCGGGTCATTCGTTATGATCGGAATTCGAAAATAAGAAAGAAGAATAGAAAATTTGAAAGAATAACTAACTAACTTATAATAACTATTAAATTATAGGTATTGGAATTTCCTTTCAAATTTGGCTGTTAGTGAACGTAACAAATACAAATTCATCCGAAGTTATGAATTATCCGAAATAACGAATGCCGCATCTAAACAAATGGAATGAATTAATAATAAAAAATAATAAAAAGTTTGTATTATTGTGATTTATTGTTATTTGTAATTTGTTACGTTCCATTCGTTTAGATACAGCATTCGTTATTTTCGATAATTCAGAACTTCAGATAAATTTGTAGTTGTTACGTTCATTAACAGCCAAATTTGAAAGGAAATTCCCTTTAATTTAATAGTTAGCAATAGTTAAGTTATTATTAGTTAGTTATTATTTCAGATTTTCAAATTTTTGGGTTTTCAAATTTGTCAATTTTCAAATTTCGGAATTTTCGAATTTTAAAAATATTCAAATTTATGAATATTCTGAAAAATGTGTTAAACGGGTTTTCGTTAATTTGAATTAACAAATTTGTTGAAATTTGTTAAAAAACTAATTCGGAATGAAACAAATTGCACATGTCTATCAGACTTTAACCACTTCCCATCACTGGACTTTCGGTGGTTCTACCTAGATGATGCCTGCAGCTGCGGGCATCATCCCGGTCAGTGGTGGCCCCTTCCATACGGGGCACTGCCCCCCTAATTCATGCGCCTGTCCCCTAATCTACATGCAGGACGCACGGATGTCAACAGAGTTTTTTTTTTTTAAGCTCTCTTGTAATAGCAACCGCAATCACAAGCAGTGGGAGGGTACGTCTCCCCCTCCCCCTGTCTTCCGTGGGTCTCTTGGGCTCCAGCGTCCCCAGCGACTAGCCGACATGTCCACCGGCTGCTGGACAGCCGAACAGAGCCAGAATCGGCTTTGATCGGCTGTTCGTTATAGTAAACCTGAAGCGATGACATGACATCACTTCCGGTCTACTCAAAAACTATCAGCGCCAGTTTTTAAAACTCAAAGGCATTCAAAAACACAGATCTTATAGACCTCAGATCTCTCCATAAAGAGGACCTGTCACGTGTTTATTGCTGTCACAAGGATGTTTACATTCCTTATGACAGCAATAAAAGTGATAAAACAAAATAATTAAATCAAGTGCAAAAAAAAAAAAGAAAAAAACTAAATTAATAATTTTAAAAAAGAGCATTTTTAAAGTGCCCCTGTCCTACTGTGCTTGCGCGCAAAGGTGAACGTGCACTTTGGTCCATCAAGAACGTCAGATCATAGGCAGTAATTTTAGCACCAGACCTCCTCTGTAAATCTAAAGTGGTAACATGTAAAGCCCTTTAAATCGTCGCCTATGGATAGTAAAATTTACATTGTTTGTCGCCATTGTACGGGCGTGTGCAAATTTTAAAGCGTGACATGTTTGGTATCTATATACTCAGCATAATCTTCATCTTTTGTATTTTACAAAGAAATTGGGTTAGTTATTGTGTTTTTTTTGCATTTAAAATTCCCCAAAAATTGCGTTTGAAAAACCTCTGTGCAAATACCATGTGACATAAAAAAATTGCAAAACCCACCCAATTTAATCTCTAGTGCCTTTGATTTAAAAAAAATATATAATATTTGGGGGTTCTAAGCAATTCCTAGCAAAAAATACTGATTGTTAAATGTCAACAAAAAGTGCCAGAAAAGGCCTGGGCTGGAAGTAGTTAAAATGATATAGGGGGGGGCGGGACCGGAAGTTGCCCTGCATGGACGCCTGAACCTTCAGCTCTCCACCAGCCCGCAGCGTTAAGGCCTGAAAGGGGGATTTTCAGCTACATTTTATGGGAGGCAGCAGGAGAACCAGATCCTCCAAACCCAGGGGATCATCCCAACCGCCGCCCGGCTCCACAACAACCCTCCACGGGTATTTTAAACCCTCCTCTATGTCCGAGGACGAGCGGGACAAGATGGCGCCGACGGCCCCTGCCTCCTCCACGAGGCAGTCACCGCAGCGGAGCTCGACATCCCCTTCACTACTCCAGAGCACAGTGGACCTAGATCGGGAGACAGGGGACCGGAGAAGCAGGGGATCGGCAGCGGTGAGTTCACCCCCTCCACTCCCAGCACAAGGGAAGCATCCCAGCCCGCCTCAGGACGCCTTACTAGGCCTCACTACCAACCCCTACACGCAGTGCTCACAGGCCTTCCCGCAGCTGCTGCACACCATGTCTGACCCATCCTTGTCCCTGGGAGGAACGGCGCCCCCCACACCTTCGCTGCAACCCAGTGATTTTCCCCCGCTGCCAGGGCCAGGGAACACGGGGGACATTGGACTGATATCAGAGATGAACTTTGACGGAGACACCCTCCAACCAATGTTCGCCCCCCCCCGGTCTCTCCTCAGCCGCAGCGACAGACCCGCCATAATGCCTCCAGGTCCACAGAGCAAAGAACAAGCCAGACAAAATCGTATGCCCAGGTAACAAGCTCGCCGACCTTGATCCCTATGGAGGTTAGGAACGGGGGCCTCCCCTCTCACTCACAGAGGCCTTCATGGGGGGACATGAAAGTTCCTCAACCACAACCTTGGGACTCTAGGGGATCAGCACCCTCCCAATTTGCAAGGGAACCATCCCCACCACATAGCCACATGGAGCACGCTCACCGCTTCCAGCACCCCACCTCGTGGCAGGACTGCCTTCAGGCTATTCCCACTAAGGAGGACTTCAGACTCCTTATTGAAGAAGTCAAGTCAGCTTGCCGAGCAGAAATCCAAGTGATACATGCTAACCTTAAACACCTATCTGAAAGGGTGGAGATGGCGGAGGAGGAAATTCAGGAGACCAAGCTGGCAGTACATCGCACCCAAGTACAGGGGGCCGACCACCATTTAATGCTCCGGAACATGCAGCGTCACCTTGAAGACTTGGATAACCGAGGACGTCGAAACAACATCCGTGTCCGGGGTCTACCTGAGTCAGAGGGTCCCGAAGATCTTCACGAAATTCTGCAACTCCTGTTTAACAATCTTCTGGGGGACCCCCCAAACAAACCCATTGAGATGGACCGTGCCCACCGTGCCCTCCGTCCCAAGGGACCCGTCTCCAGACCCCGAGACGTCATATGCAGGGTCCATTCCTTTCCCCTGAAAGAGGACATTTATAAAATTGGGGCCATGTTATGCAGCCTTCTGTATCCTAAGGCATTCTGTGGTTGTGAACAAGCACAAGTTATCCGTGTGAAACCGGTCTACCAATGTTCCTGTAACGTCCTGTCTATGTCTACGTTTGGCATCTTAAAGGGTTTACTTCCTCTTTAAGTAAACTTACCTATTGGCAAAAGGTATAAAGGTAACAAAATCTCATGTAAAGTGAAGAGTTCTGCACAGCCAAACTATAGGCAGAGTAGAAATCACCATACACAGGAAGAGACAACTGTGTTCCAAGCCTCTTTCCCAAGCAGCTCCCTGATTGGATGAAGATGGCGCTTTGCTGCTAGTTAGTGGACGAATTCAGACACCAGACTGAACACCGTCTGCACACCCTTTGATGCTAAGCCTTCTCAGTTATCAGTAGTAGCCGAGAGCTACGCAGCTTTAGCCATGGATAACAGCAGTATGTTTGGAGTTTGAGTGATATCTTCTATCAACTAGCTCAAAATTTTAAAACACCAGCTTTGAAAAAAGGTTAGGATTCATTGTACGGAATTGCCTGACATGTTGAAGGTTTGTATTTTTTAACAGTTCTAGAGGCAATATAAAGTCATATGTATGCAGCAAAACAAAAAACTTGCAAAATATTTGTAAATGGGCGAGGTATGTAGAAAAGAAGGAATTCTGAGCCCTGTGCATAGCTTCCCATATGGTCTAGCGGTTAGGATTCCTGGTTTTCACCCAGGTGGCCCGGGTTCGACTCCCGGTTTGGGAATGTGATCTTTTAAATCCTCCAAATTGTGTTTAACCACTTGAGTCCCAGTATACGTAACTTATACACACCCCTGTTAAGACCAGGGGCTTTTTTTTCAGATTTTGGACATGCTATAGATTGCCTTACAATTGCTGTTTTGTTCTGCAGTTAACCCAGCCAATCTCAATGTTCTTTTTTCTAGTACTCTCATTTGATACCAAACTTTAGACATGTGCACTGCCGAAAAATTAGTTAGTATTCAGGTTTTTTTCTTTTCCTTTTTCGGGTCATTCGTTATGATCGGAATTCGAAAATAAGAAAGAAGAATAGAAAATTTGAAAGAATAACTAACTAACTTATAATAACTATTAAATTATAGGTATTGGAATTTCCTTTCAAATTTGGCTGTTAGTGAACGTAACAAATACAAATTCATCCGAAGTTATGAATTATCCGAAATAACGAATGCCGCATCTAAACAAATGGAATGGAATGAATTAATAATAAAAAATAATAAAAAGTTTGTATTATTGTGATTTATTGTTATTTGTAATTTGTTACGTTCCATTCGTTTAGATACAGCATTCGTTATTTTCGATAATTCAGAACTTCAGATAAATTTGTAGTTGTTACGTTCATTAACAGCCAAATTTGAAAGGAAATTCCCTTTAATTTAATAGTTAGCAATAGTTAAGTTATTATTAGTTAGTTATTATTTCAGATTTTCAAATTTTTGGGTTTTCAAATTTGTCAATTTTCAAATTTCGGAATTTTCGAATTTTAAAAATATTCAAATTTATGAATATTCTGAAAAATGTGTTAAACGGGTTTTCGTTAATTTGAATTAACAAATTTGTTGAAATTTGTTAAAAAACTAATTCGGAATGAAACAAATTGCACATGTCTATCAGACTTTAACCACTTCCCATCACTGGACTTTCGGTGGTTCTACCTAGATGATGCCTGCAGCTGCGGGCATCATCCCGGTCAGTGGTGGCCCCTTCCATACGGGGCACTGCCCCCCTAATTCATGCGCCTGTCCCCTAATCTACATGCAGGACGCACGGATGTCAACAGAGTTTTTTTTTTTTTAAGCTCTCTTGTAATAGCAACCGCAATCACAAGCAGTGGGAGGGTACGTCTCCCCCTCCCCCTGTCTTCCGTGGGTCTCTTGGGCTCCAGCGTCCCCAGCGACTAGCCGACATGTCCACCGGCTGCTGGACAGCCGAACAGAGCCAGAATCGGCTTTGATCGGCTGTTCGTTATAGTAAACCTGAAGCGATGACATGACATCACTTCCGGTCTACTCAAAAACTATCAGCGCCAGTTTTTAAAACTCAAAGGCATTCAAAAACACAGATCTTATAGACCTCAGATCTCTCCATAAAGAGGACCTGTCACGTGTTTATTGCTGTCACAAGGATGTTTACATTCCTTATGACAGCAATAAAAGTGATAAAACAAAATAATTAAATCAAGTGCAAAAAAAAAAAAGAAAAAAACTAAATTAATAATTTTAAAAAAGAGCATTTTTAAAGTGCCCCTGTCCTACTGTGCTTGCGCGCAAAGGTGAACGTGCACTTTGGTCCATCAAGAACGTCAGATCATAGGCAGTAATTTTAGCACCAGACCTCCTCTGTAAATCTAAAGTGGTAACATGTAAAGCCCTTTAAATCGTCGCCTATGGATAGTAAAATTTACATTGTTTGTCGCCATTGTACGGGCGTGTGCAAATTTTAAAGCGTGACATGTTTGGTATCTATATACTCAGCATAATCTTCATCTTTTGTATTTTACAAAGAAATTGGGTTAGTTATTGTGTTTTTTTTGCATTTAAAATTCCCCAAAAATTGCGTTTGAAAAACCTCTGTGCAAATACCATGTGACATAAAAAAATTGCAAAACCCACCCAATTTAATCTCTAGTGCCTTTGATTTAAAAAAAATATATAATATTTGGGGGTTCTAAGCAATTCCTAGCAAAAAATACTGATTGTTAAATGTCAACAAAAAGTGCCAGAAAAGGCCTGGGCTGGAAGTAGTTAAAATGATATAGGGGGGGGCGGGACCGGAAGTTGCCCTGCATGGACGCCTGAACCTTCAGCTCTCCACCAGCCCGCAGCGTTAAGGCCTGAAAGGGGGATTTTCAGCTACATTTTATGGGAGGCAGCAGGAGAACCAGATCCTCCAAACCCAGGGGATCATCCCAACCGCCGCCCGGCTCCACAACAACCCTCCACGGGTATTTTAAACCCTCCTCTATGTCCGAGGACGAGCGGGACAAGATGGCGCCGACGGCCCCTGCCTCCTCCACGAGGCAGTCACCGCAGCGGAGCTCGACATCCCCTTCACTACTCCAGAGCACAGTGGACCTAGATCGGGAGACAGGGGACCGGAGAAGCAGGGGATCGGCAGCGGTGAGTTCACCCCCTCCACTCCCAGCACAAGGGAAGCATCCCAGCCCGCCTCAGGACGCCTTACTAGGCCTCACTACCAACCCCTACACGCAGTGCTCACAGGCCTTCCCGCAGCTGCTGCACACCATGTCTGACCCATCCTTGTCCCTGGGAGGAACGGCGCCCCCCACACCTTCGCTGCAACCCAGTGATTTTCCCCCGCTGCCAGGGCCAGGGAACACGGGGGACATTGGACTGATATCAGAGATGAACTTTGACGGAGACACCCTCCAACCAATGTTCGGCCCCCCCCGGTCTCTCCTCAGCCGCAGCGACAGACCCGCCATAATGCCTCCAGGTCCACAGAGCAAAGAACAAGCCAGACAAAATCGTATGCCCAGGTAACAAGCTCGCCGACCTTGATCCCTATGGAGGTTAGGAACGGGGGCCTCCCCTCTCACTCACAGAGGCCTTCATGGGGGGACATGAAAGTTCCTCAACCACAACCTTGGGACTCTAGGGGATCAGCACCCTCCCAATTTGCAAGGGAACCATCCCCACCACATAGCCACATGGAGCACGCTCACCGCTTCCAGCACCCCACCTCGTGGCAGGACTGCCTTCAGGCTATTCCCACTAAGGAGGACTTCAGACTCCTTATTGAAGAAGTCAAGTCAGCTTGCCGAGCAGAAATCCAAGTGATACATGCTAACCTTAAACACCTATCTGAAAGGGTGGAGATGGCGGAGGAGGAAATTCAGGAGACCAAGCTGGCAGTACATCGCACCCAAGTACAGGGGGCCGACCACCATTTAATGCTCCGGAACATGCAGCGTCACCTTGAAGACTTGGATAACGGAGGACGTCGAAACAACATCCGTGTCCGGGGTCTACCTGAGTCAGAGGGTCCCGAAGATCTTCACGAAATTCTGCAACTCCTGTTTAACAATCTTCTGGGGGACCCCCCAAACAAACCCATTGAGATGGACCGTGCCCACCGTGCCCTCCGTCCCAAGGGACCCGTCTCCAGACCCCGAGACGTCATATGCAGGGTCCATTCCTTTCCCCTGAAAGAGGACATTATGCGCAAAGCCCGCACCACAAAAAAGGTTCTTTTTGAAAACACGCAAGTCCAGCTATTTCCAGACCTCTCCTGGATAACTTTACAGAAACGCAGACTGCTCCAACCCCTACTCATTCTGCTCCAAGAAAACGACATCACCTACCGCTGGGGATTCCCCTTCAGCCTCACTGCCCGCCGGCAGGGAAAATCTGCAGTGCTACGCTTTCCAGAAGACTTGGAAAATTTTTGTGACACCATGGAGATCCCACCACCTCGCTTGCCTGAATGGGACTTAGTGGATTTGCCCACACCACCTCCCGTGGTGTGGCAGAAGATCCCACCAACTAAGCGATCCAGAGATCGGGACTCCCTCAGCGGATCCACCAAAGCAAAGCCTAAAAAAGGATGACTATTTTTCTCCCCTCTCCTGCCCCTCCCAATGCAGTTATAAGCTATTCCCCCTAGGCCTCCCCCGCCTATCACTCCATTAGCAACATAGGGCATCCCCTTTTGTTGGAGATAGGTCAGTGGTGGTTCTTTTGGTCACTGATCCCCCCCTAGAGGTCAACCCTACTAGAGTTCCCTATTGTCACTCTGTTTTGAGGACTTGAACACAGTCTCTACTGCCCGGGACAACAACAAAATGTTTATTACTACATGATATGCTACTAACCATTTTTCTCCTTTTCTTTTCTCCTCTCTACTTATTCTACTTCTTCTATCTCCCCCCCATCCCTTCTCTCTTCATGGCTCGCCGCAGGTCTGGGGCACTCACTCGACTACATCTCACGCTTGAACCTCATCGCTCCTTGGACTTCCGGGAGGGTCCACGGCTGGATAAGCTAAGTAATCTGTTGCACGCACACACCAATGACCATGGCTAAGATCTTATCGTTTAATGTCCACGGCTTGAACTCAAACAAAAAAAGGCATCTCGCATTGAGGGAGCTCAGGCAGATTGGGGCAGATGTAGCTATGCTGCAGGAGACACACTTCAATAGAGGGAGTGCTTTCGCCTTCGCATCCAAACAGTACCCCCAGATATATCAGGCCTTTAGTCCTCGTAAGCGAGCGGGTGTAGCCATCCTATTTAAAAAAGGCTCTCCATTTAAATGCTCCGAATCCTTCGTCGACCCGAGAGGACACTATATAATTTTGAGAGGTCAGTGGCAAACACAGGCGGTAACTTTCTGTAATATCTACGCACCCAATACCCATCAAATACATTTCCTGTCCAGGGTCCTCACCCGCCTGTTTAGACAATCCAATGATTATTTGATCATTGGCGGAGATTTCAACTTGGTGCACTCGGTAGGTCTAGACCGTCATGTGATTAATCCCGCAACCCATCAGACTCGGGCCGTCCGTGATTCCAAGTTGTTTCGTCAGCTGACCAGGCGCCATGCTTTATTCGATGCATGGAGAGCCCTACACCCAGGGGATAGGCAATACACATTTTATTCTGCCCCCGACCTCATGCATTCCCGCATAGACTATATCTTCGTTAATAACAATACCCTACGCGCCACCAAAACCGCCCAGATCCTCCCCATCTCTTGGTCCGACCATGCCCCAGTTCTTATATCACTAGAAATAGGCATTCCTACCCGTAAACCTAGTAATTGGCAGCTAAACAACTTCCTCCTACAACACATCCCGTCCAGATCGGAACTAGAGACAACTTTGCAGAACTACTTCCTAGAAAACAACACCCCCGAAGTCTCCCTAACCACTCTCTGGGAGGCTCACAAGGCAGTCCTAAGGGGACGGTGTATAGCGATCTCTTCGGCTATGAAGAAAAATGCGATGGCATTTAAAATTCAAGCCGAAAGAGACCTTAAGACTCTAGAACTCCGACTGCAGGTATCACCATCCCTAAACCTTCTCAAAAAAGTGATCTGCCTCAGAAACACCCTTCGAGACTTGGCGTTAGGACAGGTAGAGAAGGCACTTACTCGATTAAGACAAACATATTACGATAAAGGGAATAAGGCCCATACTATCCTGGCACGTAAACTCTCGGAGCGCTTTCACATGTCCACACCCCACCAAATTAAGGATAAAAAGGGGGCCCTCATGTCACACCCCCAAGACATAGCCCGTACCTTCGGAGAATTTTACACAACCCTTTATAATAACCCTGAAATTCCCCGAGACCCGCCCCCTCCTGACATAAAAGACCGTATGAGACAATACCTAGAGGAAAGTGGACTCCCCAAAATACAGAAGACGGACCTAATGTCACTTAATGCTCCAATTACAGAGGAAGAGCTAACGGCCACTATCAAAACCCTGCCCTCTCATAAATCACCTGGCCCAGACGGCCTTCCTTATGAGTATTATAAGGCATTCCTCCCGATTCTACTGCCCTATATGTGTAGGATGTTTAACGCCTTCTTTCAGAAAACCTCCATACCCACTGATATGCAGAGGTCGTTCCTCACGTTAATTCCTAAACCTGACAAGGATCCTTCTGTGTGTGCCAGCTACAGGCCAATTGCACTCCTAAACTCTGATTTAAAAATCTTTACTAAACTCCTTTCAATGCGACTGAACCTGATACTTCCCTCGCTAATACACAAGGATCAGGTGGGATTCGTCCCCCTACGTCAGGCGGGGGATAATACGAGACGAATTATTGACCTAATAGACGTGGCGAACAGGTTTAAGCTGCAGGCGTTAGTCCTTGGCCTAGACGCGGAAAAAGCTTTCGACAGCCTTGGCTGGACCTTCCTCTTCGCCAAGTTGAACTGCATGGGATTTCAGGGCCCATTTCTCCAAGCTATCAGACATCTGTACACTAACCCCTCGTCTCAAGTAAAAACTCCCTTTGCCCTATCACGGGCTTTTCCAATCGCGAATGGAACCCGCCAGGGGTGCCCACTCTCACCGCTACTTTTTGCGCTGTGTGTCGAGCCTCTGGCGGCGTCCATTCGAAAAAACCCGAACATCCACGGCATCCCGCTGAAAGACAGGGAATTTAAATTAGCCTTGTTTGCTGATGATATTATCCTCACCCTAACCCAGCCCAGAATATCACTCCCTAACTTACACGCCGAACTTGACTTATATAGATCCCTCTCGGGGTACAAGATAAACGCAGCTAAATCAGAAGCTCTACCCATCAATATTCCAACACAGGAGACCCAACACCTACAACACTATTTCCCCTACCATTGGAAGACATCATCACTGAAATACCTGGGAGTACAGATAACTCCCTCTTATTCCACCCTATACCGAGCCAATTAACTCTCTTTAAAACCATAAGGAACCTTCTACTAAAATGGAAGGCCCATCATATCTCCCTACTAGGGAGGATAGCTTCTGTTAAGATGGTTATCCTGCCGAAGCTGCTGTATTTGTTCCAAACTCTCCCCATCCCAATACCCCTATCGGAGCTGAAAAAACTCCAAGCGGATTTAACACGATTTGTTTGGAATTACAAAAGACATAGAATTTCACAATCAGTCATGACAGCGGCGCGATCAGACGGCGGATTATCATTTCCTGACCTAACTAAATACTACCAAGCCACCCAATTGCGAACCCTGGCCTCTTGGTTCACCCAACGCTCATATAATAAGTGGACAGAAATAGAAAAACTTTGGATGGCCCCAGTCCATCCAAACAGCATGCTGTGGAATGCGGAGGTGAAGGTGGGGTCCACTCAACTTTTGGGCCCCATGTTCCACATTAGTACACTTTGGCGTAAATTATCACGGCTTTATAAGCTACGCTCAGAAAGCTCACTCCTCACATCGTTCCTCTACAAACCCAAGCTGCCTGCAGGCCTCACTCACCAGATGTCTTATCCATGGGTGATGAGGAATCTGTTCCACTTTGGTCATTTGGTACACCCATGCACGCGCAGATTGTTGTCCTTCACGGAACTCCAGAAAAAATTTGATTTACCAAGGCAAGTGTTCTATGGATACTTGCAGATTAGGCACTACGCTCAATCAATTGCCCCGAATCTACAGTTCTCGGCCCCATCACCCTTTGAGGGATTGATGTTAGAAGGCTCGACCAGACGCGGGCTAATATCCGATATTTATCGGATACTGAACTCTTATAACTTTACAGACCATGGCAAACATCCGTACATGACCCGATGGGAGAGGTTCTTAGGGGAGGAGATCCCGGAAGCTACCTGGAAGACGATTTGGTCCCGGGCGGCTAAAAGCTCATTATGCACTCTGTACAAAGAGAATGCCTACAAGGTTCTTTTCTTCTGGTATATGACACCTGATGTCCTCCACACCATTTTCCCATCTAGTTCGGATAGATGTTGGCGGTGCATGAAGGACAGGGGGACCTTATATCACATCTACTGGTCATGTCCCAAAATAGCTCCCTTTTGGACGGAAACGCAATTATTGTTGAATCGCCTACTGGGCGTCCAGGTCCCCAAAGTCCCGAAACTGTTTCTTCTTGGTGTGTCTGGGCTACGTATATCCCGACACTCCAGGAAACTGCTAGGTCATGTTCTCACAGCAGCGAGATGCCTGGTAGCCCTCTATTGGAAGAAACAGATTCCACCCTCCCAAGCAGACCTCTATACCAGAATAAAGGACATAGAGCTAATGGAGAAAATGACAGCCAGGATACAAAACAGAATGGAGGCTCATGACATGGTCTGGGAGGAATGGCACAGGCGAGAGGACCCGCCCTAGGTCTGCGGCCAGACCCCCCCCCCCATCTCCCCTTCCCCCTCCCATCCCTCTTTTCTTTTTTCCTCCTTTATCTTCCTTATCTCTGTAAAATGCTAATACATACTCAGTCCAATGATGTTACTTGCTGGTTAAAAGCCTTAGATGATATGGAAGGTATTATACCACTACTGTATCCGGATGAGTATCATCAGAAGCTCAATGTCTATTGGCTAGACTGTTTACCAATTGCACTTAATTATAAGCGACACTACTGTTCTATGCATATGTATGTCTTTATGCCTAATAAAAAATTGTTATTTGAAAAAAAAAATAAAATGATATAGCATAATTATTTAAGAAATTTGAAAAAAAAAGGTGAAAATTGAGGAAAAAAGGCAGTTTTTGTTGATGTCGACCACATGAATTGTAAAAAGACAAGGCACAGTTACAGATTACCTTTATTGGCCTTCAAAATAATCACCATCCTTCACAACACACTTTTGGCAAAATTCATAATGCTTCTGGAAACTGTCAGCAAAGGCTTCTTTAGGAATCGATCGCAGAACCGGTGTCACATATTCTTGGATTGCGTCCATGTCTGCAAAACGTGCGCCTTTCATGAAGCTCCTCAGGTGGGGGAAACAGAAAGAAGTCTGCAGGTGTCAGATCAGGGGAGTATGGTGGATGATCGAGAACAGGTATGCCACGCTGAGCCAAGAGTTGGCGCACACGGATCGCATAGTGGGGTCTGATCCCCTGTGACAATGGTTCGCAGTTAGGATGGATCCTGGTCACACATGGTAATGAAATCTCCAGAAGGTTTCCATCCATTTTGCTTTCTGTTCTTCTGTCAGCTTGTGTGGCACAAACTGGGAACAGATCTTTCGTTTACCCAATTCTGCACAGACGATGGAGCGCACTGTGTCCTTGCTAATGCCCAATTCCTCTGCCATCAAGTCAGTCACCAATCTCATGCCACCATTTGTCGCATCATGTCTGGGATCCTGCTTGTCGACTGCTGACCCGAACGTGGCTCATCCTCAGTCATTTCCTTCCCATCGCTAAATCTCTTGAACACATTTTCTGCTCAAGGCTTCTGTCCTATACACTTGCACCAACATTTTATGCATCTCCACCACTGTTTTTCCCAAATTGTTAGCAGAGCTTGATGTTCACTTGTTGCTCCATTGCACTGTGACCCTATCTCTTACACTGACTACATTCGACTGTCCGCAGCGGATTTACCCCGGCGTTCACGTGTACTTCACGCTAGGTGGCGCCTCTCGATGTGGCTCTGGATAGCCATGTGCTTGCACGCGCACCTGGCCCAAGTTGATGTTGGGATATCAGACCTGTGATGGACTGATTACGGCCCTGGATTTTGGGGGAATGGTGCTCTTTGGGAGCTGTATGTCTGGGGACCCTTGAGGCAGTGTTACTTTGGATTCAGGTCCATGTCCCCCCAAGACACACAGACTCTGGGAACCCTGTATATGCCATATTAGAAATAGTGACTGATTCATACTGTTGGGACACATACTGTTAGAAGATGCTGATGTCATCAACTCCAGCCATCTGTCTGTCTTTTGTCTTCTATAATGTAAATAAGTCTAGTGTGGCTTCTAATGCCGCGTACACACGGTCGGACTTTCTATCCTACTTGGTCCGGCACACTTTCCGACGGACTTTGTCCGCCAGGTGCGCCGGACTTTAAAACGGACGGACTTGCCCACACACGACCGGACTTTCCGGCGGGCTAAGTCCGCCCGTCTTTCCGACGGACTTTCGCCGGAGTTCCGGCGGACTTTCAGAATGAACGGACTTGCCCACACACGGACAAGTCCGTTCATTTTGAACGTTACTCAGGTGCGACGGGACTAGCAAAGGATGTCAATCTTGCCGCTTTTATCGGCGAGATGGACACCTTGCGAGCCCCGTCGCGGGTCATACCAGGCCCTTAGGTCTGGTATGGACTATAAAGGGAACCCCGCTACGCCGAAAAAACAGCGTGGGGTCCCCCCTAAAATCCATACCAGACCCCGATCCGAGCACGCAGCCTGGCCGGTCAGGAAAGGGGGTGGGGACGAGCGAACGCCCCCCCCCTCCTGAACCGTACCAGGCCGCATGCCCTCAACATGGGGGGTGGGTGCTTTGGGGGAGGGGGGTGCCCTGCGGGGCCCCCCCCACCCCAAAGCACCTTGTCCCCATGTTGATGAGGACAAGGGCCTCTTCCCGACAACCCTGGCCGTTGGTTGTCGGGGTCTGCGGGCGGGGGGCTTATCGGAATCTGGGAGCCCCTTTTAATAAGGGGGCCCCCAGATCCCGGCCCCCCACCCTATGTGAATGAGTATGGGGTACATGGTACCCCTACCCATTCACCTAGGGAAAAAGTGTAAGTAATAAAACACACTACACAGGTTTTTAAAATATTTTATTAAACAGCTCCGGGGGGGGGGATCTTCCTCCGGCTTCGGGGGTCTTCTTCCGGCTTCGGGGGTCCCTCCGCTTCATCTTCTCCCGGCGTCCGGTTGGTTCTTCTCCGCTCTCTTCTCCCGGTGTTCCTGTTCTTCGGCCGGCTCCTCTGCTGTCTTCAGGTAGCTCTCTTGCCAGCAGAGGTCCGGACTTCTGGGCTTCTTGTCTTCTTGTCTTCTTGTCTTCTCTTCCCCAGATGTTGACACGACGCTCTCTCCTGCTGGACTGCTCTCCGAGGGCTGCGTTGTGACTTATATAGGCGGAGACCCCGCCCCCTTTTGATATCACAGTCCCTGGGCATGCTGGGACTGTGACGTTTTAAGGGGCGTGGTCAACATCACCCAGTGACCACGCCCCCTAAAACGTCCCAGTCCCAGCATGCCCAGGGACTGTGACATCAAAAGGGGGCGGGGTCTCCGCCTATATAAGTCACAACGCAGCCCTCTGAGAGCAGTCCAGCAGGAGAGAGCGTCGTGTCAACATCTGGGGAAGAGAAGACAAGAAGACAAGAAGACAAGAAGCCCAGAAGTCCGGACCTCTGCTGGCAAGAGAGCTACCTGAAGGCAGCAGAGGAGCCGGCCGAAGAACAGGAACACCGGGAGAAGAGAGCGGAGAAAAACCAACCGGACGCCGGGAGAAGATGAAGCGGAGGGACCCCCGAAGCCGGAAGAAGACCCCCGAAGCCGGAGGAAGATCCCCCCCCCGGAGCTGTTTAATAAAATATTTTAAAAACCTGTGTAGTGTGTTTTATTACTTACACTTTTTCCCTAGGTGAATGGGTAGGGGTACCATGTACCCCATACTCATTCACATAGGGTGGGGGGCCGGGATCTGGGGGCCCCCTTATTAAAAGGGGCTCCCAGATTCCGATAAGCCCCCCGCCCGCAGACCCCGACAACCAACGGCCAGGGTTGTCGGGAAGAGGCCCTTGTCCTCATCAACATGGGGACAAGGTGCTTTGGGGTGGGGGGGGCCCCGCACGGCGCCCCCCTCCCCCAAAGCACCCACCCCCCATGTTGAGGGCATGCGGCCTGGTACGGTTCAGGAGGGGGGGGGCGCTCGCTCGTCCCCACCCCCTTTCCTGACCGGCCAGGCTGCGTGCTCGGATCGGGGTCTGGTATGGATTTTAGGGGGGACCCCACGCCGTTTTTTCGGCGTAGCGGGGTTCCCTTTATAATCCATACCAGACCTAAGGGCCTGGTATGCACCGCGCTCGCCGCAATAGGAAGATTTGTTTTTCCTATTGCAGCGAGCGCGAGATGCAATACCCTGCCCTCGTGTCGTATCTGGTCCGTCGGACCAGCCTACACACGAGCGGGCTTTCCGTCGGACCAGCACACACACACGAGCGGACTTTCCGCCCGAAACTGAGTCCGACGGAAAGATTTAAAACTTGTTTCAAATCTAGGTCCGGCGGGCTTTTGGGAAGAAGTCCGCCGGAAAAGTCCGCCGGCGCCCACACACGGGCGGATTGTCCGGCACACTCTGGTCCGCCGGACCAAGTATGCCGGTAAGTCCGACCGTGTGTACGCGGCATAAGAGTCTTTCACCCATTGTTGTTTGTGCTAATTAACCCTGCTATTGTGTGAAGGAGTTCTGTGTTGATATTTATGATAATGTGTATTGTATAGTCGGTGAACTAAAAGACGGCGAGTATACCCTGAAAGGTCATATCTCTGAGTCACCAAGTCTGGGTAAATGATTAGTAAACTAGCTCATGTTAACCACTTGTCAACCAGCCGCCGTAGTTTTACTGCAGCAGAATGGCACGGTTGGCCGAAAATACATTATGTAACGTTGCTTCCCCCTGCTCGCCCCCGGAGCTGATGCGAGTCCCGCGATCGCTTATGACACACCGAGAACCAGGATCTGTGTGTGTAAACACACAGATCCCGGTTCTCTGAGGGGAGAATAGACTGATCGTCTGTTCATACAAAGTATAAACATCAATCTGTCATCTCCCCTAGACAGTCCCATCCCCCCTTCAGTTAGAACACAGAGAGGGAACACAGTTAACCCCTTGATGGCCCCCTAGTGTTAACCCCTTCCCTGCCAGTGACATTTTTACAGTAATCAGTGGATTTTTATAGGACTGATCGCTGTATAAATGACAATGGTCCCAAAAATTTTTCAAAAGTGTCCGATGCGTCCGCCATAATGTCGCTGTCCCGATAAAAATCGCAGATCACCGCCATTACTAGTAGAAAAAATAATAATAAAAATGCTATAAATCTATCCCCTATTTTGTAGACGCTATAACTTTTGCGCAAACCAATCAATATACGCTTATTGCGATTTTTTTTTTTTTTTTTACCAAAAATATTTAGAAGAATACATATCAGCCTAAGATGAGAAAAAAATAGCTTTTTTTTTAAAAAAAATGGGGATATTTATAATAGCAAAAAGTACAAAATATAGTGTTTGTTTTCAAAATTTTTGCTCTTTTTTTGCTTATAGCGCAAAAAATAAAAACCGCAGAGATGATCAAATACCATCAAAAGAAAGCTCTAATTGTGGGGAAAAAAGGACGTCAATTTTGTTTGGGTGCAGCGCCGCACGACCGCTCACTTGTTAGTTAAAGTGACGCAGTGCCGAATCGCAAAAAATGGTCTGGTCATTCAGCAGCCAAATCTTCCAGGGCTGAAGCGGTAAATTAGGTTTCTGGTTACAGTTTGTATTGTCAGCCTGCTGTATATATTTGTGTGTCATTTCAAATAAAACAGTCCATGTTCAGCAACCAAACGAGTGTTGTCTTGTTTTCTGGTTGTTGGAATATCTGATATCTATAGTCAGACTGGGAGGAAGCGGTATATGACGAAAGCACTCAAGCGGAGTGTGGGGACGTTTCGTTACAGGACCATTCACCAAACTTTTTAGACACACGTAGGTGCACGGATCACATTTAGCTACAGCAGCGCATGTGGACATCATAGTTTGATCACACTGAACTGGATACATTTTGAACTCATTTATGAATTGATTTATTGTTTCATTTTGCATTTATTTATTTTTGTTCATGACTTTCTTCACACATACGGTGCCTTGACAAAGTATTCATACCCCTTGAAATTTTCCAAATTTTGTCATGTTACAACTAAAAATGTAAATGTATTTCATTGGGATTTTATGTGATAGACCAACACAAAGTGGCACATAATTGTGAAGTGGAAGGAAAATGATAAATGGCTTTTAATTTTTTTTACAAATAAATATGTGAAAAGTGTGGCGTGCATTTGTATTCAGCCCCCCTGAGTCAATACTTTGTAGATCCATCTTTCACTGCAGTTACTGCTGCAAGTCTTTTTGGGGATGTCTCTACCAGCTTGGCACATTTAGAGAGTGAAATTTTTGCCCATTCTTCTTTGTAAAATAGCTCAAGATCTGTCAGATTGGATGGAGAGCGTCTTGCCACAGATTCTCAATTGGATTTAGGTCTGGACTTTGACTGGGTCATTCTAACACATGAAAATGCTTTGATCTAAACCATTCCATTGTAGCTCTGGCATTTGGATAATTTCATGCTCCCAATTTTGTGGGAACAGTTTGGGGATGGCCCCTTTCTGTTCCAACATGACTGAGTGCGTTTTTGAGGTGTAGGAACTTGACTCTCCTGACCTCAACCCGATAGGACACCTTTGGAATGAATTAGAGTAGAGGCCAAAGCCTTCTCGACCAACATCAGTGCCTGACCTCACAAATGCTTTTCTGGAAGAATTGTCAAACATCCCCATAGACACTCTCCTAAACCTTGTGGACAGCCTTCCCAGAAGAATTGAAGCTGTTATAGCTGCAAAGGATGGGCCAACTCAATATTGAACAATACGGAGTAAGAATGGGATACCATTAAAGTTCATGTGCATGTAAAGGTAGGCGTCCCAATACTTTTGATAATATAGTGCATGTGTAATATTGCACTTTCTGTATTTACAAAAGCAGAAGGTACAATATTCCCAGTGACGAGTGTATTGTGTGCATTAACCTCTCTGTGTCAGGCCCTCTTGTCAGCAGTATTGGACCCTTGCTGCACCATTCAGTTTTACACCCTAAAAGCTCATATAACATTTCTCTCTCTGCTCCCCTCCTCGTTGTTGCAATCCACTTCGCACCCACATCTCAAATTTACAAAATTCCAATCTCCTCCTGCATGTCAGCTTCTTTGCTGTTATCATGTGTCCTCACAGGTACTTTAGAGGGACTACACCAGGGGTGTCCAAACTTTTTTCAAAGAGGGCCAGATTTGATGAAGTGAACATGCATGAGGGCTGACCATTTTGCCTGACATTCTTTGAACCATTAAAATTAAATGCAAATTAACTAATACACTGCCCAACAAGAATTCTCTTGCCTTTGTGGCTCTGTGTGGTGAAGAGTCTAAGGATGAGCTTGGGCATGTTATTTGGATATTTGGATATATATATATCTTTTGTGGCCCCCAACGAATCCCCGGGTGATGCTGAGGACCAAGGATGAAATATTTGGATATACAGTATTTATCGGCGTATAACACGCACCTTCACTTTAAAAGGGAAGTTTCAGCAAAAAAATAACATTTTAAATAAAGAACTGTGAAGCAAAATAAGGGTGAGTACCCATCAATGCAGCCCAATCAGTGCCCATCTGCAGCCTCACCATTGGCATGAATGCAGCCTCTGAATGCAGCCTCACCATTGGCATGAATGCAGCCTCTGAATGCAGCCGCACCATTGGCATGAATGCAGCCTCACCAGTGCCATGAATGCAGCCTCACCAGTGCCATGAATGCAGCCTCCCAAATGCCATGAATGCAGCCTCACCAGTGCCATCAGTGCAGCCTGATCGATGCCCATCTGCAGTCTCGGAGGGGACAGGGAGGAGGGGGGGCGGTACGAGCACCAACAGATTACATACAGGAGAATCTCCTGTTTACTCTGCGGCCTCTTTACTACAAAGTCCCGCCTCCTATGATAGACAGTACAGTCCTCCAATGCCAGCCCAGGAGACGGGACTTCCTATTACAGATGGCGCAGAGTAAATAGGAGATTCTCCTGTTTGTAGTTATGTAGTCTGACAGCACTCGTCCCATCCCCTCCAAGGAATGATAAATACGGTGTATATCTTTTGTAGCGCTTGGGGATTCATTGGGGGCCACAAAAGACATATATATCCAAATTACCAGTGGGGCTGTATAAAACAAGAACATGGGCTGCAATTGGCCTGCAGGCCAGACTTTGGATATGCCTAGACTACATGCAGCAATCAGCAAGCCTGGCTAGCTCAGTCGGTAGAGCATGAGACTCTTAATCTCAGGGTTGTGGGTTCGAGCCCCATGTTGGGCAAGTATTTTAGTAAATAGTCATTACTTTGTATGTGCAATATCCTATCAATTTATAGTCACTTATAAACAAATAACGCATATCAGCATTTGTCAACCCAGATGAGAAAGCAACCTAAACATTTATACATTTCCCACCATACCTCGGATATTTCAAAGGGTAAACGTAGGAACTTAAAATACATATCTTGTGTATGTTTTAGGCTGGGTTCACACTTGTGGGATGTTAGACATCGCATGTGATTCGCACCGCACTACTGTGCAGATCACATGCGATGTCTGTGCGATGCAAATTCAGCCATACAGATTGTATGGCTAAAATTGCATCGCATTCGCACCAAAATGGTGCAGGACCCTTTTTTTTTTTGTCCGCACCCATGCAACCTGATTCCTGCACCATTTGACAGTTTGCACTGTGATACGCAAACCAATCTGGGGCTGTCATTAACGTTAAACTGACATTGGCAGCAGTTTGCATAGGTCAGAGTGAACTGCCTGCGAGTTCTATGCGATAACCGACACTGGAATCACACTGGTTCCTGCATCGTGCTGGTGTGAGCCACCATGCACATAAAACACACAGAAAATGATTGCGCATAGACATGCAGCTTTTAACATATTGTGCTGTGTTCAGGGGCGGACTGGCCATTCTGGCACTCGGGCACTGACCGAGGGCCCCATGCCACTAGGGGGCCCCATCAGGGTTGCCAGCCTCAGTAAAACCAGGGACAGATTGTAAAAATCTGTGTATTTTTACATCTGTCCCTGAAATGTCTGACACCGACATCATTTTGATGTAAAATTTTGGAGGCTATGGCTGCTCCGCCCCTCCACTACCTCCTCAGCCAATGGGAACACAGTGTACACACCCCCTTCCCCCGCGCGGCTTCTTTGAATACAGAGCAGGATATGCCGACATCTGGAGGAGAGAAGAGGGAGGCGGGGACACAGCCTGCAGTGTGGGATGGACTTCAGGCTGATGCAAGGTAAGTTGACTAACTTAAAACAAGAGATGCAAAGAATTCTTCAATGAGGAGCAAGCATACTTAGCAAAAATATAAATGTTTAATTTGAAAAATGTAAAATAGTACCACATGTACACCAGATAAAGTCATGGATAGACAATAGATATACCAAGACCAACTAATACCAATTAAAATTGACAACGTTGTCGGGAACAAAAAGTACAACATGCAGATGGCCACCACAACACATACATACACGTGAAATTGGCCAGCTGGACTTATGAAGTCTCTAATGAATTAAAGCTGAATAGTAGGTGGCAGGCCAATAGATCACAATATATGGCCTAGAGGGGAGGAAGTCCGCAGTGTACACTGCCGAAGGCAAGCCCAAATGTGACTACAGATGGATATACATGCTTTGATGATGGTAGCACTGACAAATGGAAGTCAACGGTAGCAAGAAACATGCATAAATCAGCTATGTCAGTGCTAAGCAAAGGTGCAGGGGATGATAGTGCACCTAGATGGCTATGAAGATATAACAGCGGCATGTAAAGAGAAACGATCTCACCAGGCCATGGGAATCCAGATACTGCAGGTAAGTGGGACATCCCAGTCATCCATGTGCTTGGTCATCATCTGGTCAGCGTGGAATGGCCGGTAAATCCAGACAAGTAGACGTCAGCCAGGTAAATGCAAGTGAAACAATAGAGTGGCGTGCCGCATATGAGCGGAATAAAGCCGTAATGGTATCCTGGTTACTTGCTGGTTCCGTGCTGCGGGGCAGTAGCCGGACGTTCGACCGGGCTTGAGTGACTTCAGCGGTGGCGAATCCAATCCCCAGGGCTAGTGGGTGGGTCTGCACGTGTGCTAGAACAGACGTGATGGCGTCATGCTGACGCGTTTCATCCGTAAAGGATTTCTTCAGAGCATGCGCAGTAATTGCGATAGGCGGCTTAAGTAGAGATACCAATTAGGGACGTAAATACGTCAAATGGCCGCTAGTTAGGCGCCTGCGCAACAAAAAGACAGCCATTCAAGTGATACAAACACACACAACAACACATGATAATAGTAATAATGGTAGTGAAGTGGGTCAGTCCGCGGGTGCAGTACCACCACCAAGAACACAATATAAAAAGGGGGAGAGAAGAAGAAGAAAAGGAAAGGAAGAAGAATATATTAAAAGAGAAAAAAAAAAAAAAAAAAAAAAAAAAAAAAAAGGGGAGGGGGGGGGGGGGGAAGGGGGGGAGGAAAAGGGGGAGGGGAGAAGGGGGGGGGAAAGGGAAAAGGGAAAGAGGAGATATGGTAATCTAAACTTTCAAGTAATAATGAACACTCCAGCAGCAAGACATGGGGATTTTTTCTCCCCAGAGATTAGATTATAAGAAATACTGATAAATTACATTATCACTCAAAAGTAATAGTGAACACTATAACGGGGGGACATGGAGTTTTTTCCCCCCAAAAATGGTTAAATTGTCAGGAATACTGATAGGTTGCATTCATTATTTAACCCATGTGGGGACATACTGTTAAGGGTGTATATCCACATTTTTTCTTTCTGACAGAGTATTCTGTCGAAGTCACCCCTCCTATGGGGGAGATTTAATTTATAGATACCTTTGACAGTAAGTCCCGTGGGGTCCCCACCATGATGGTCAAGAAAATGTAAGGGGATGGGGCGCTCATCATCTTTACTGAGGATGCTCTGTACGTGTTCACTGATCCTGGTCTTAAGTTTTCTTTTTGTTTTTCCCACATATTTTTTGCCACAGGGGCAGGTAATCATGTAGACCACTCGTGTGGTATTGCAGTTGATAAAGTTATAAATTCTAAACTGTTTCTGACCACCAGAGTCAGTGAAGACGTCAGTGCGCTCCACATACTTGCAGATGCTGCATCTGCCGCATCTAAACATACCTTTAAGAGGTGGAAGTTGGGTCAACCAATTTTGGCTGTGTGACCTCAAGTATTCGGAGTGGATCAGATGATCCCTAAGGTTCCGAGAACGTCGAGCAGTGAGGAGAGGGCGTTCACCTACTATTTCACCCAGTAGAGGGGAACCCGAGAGGATATGCCAGTGGTTACCAAGTATGGTCCGAATCTGCTTCCATTGAGTGTTCAGGGGCGGACTGGCCATTCTGGCACTCGGGCACTGACCGAGGGCCCCATGCCACTAGGGGGCCCCATCAGGGTTGCCAGCCTCAGTAAAACCAGGGACAGATTGTAAAAATCTGTGTATTTTTACATCTGTCCCTGAAATGTCTGACACCGACATCATTTTGATGTAAAATTTTGGAGGCTATGGCTGCTCCGCCCCTCCACTACCTCCTCAGCCAATGGGAACACAGTGTACACACCCCCTTCCCCCGCGCGGCTTCTTTGAATACAGAGCAGGATATGCCGACATCTGGAGGAGAGAAGAGGGAGGCGGGGACACAGCCTGCAGTGTGGGATGGACTTCAGGCTGATGCAAGGTAAGTTGACTAACTTGGCTGAGTTAAATGTCGTTTTATTAGTGCTTTCTCTGGTGAGCAGAAGGAGGAGGATGTGTTTCCTCTAGCAGAGCTCCTGTTACTGAGCCTGTTAGATCGTTGCTCTGTGTGTGAGAAGTGCACTTCTCCTGGGGGAAGGATGTTCTGAACTTCTCCCCCAATCTCTGCTACATCTCCCTACTGATTACCTGCCCACCAATACACAGACACATCATCCTCCTCTCCTGTATTACCACCGAATGTGTCTGAGCTGCTGGGGCACTACAAGTCCCAGCATGTCAGGAGATGTGTTAGACTGATTTCTAAATGAAAAGTGCTGGTGTGTATATACTGTGTGTATGTATATGCCTAATGTGTATGTGTATGTAGTCTTTGTGTATACTGTGCGTGTGCATACTGTGTGTATACTCTGTGTGTGTGTATTCCGTGTGTGTGTCTGTGTGTATACTGTGTGTGTGTGTGTGTGTATACTGTGTCTGTATACTGTGTGTGTGTGTGTGTCTGTGTGTATACTATGTCTGTATACCGTGTGTGTGTCCATGTCTGTATACTGTGTCTGTGTGTAAACAGTGTGTGTGTCTGTATACTGCATCTGTATACTGTGTGTGTGTCTGTGTGTATACTGTGTCTGTATACTGTGTGTATACTCTGTGTGTGTATACTGCGTGTGTGTGTGTCTGTGTGTATACTGTGTGTGTGTGTCTGTGTGTATACTGTGTCTGTATACTGTGTGTATACTCTGTGTGTGTATACTGCGTGTGTGTGTGTCTGTGTGTATACTGTGTGTGTTTGTATACTGTGCATGTGTCTGTGTGTGTATACTGTGCGTGTGTCTGTGTGTATACTGTGTCTGTATACTGTGTGTGTCTGTGTGTATACTGTGTCTGTATACTGTGTGTGTCTGTGTGTATACTGTGTGTGTGTGTCCTTGTGTATACTGTGTCTGTATACCGTGTGTGTGTCCATGTCTGTATACTGTGTCTGTGCGTAAACTGTGTGTGTGTCTGTATACTGCATCTGTATACTGTGTGTGTGTCTGTGTGTATACTGTGCCTGTATACTGTGTGTATACTCTGTGTGTGTGTGTATACTGTGTGTGTGTGTCTGTGTGTATACTGTGTCTGTATACTGTGTGTGTGTTTGTATACTGTGTGTGTGTCTGTGTGTATACTGTGTGTGTCTGTGTGTATACTGTGTCTGTATACTGTGTGCATGTCTGTGTGTATACTGTGTATACTGTGTGTGTGTGTGTGTATACTGTGTCTGTATACTGTGTGTGTGTCTGTGGGTCTGTATACTGTGTATACTGTGTCTGTATACTGTGTGTGTGTGTATACTGTGTATACTGTGTCTGTATACTGTGTGTGTGTGTCTGTGTGTATACTGTGTGTGTGTCTGTGTGTATACTGTGTGTGTGTCTGTGTGTATACTGTGTATGCTGTGTGTGTCTGTGTGTATACTGTGTCTGTATACTGTGTGTGTGTCTGTGTGTATACTGTGTCTGTATACCGTGTGTGTCTGTATACTGTGTGTGTATACTGTGTCTGTATACTGTGTGTCTGTGTGTATACTGTGTCTGTATACTGTGTGTATACTCTGTGTGTGTATACTGCGTGTGTGTGTGTCTGTGTGTATACTGTGTGTGTTTGTATACTGTGCATGTGTCTGTGTGTGTATACTGTGCGTGTGTCTGTGTGTATACTGTGTCTGTATACTGTGTGTGTCTGTCTGTATACTGAGTGTGTCTGTGTGTATACTGTGTCTGTATACTGTGTGTGTCTGTGTGTATACTGTGTGTG
>JBBDGP010001002.1:0-152500 GCA_037952835.1 Lithobates septentrionalis | reverse complement strand
TTGATGCGTTTTTGGTGCGTTTTTTCCGTTTTTTATTTATTTTTTTTTTTAAATTTTTTTTACATTTTTTTTTAGACTGTAAAAAAAAAAACGCAAAACGCAAATCGCGGCAAAAACGCGGCTCAAAAACGTGGCAAGCATGAAAAAAAAACCTCCAAAAACGCTCAAAAGCAACATGCATAGGTGTGAATCGAGCCTAAGGGAGGACTCGATTTGAGCGTGGCGCTCATCCCGACTGCTGTACTCTATATGTTGTTTTGTTTGTTACTTACTCCTGACCCACGTACTCTGTACATTATACTGTACATAGACCTGACCCGGGTGTTCTCTCAACAGTTGCTGGTTTTAATTAAAGGGATTGTTTTTTTATTTATTTTTAAATAACAAGAATTTCATACTTACCTCCTCTGTGCAGTTGGATTTGCACAGAGCAGCCCAGATCCTCCTCTTCTCGGGTCCCTCTTCGCTGCTCCTCGCCCCTCCCGCCTATGGAGTGCCCCCCACAGCATGCAGCTTGCTGGGGGGCCCCAAAATCTCCTATTGCCCGGGGGCCCCATGAGTTGTCAGTCTACCCCTGGCTGTGTTTTACTGTATATTGAAGTATGTTTTTAAATGCATTTTTTTTCTATAAGCCACAACAAAGGTCAGAGTTATTTTTCTTTGTATTATGATAGGTGTCAAATCTAAAGAATAAATAGTAGGCGCCTACTTTATACACCAAATGCTATACCCTTTCAAATATGTGCAAACTATTGAACATGTAGTGTGGCTGCCCCTTTACGTGTATCTTCACTTCTTAAACCATAAAAAGAAAAGAAAAAGGTTCAGCACTCACACCTAATATTAAACCAAATCCAGTGTAAACCACACTAATAAAAAGTATATATAAAAAAAAAATGATAAATAAATATATATGTAACATATAATGAAAGTCCCACACAGCCTACAGTGTTAATGTTGACATCAAATCTTGATTTAGTTTTAGTTATAGTCTTTTGACTAAAATGCCATTTTAGTTTTAGTTGTATTTTAGTCATCTGAGTTGTTTTCATTTTAGTTGTATTTTAGTCGACTAAAATCTCCAGTACATTTTAGTCGACTAAAATCTAATGGGTTTAGTTACATTTTAATGCGTTATTTCTTTAGAAATGCCAAACATTATATATTGCTGGAGTAAAAATCTAATAACATGTTTATTATTTATGGTATTAAGGTTTGAACATGCACTACAGACACAGATTTAGCCGTTGTGATATCAATTCAATTTAGCTTTAATCATAGTCGTTTTGACTAAAATGCCATTTTAGTTTTAGTCGTATTTTAGTCTTTTGACTAAAATGCCATTTTAGTTTTAGTCACCTGAACTGTTTTAGTTGTATTTTAGTCGACTAAAATAGTATTAATTTAGTCAAAGAAAATATTTTAGTCAATGAAATTATATATGCAATCTGATCTTGTGAATGATTGGTTCTTCCCTCCAATGGATTATCCTCAATTTTTCTCCTAGGTAATATTCAGCACCTCCCGCCCGCGCTATACTGGAAAGACGGCTACAGCACAGGCTCACATTGCCCTCACAGTGCCCCCTGCGGCACGCATCGGCACGGATCTGTGATCGCCGTGTCCTTCGGACACAGCTGATCACATATCGGGATAAAGAGCCAATCACAGCAGCTCTTTACCATGTGACCAGCTGTGTCCAATCACAGCTGATCATAGTGTAAACAGGATTTGATGATTATCAGCAGTCCTCTCCTCATGAGGAGAGGAGAGACGATAACCCAGCAAATCCACACAGGGGACATCTGCACTGATAATCAGGGCACTGATCATCAGTGTCCTGATGATTACTGCAGCCCCAACAATGCCCACAAGTGCTGCCAATCTGTGCCCATCAGTGCTGCCTATCAGTACCACCTATCCGTGCCCATCAGTGCCACATATCAGTACCTCCTCATCAATGCACATTAGTGAAGGGGAAAAATTACTTATTTTGAAAACTTTATAACAGAAACTAAGAAAAAAAAATTTTTTGTCAAAATTTTCAGTCTTTTTTCGTTTGTTTAGCAAAAAATTAAAAACCCAGTGGTGATTAAATATCACCAAAAGAAAGCTCTATCTGTCTTAAAAAAATGCTAAAAATTTCATTTGGGTACAGTGTTCAATAACCACGCATTTGTCCTTCAAAGTGTGACAGTGCAGAAAGCTGAAAATTGGCCTGGGCAGGAAGGGGGTGAAAGTGCCCAGTAGGCAAATGGTTAAATCAGCACCAGAAGAGAAATACTATTATTGTGCAGTATTTATTATATCAAAATCATGGACATAAAAGTTAAAACCATATGCACTTACATTTATTGGAGCCCAGTATCTCAGTACCAGTACACTTAGCCTGTCTCCAGTAATGCTGCCGCCGCTCAGCTTGCTCTGGGCGTCACAGTGTACCTGGAAGCTTGCATGCATAGTCCAGCCTCTACATGTTGTGCCGTAGCTTCCGGGTACATTGTGGCGTTACTTCCGGGTTTTTGAATGCACGCCGGCTCCAGCAAGCGAAGCGGCGGCGACATTAGTGGAGACAGGCTGTGTGTATTGGTGCCAAGATACTGGGCTCCAATAAATGTTAGTGCATATGGTTTTAACATTTATGTCCACGATTTTGATATAATAAATACTGTACAATGATAGTCTCTTCTGGTGCTTTTCAATGACCTAAGGCTAGAAAAAGCACTGGAGGAAGAAGGTATACTTTCACGTAAAAAGAAGATGCTCCAGGTGAGGGTCAAGGTCACAACCTCAGCAGTAAAGGTTGAATGTGTACCTCTGCACTACCTCTGTGCTAATGTAATGATCCAAATAACATGTGTCATTGTGAAACTAAACGATAAGATAAAAACCACAATAACCATAAAAATTATATAAACGAGTTGCTGCAACCACCCACTGTGTTCCCACCAGTATAGACAATGTTGTAATGAAGAATGAAGTTGCGCACGCTCTGAAATGTAGCGTGTGTCTTAAGCTCATATACAATATCATACACTGTGGTATAAACATATAAAGTGCATAATAGTGCTCTAAACGAAACAAGAAAGACCAGGAACCGAGCCAGGACTGGAGGAACATCGCCCTAAGTACCGATAGGATTTGTGGAACATCACCCTGAGATTCATAGTAATCAAAAAGTGATTTTGATTACTCACTAAGGTGAGAGTTCTGTGAGCACAGAGGTGTCATCAGGAGGCAAAACACACCACTGCGTTTATCTATGTTTACTTGATAAAGCACTGTATTTAGGAATAAGTGATCATCCAGACACATCACTGCTGGAATATGAACTGTCATATATTTTGAAAGCTATTTACTTGCACTTATAGATGGACTGCACTATTATGCACTTTATATGTTTAAACCTCAGCATTGCTCACTAGTTACTGTCTTATACAGTGGCAGAACTACCAGGGTCACAACAGTCGCACTTGCGACGGGGCCCTGGCATTCCGCCACTGTCGGGGGCCCCAGCGGGGTTGCTAGTCGCACGGCTCTGAGCTGAGAGTGTGTCTCTCATTGAGCAGCACAGAGCCGGCATTGACAATTCTATCTCCCCCTCAGTCTGTCCTCTCTTGCATGGGATGATAGAGGACACAGCCGATCTGCTCCGTCTCCCCTCCCCTCCTGTGTGTGCTCTGCGGGAAGTATGAGCTCATTAGATTCACACTTAGCAAAAAAACAGATAATAAAAGAACCAAAACACACTTGACTGCCCATGGAGCACACACATGAGAGGGGCTGGGGAGAAGACGGAGCAGATCGGCTGTGTCCTCTATCATCCCATGGCTCTGTGCTGTTCCATGAGAGACACACTCTCAGCTCAGAGCCATGCTGAGAAGGCAGACAGCACTGATGAGTACTGACAGGCTGCACTGATAGGAGGCCTTGATGGGCACTGATAGGAGGTACTAATGGGCACAGATAGGAGGCACTAATGGGCACTGATAGGCTGCACTGATGAGCACTGATAGAAGGCACTAATGGCCACTGATAGGAGGCATTAATGGGCACTGATAGGAGGCATTAATGGGCACTGATAGAAGGCACTAATGGGCACTGATAGGAGGCACTAATGTGCACTGATAGGAGGCACTAATGGGCACTGATAGGCTGCATTGATGAGCACTGATAGGCTGCACTGATAGGAGGCACTAAAGGGCACTGATAGGCTGCACTGATAGGAGGCACTAATGTGCACTGATAGGCTGCACTGATAAGCACTGATAGGTGGCATTGATGGGCACTGATAGGAGGCACTAATGGGCACTGCTAGTTTTCTTGCACCAGAGCCCTGAAGGTTCTAGTTACGCCTCTGGTCTTACAAGTATGGTGTGCTAACCGCCTGAAACACGCACATAATATTCTGTTAGGTACTTCATCACAAATGTATATTCACTGGACATGAAAAATCAAGAACTGAAACTGTACTTGCCTGAGCAATCCCTCCAGGAAGCTGTCAAGGTGGACAGAAAACCAATCAATCATAGGCAGGAGAGGCATGCACATAAACAGGGAGCTTGTTCGCAGTATGGCTGCCCGGGGGGGGGGGGGGCGCAGGCCTCCAAAGCCTATGGTTGGCTGTATGCTTTGACAGCTTCCTGGCAGGATAGCTCAGGCGGGTTCGGATTTGCGTCCGAACACTGCTTTTATCCTCTGATCACAACCTTATTAACTTTACACTTGCCCTGTCTTCAACAAATCTTTGCCCTGTATATATCTGCCCTCTAAAAATAAAATTTTCTGCCTTGACACTGTGAAAAAGACCCGTTTCCTCATTCCTGTTAAAACCCTGTCATGCAGTCCTTGTTATGTCTTTTCCACCATTAACTTGGTACTTCATCCTCCACTGCCTCCACCCACTAACTCACTCACTGCCCAGGAGATTGCTAAGTCTCAAACCAAAGTTCCAAGCATGGTAAGCACTTGGGAGACCTCTTCCAAAGGAACTTGAAACTTTGGTTTAGGACTTGTTTGGTACCATTCCTGATGTTTTTTCCTACAGAGCTGCTGGATTGACATAAGCACATAAGACCATCTTTGAAAGATATATTCTGTTGTGCTTTCAGCGCCAAAACTATTTTTTTGTAATCCAGGAGATTGCTAATCATTTCAAAAATAAGGCTGAAGCAATTTGTGATGAGATCTCCACTGTCCAGATATCTCCCCCACCTAACACTTCATGTCCACCCCCACATTCAATACTTTTCTCTCTAATCCCTGTTTCCACAGAGAAGGTTGCTAAAAAAAAATCAAACCACTTAGGTTTCAGCATGTTCAGACAATCCCCCTAGAAATAGAGTTAGACAGGTGTGGAAAAAAAAGCTGTAAATTAAGAATGCTTTCAGAAATAGAAGTGTTAATAGTTTATTTTTTATCAATTACCAAAATGGAAAATAAATGAACAGAAGAGAAATCCAAATCAAATCAATATTTGGTGTGACCATCCTTTGCCTTCAAAACAGCATCACTTCTTCTAGGTACACTTTTACACACATTTTGTAGGAACTCAGCAGGTAGGTTGTTCCAAACATCTTTAAGAACTATCCACAGATCATCTGTGGATGTAGGCTGCCTCAAATCCATCTGTCTCTTCATGTAATCACAGACAGGCTCCATGATCTTGAGATCTAGGCTATGTGGGGGCCAAATCATCACTTCCAGGACTCTTTGTTCTTCTTTACACTGAAGATAGTTCTTAATGGCAATGGCTGTATGTTTGGGGTCGTTGTCCTGCTACAGAATGAATTTAGGGCCAATCACACACCTTCATTGTATGGCATGATGGATAAGTATCTGCCTGTATTTCTCAGCATTGAGGACACCATTGATACTGACCAAATCTCCAACTCCATTTGCAGAAATGCAGCCCCAAACTTGCAAGGAACCTCCACCTTGCTTTACTGCTGCCTGCAGACACTCATTATTGGACCGCTCTCAAGCCCTTCGCCAACAAACTGCCTCCTGCTACAGCCAAATATTTCACATTTGGACTCATTAGTCCAGAGCACGTGCTGCCATTTTTCTGCACCCCAGTTCCTGTTTTCATGCATAGGACATGGAAACAAGGCTAAGCAACTCAACTATGCGCAAAAACATAGGAACTGGGATACAGAAAAATGGCAGCAGGTGCTCTGTAATGATGAGTCAAACTTTGAAATATTTGGCTTGAAGGGCTGGAGAGTGGTACAATAATAGTGTCTGCGGGACAGGGACAAAAACAAATGTTATTAGGTAATTTTCTCTGCAGGTCAAATGGTTTTCTTCCTAAAGAACAGAATGAAGCAAGAAATCACTGCTTCATGGCCACTAGATGGAGTTGATGATCATTGGAAATAAATTCTACTGTAAATTCTATGCTATGTAAAATTTCCAACTCTTAATTTCCCATAGATCTCATAAGATCTCATAGTAATAGAGATATTACTAAAAACCCATAGATTTCACATAGACAGAATGTAATGTCTAGGTGAAATGTCTTTTTGAAAATTCAGTACTGCCCAACTAACTTACGACAGTTTAGTTAGTTGGAGTTCCACTGATTGTTGAGTTTATTAAAAGTCAGCAGCTACAAAAAGTATAGCTGTTGACTTTTAATAAACAGCCACTCACCTGTCCCACGGTCCAGCGATGCGGCCGCCCGAAGCCTCCATTCTCTCCCCCTCCTCTTTGCGGCGCCGACATTGTAAGTGTGGGTGCCCGGCTTTGACAGCTTGCGGCTTCACAGCCAGGCGTGCACTGCACATGCGCGAGTCGTGCTGCACTCTGTCAATGGCCAGGCAATCTTCTGGGACCTGTGACGTGTCCCAGAGGATTGCCAGGAGGGAGGGGCCACCTAGGGGGAGAGGATGAGTCGCCTAGGTGGCCAGAAGTCAGAAGAAGGAAGTGGAACAGGAAGTCCCACTCCAAACCAGGTACCCAGCCCGCCCCAAAAAAATTTACATGCCAATAGGGGCATGTCAGGGGATGAGGAGTACTTAAAGTGGAATTTCCACTTTTGGCTGGAACTCTGCTTTAAGGTCATCCCAGGCAGCATTGCAACACGATAACCTTTCCCAGTGAAGAAAAGATATACCTTCATGTATAAAACACATGCTCCAGGTGAGGCTCGAACTCACAACCTCGGCATTGCTCACCAGTTACTGTCTTATAAGTACCGCGCGCTAACCGATTGCGCCACTGGAGCAGTTGAAAAATGGTTTTCACATAGCTCTGATCATTCACAAGAAAATGTCAATAATAAATATATATATATTACATATATATGTGATTTTGTACTCTTGGGTAGGGGGCACGCACACACACGCCAACAGCCCGCCACTTCTGCTGTGATTAGTTACAGCAAAAGCTGATCAGCGGGTGCCGGCCGATGGATGTCTGCTGGCACCGGCTGATTGGTAAGGAGAGAGACAGGATGGAAGGATGGAGCTCTGCTATGGGAATGTGCTGGATTTTGTGTCCCTGTAACAAAGAAAACACTGGTTAGGCACACATTTCACCCTTTGATCACCCTAGATGTTTAATCACTTCCCAGCCAATGTCATTAGTACAGTGAAAGTGCATATTTTTAGCACTGATCACTGTATTAGTGTCACTGGTTACCACAAAGTGGCAAAAGTGTCAGTGTCCGCCGCAATATTGCAGTCCTGCTATAAGTCGCTGATCGTCGCCATTACTCTACTATTAAAAAAAAAATTCCAGTATATATCCCATAGTTTGTAGACACTATAACCAATCAACATATGCTTAACCACTTCAATACCAGGCACTTAGACACCTTCCCACCCAGCCCAATTTTCAGCTTTCAGCGCTGTCACAATTTGAATGACAATTGCGCGGTCATGCTACACTATACCCAAACAAATTTTTTTATCATTTTGTTCCCACAAATAGAGCTTTCTTTTGGTGGTATTTGATCACCTCTGGGGTTTTTATTTTTTGCGCAACAAATAAAAAAAGACCGAAAATTTTGAAAAAAAACACGTTTTTCTTTGTTTCTGTTAAAATTTTTTGTAAATGAGTACGTTTTCTTCTTCAATGACGGGCACTGATATGGCTGCACTGACGGGCACTGATACGGCGGCACTGATGGGCACCGATGAGGTGGCACCAATGAGGTGGCACTGATGAGGTGGCACTGACGGGCACTGATGATGGGCACTGATAGGCGGCACTGATGCGCACTGATAGGTGGCACTAATGGGCACTGATAGGTGGCACTGATGGGCACTGATAGGTGGCACGATGGGCACTGATAGGCGGCACTGATGGGCACTCGTAGGTGGCATTGATGGGCACTCGTAGGTGGCGTTGATGGGTAGTTATGGGTGGCACTGATAGTTGGCACAGATAGGCACGGATGGGCACTGATAGGTGGGCACAGATGGGCACAGATGGGCACTGACAGGTGGCACCGATGGACACTGATGGGTGGCACTGATGATACTAATTGATGGCAGTGATGCCCCTAAGTGTGGCATTGCTGGGCATCACTGCAACATAATTGTGCCAATCAGTGCCCATTTGTGGGCACTGATTGGCACAGATTTGGCACTGACTGGGCACATGTGGATGGCCATGGGGTACATACCTGGCCATCCACATGTTTCCCTTCCCTGGTGGTCCTAGTGGCGATCCCTAGTGGTCCAGTGTGGTGATCTGCGGGGGGGGCTGCGCTGATAAACAATCAGCGCAGACCCCCCCTGCCAGGAGAGCCGCCGATCGGCTCTCCTCTACTTGCGTCTGTCAGACGCGAGTGAGGAAGAGCCGATCAACGGCTCTTCCTATTGACAGCGTGATCAGCCGTGATTGGACACGGCTGATCACGTGGTAAAGAGCCTCCGCCGGAGGCTCTTTACCAAGATCGGTGTAGCGGTGTGTCAGACTGACACACCGATCCACCGATCGCCGCGATGCGCGCCCCTGCGGGCGCGCGGCGGCATGTTATCCTGAAGGACGTCATATGACGCCCAGTCAGGATAACTGAACCACCGCCCGGCCGTCAATCCGCTATAGGCCGGGCGGGAAGTGGTTAATGGGATTTTTTTTTACCAAAAATATGTAGCAGAATACATATTGGCCTAAATCTATGAAGACATTTTTTTTTTTATTGGATATGTTTTATAGCAAAAAAAAATAAAATCTATCTATCTATCTATCTATCTATCTATCTATCTATCTATCTATCTATCTATCTATCTATCTATCTATCTATCTATCTATCTATCTATCTATCTATCTATATTATATTTAAATTGTCAAAACCTCTGACACACCAGGTTGAATATACACTTGTACAATATCACAGGAATTCATTGAAAGTAACACATAGCACCAGTAGTAGTGCTATATCAAAGAAAACCAAGGCACCCAACCAGGTAGTAAAAGGCAAACTTGATATATTGTCACCCAATATGGTTGGTAAGATACTGAATCAAATTTTTATAAGAAGCCCATATTTTGTAAAGTAAAGCCTTGCAACAAAAGTTTGCTATAAATGGGACAGCGGCTAAAGGTGACCTCTGACCTCAAGTCAACCTCAAAATAAAATGAAAGAAAAAAAAATGCCCTGGATAATGACAAAAATAGGGTGGCAAATGTTTTTTTTTTGCCCAAAGAGGTAGCAATCAGAAATATAGTTTCCAACTGACCCTAACTTCTTCCTATGCAGTTTGTCAGCTTTCTCTACAAAAGATTACAATTCATTAACACTCTATGCCTCCTCTTTCATAGTGAGGACTTACCCAAAAGCTGTTTCATGGGTCCTTCCAGTGGTGGCCAGTCCATAAGGGGGCGCAGGGGCGTCGCTCCCCCAAAGTTAGTTTTCAAATATTATAGAACAATTTATTTTTAACCACTTCAATACAAGGCACTTAGACACCTTCCTGCCCAAGCCAATTTTCAGCTTTCAGCGCTGTCGCAATTTGAATGACAATTGCGCGGTCATACAACACTGTACCCAAACAAACTTTTTATCATTTTGTTCCCACAAATAGAGCTTTTATTTGGTGGTATTTGATCACCTCTGCGGTTTTATTTTTTGTGCAACAAATAAAAAAGACCGAAAATTTTGAAAAAAAAAATGTTTTTCTTTGTTTCTGTTAAAAATTTTGTAAATAAGTACGTTTTCGTGTTCAATGACGGGCACTGATAAGGCGGCACTGATGGGCACCGATGAAGGGGCACCAATGAGGTGGCACTGACAGGCACTGATGATGGCACTGATAGGTGGCACTGGTATGCGGCACTGATGGGCACTCATAGGCGGCACTGATGGGTACTTATGGGTGGCACTGATGGGTACTTATGGGTGGCACTGATAGGAGACACGGATGGGCACTGATAGGTGGGCACTGATGGGCATGGATGGGCACTGATAGATGGCACAGATTGACACTGATTGGTGGCATTGCTGGGCATCACTGATTTATAATGGTGCCAAGGCAGTGCCCATTTGTGGGCACTGATTGTCACAGATTGGGCACGGACTGGGCACATGTGGATGGCCATGGGGTACATACCTGGCCATCCACATGTTGCCCGCTTCCCTGGTGGTCCTGGCGACTTCCCTGGAGATCTAGTGCGGGCATCCGAGGGGGGTCTGCGCTGATAAACAATCAGTGCAGAGCCCCCTGTCAGGAGAGCCACCGATCAGCTCTCCTCTACTCGCGTCTGTCAGATCAACGGCTTTTCCTATAGACATCGTGCTCAGCCCTGATTGGACACGGCTGATCAAGTGGTAAAGAGCCTCCGCCGGAGGCTCTTTACCAAGATCGGTGGAATGGTGTGTCAGACTGACACACCACTCAGACCAGTCAGACTGACACACCACTCCACCGATTGCCGCGATGCGCGTCCCTACGGGCGCGCGGCGGCTATTATCCTGAAGGACGTCATATGACGCCTAGTCAGGCTAACTGAACCACCGCCCGACCGCCAATCTGCTATAGGCCGGGCGGGAAGTGGTTAAGTAACTGATAATATGACTAACATTTTTTTTTTATTTTTTTTTTTTTTAACATTCAGATTTTTATTTAGTTATCAGAACATAAAATAACAAATAAAGACATTAAGAAAAGTATAACAGGATTCACACTATTACAGTTACATAGTATAGCGAATGCATTTTTGATAAATATATTAAGTCAATATAATAATCGTGAATGATCCTTTAAATTCATATCTTTAATTCAGTTTCTAGCTAGTAAACCTCCAAGAATAAACCTATTCACCCCTAGGGGAGCAAACTGTGAACAGGTCTATTCTAACTTGAATAAACAAAAGAGAGAACAGGATGTCGTTTAGTAAATCAATGTATTCTAGCGAGTCAAACCAATCAGGAAATGAAAGCAGTATAAGTCTCTACAAGGAATAAGTGATACCAACAGGCTACCTAGTGGTAGTTAAGACTGAGTGTACAAGTCTTTTAGTACTGTAGATGTTTTAGGATGTATGCTCCATACATACCAGTGCTTCTTAAAGTGAATTACGTTATAATTTTAAAGTGCTAACAGTAATTCATAGTACGCCTGGGTGTTAGGGGCCTCAATTGATTTCCACATTTTCGTTATGGTAAGTCTAGCCGCTATAAGAATATTCACCACTAATAATTTATATTGAAATGGGAAAGTGTCAAGGTTGAGACCTAAAAGGGCCATAGCAGGTGATAGTTTTAACAAGTTGCCTGTGAGAGAGGCAATAAAGGTGGATATCGAGTTCCAGAAACGGGTCAGATTTTTACAACTCCATAAAATATGGAATAAGGAACCAACTTGATCCGTATGCCAGCATAGTGGTGATGTAGATGGATATATTTTAGCTAATTTGTAAGGAGTTAGGTACCATCTATTCAATATTTTCTGAGAGTTGTCCCAGTGCTCTAAGCAGGATGTTGCAGTTTGGTTTATTCTCATAGCATTGTACCAACATTCATCCGAAAAGGATTGTCCTAAATCTTTTTCCCATTTATACATATTAGGGTTTTTCTCATATTTAGGATACTGAGAAAAAGAAAGCTATACTTTTATGTTTTACAGGTTTGTTAATGGTGAGGTGTGACCAAATTAAAGATGGAATTTCAAAATCTTGATGTGGATTAAAGCTTTGCAGATGGTTAAGCTTATTTAACTTATCATCAATCGTGGCTTTGTATGCTGAGGGAAGGTGTACGTAAAAGTTAAAGCCCTCAGCAACTAACATTTTTTAACATCTTAAAGTTGAAAAATGTTAGTCATATTATCATTAATCTAAAAATCAATTGTTCTATGTGTGTGCACTGTGCGGGGAGCCAGACTAATGGGTTTCTATTAGGTCCGTCATTTTTTTTACAAGCATGTGATTAGAGCCTGAAGCTCTAATTGGCTCGTCTTAAGTCGTCCTCAGGGCACAGAGCACTGCGCCCCGAATCCTCCCACTTTTGATCTTAGCAAATACATTTTTGCCACGCGTCACTTTCGGCTTCTCGCCCCGGTCAATCAGGAGAAGGCTGAAGAGTTGGAACCCAGAAAGAAGACCAGTGACCCCGGTCCTCCTCTTCTGGGGTGACTTAGCAGCACTGGTAGCTCCTCCCCCCAATCGAGTGTCCAGGTTGAAGAAAGCTCTCCTAAGGTGGACACCCATGCAGGTGCGCTTCTGAGTCTTGCATCTGTGTCCATTTCCCGGCGCCACGTCAATGGATTTGATTGACAGCAGTGGGAGACAATGGCTGCGCTGCTATCAATCTATCCAATCAGGACATGAGACACCAGCTAGAGCTGGTGTGCTCATTCCCGGCCGGAGGATGACAGCGTTCAGGTAAGTGAAACGGGGAGGCTGGGGGGCTGCAGCATTACAGAAGGTTTTTCACCATGAGGGTTAACAACCCCTTTAAGACTCTGTTATATAGCATGTAATGAGTTTTTCATAGCCTAGATTTAATGGCAATTTAACCCCATTCCTATTCTTGACTTGCACAGGAAACTTGGGAACATAAAGCTTTTTGTATTCTGATGTGCACCAATCTGAATTGCATGTATTATAGACAATTGGCGACACTTTAATTTTTTTTATAGGTTACCTGTTTAGAGTTACAGAGGAGGTCTTGGGCTAGAATTGTTGCTCATGCTCTAACACACACGGCGATACCTCATATGTGTGATTTGAACACCGTTTACATATGTGGGTGTGATTTACGTATGCGTTTGCTTTTGTGCACGAGCACGTGGGGACGGGGGTGCTTTAAAAAAATCTTATTCTTTATTCTACTTTTATTTTTTTACACTTTCTCATTACATTTTTTTTATTGATCACTTTTATTCCTATTACAAGGAATGTAAACATCCCTTGTAATAGGAATAGTGCGTGGCAGGTCCTCTTTATGGAGAGATCTGGGGTCTATAAGACCCCAGGTCTCTCCTTCAGGCTGGATAGACCGAGTTAAAAAAACAAAACAGTGTCTCGGCCTTTCCAGCCGCGTCCCTGGCATTGTTTACTTCCGCCGGCCCGGACGTGACGTCATAACGTCGTGCCCGGGCCTCCGAGGGTCATAGGAATGACTGGGGACCATCTGGTCACCAGAAATCTCTATGCTCAACTTCCGGTGGTGACCGATTCCTGGTTTTTACCCAGGCCTGGGTTCGACCATAAGAACACAATGCTTTTCAAATTAGAATGTGCTATCACCGATCTGACTTGCATGTATCAGAGTTAATGGCTGAGCACTGTATGTGTATGTGTAATAACCATGTGGACTTAATAAATGAATAGGACATGGAGGAGGAGGGAGGGGAGTGTCATTTACCACTCTGTATACATCCACATGTGTGCCTCTATAGTCATGTGGTCTGCACAAATGAGGAAATGAAGAGCTTAGCAGGGAACTGAAATTGAGCATGCTCAGTAGAAGACACCAGCCGTCTACACAATTTCAGCCTGCATTAGGGACACAGAGAAAGATGGGAGGGACAGCTGAAGGCAGGATCAAGCAGGTATATTTCACTCTACACAGAAATGAATGCTTTAGTGGCTTTATGAGTATGAAGACTCTGTTAAATAGCATGTAATTTTCATAGTCTAGGTTTAATGGCAATTTAAAGCGGAATTTCAGCCTGTATTAAAAAAAATGAAAAGTCAGTAGCTGCTGACTTTTAATATAAGGACACTTACCTGTCCTAGGAGCCCATGATGTCGGCACCCGAAGCCGACCCGTCCATCGGCTTAGGGTGCAGGCGTCGGCAGCCTTACTAAGAGAAACAGGAAGTGAAGCCTTGCGGCTTCACAGCCTGTTTCCTACTTCGCATGCTCAAGTCACTCTGCGCTTTCTGAATGGTCCCGCTGTATTCTGGGATCTGTATGTGTGTCTCCCAGAAGGCAGCAGGGGGAAAGAGGAGGGGTCGTAAATGACGTAGGTCGCCATGGCACCCTTACACGGAAGTGGGAGTGAGTACCTGTTTTTGACAGGCAGTGGCTCCCTCCTTAAGGTGACAAATGTGGTCCCTGGGGAGGGGGAAAGCAGATTTTTGGGTGGAACTCTGCTTTAATCCCATCCCTATTCTTGACTTGCATGGGAAATTTAACATGGCTTCCCATATGGTCTAGCGGTTAGGATTCCTGGTTTTCACCCAGGCGGCCCGGGTTCGACTCCCGGTATGGGAATGTGATCCTTTTTAAATTCTGATGTGCCTGATCTGAATTGCATGTATCATAGTTAATGGCTGATCATTGTATGTGTAATAACCATGTGGACTTAAAGCGGAGTTTCACTCACCATGCAGCACTAATGTGCATCCTTAAAATGAATTGGCAATTAAATATTTTTTCTGTTCACTTACCTGATTTAAGCCTATATCTAATTTCACTTCCTCCTTTAGCGGCCGCAGACGTCATTTCCGGTTTTGCATTGGCTCCTGGGAGATCTTGGTCAGATTGGCATGGCACTGCTCCCGTAACATTTAACATTGGCATCTATGGAAAATCTTGGTCAGCTTGGCATGGCACTGCTCCCGTAACATTTAACATTGGCATCTATAGAAAATCTTGGTCAGCTTAGCATGCCAAGCTGACCAAGATTGCACTGCACTGCACATGCATGAGATCGGTAGGTGTATGCTGGGTAGCCAGCATGCACGGAATCCAGGAAGAAGGACACTGTGGCTTCAGATGCCCACACTGGAGATGGCAGCGCTGTGCAGGAACTTCACAAAGTAAGAAAGCGATGCTGCACAAATAGAAAGCTGGGCATATTTTACAGCATACCTTTGTTACAGTGAACGTGGCATGAGTATTCTAGGGGTATTTTTATCTTAAAAGTAATATTTCAGTCAGAACTCCGCTTTAAGAAGTTTAAAATACCTCTGAAGCACAGTTAAAATAAACTGGTAGTTTTTAGGTACTTACTTGCTTTATATAATAGACACATACTAGTACCTGTGTGTCACCTGTAATATTTATATTTATTTATTTTTGTTTATTTATTTTTATTTTTATTTTTGGAAAATCTGAATGTCACATAACTAGATAGCTAACATCATTTAATTGACCTTTTCTGCTCAAATTCCTTGCGTCAGAAGCACTGCTGCACACCAATAATTATAATATGTTGCTGTATTCACATGTTCAATGTTCTAAAATGCAATATATAGATTTCATTAACATATAATATATATATATTTATAATTATGCAATTTATGTAGTACTAATTATTATTTTATCTGTAGAATTCATATGACGTCCCATTGTGCTACTTTCAAGGCCCTGACGAAGCAGAACTGTCCGTGAAACACGTAGGACATATTCTTATAAACTGTTGGGGACCTGTACACCCTGAATTCAAATCTAATCATAAAGACTGTAATGTATCTTAACTTGATTTTTAGACAATAACATTTGTTTATTTTTCTATAATTATAGTATTATATTCTATTTGTTTACACTCCTCTGAGGCACAATTAAAGTCCCATCCTGTTCCACATGTTTCGAAACATAGTTGCATATTCAGTGGTTGTCGGCTCCAGTATTCCAAGTTCCCTACCGTTGGTTAGTGTGGGACTCATCACAGCACGGAGGTAGGGGCAGTGGCCATAGCCGATTATAAATGCAGAACTCATTCTTACATTTGTTATCAATGCAATGTACATAGGAATACACAAAATAAATTTAAAAAAAACAACTGCCCTGTGTGAGGATCGAACTCACGACCTTCAGATTATGAGACTGACGCACTACCTACTGCGCTAACAAGGCACATGAAGATATGGCACCCAATACCTTTTAGAGCAGTTTAGAGGCAGGGGTGTTTAGGGGCAGAAGTCTAAATGCACTAAGATCACATTAAAGAAAGTAACATTTGAGCAGAACATATATACGTGATTCTGTACTCTTGGGTAGGGGGCACGCACACACACCAACGGCACGCCGCTTCTGCTGTGATTTGTTACAGTGAAAGCTGATCAGCGGTTGCCGGCCAATGGATGTCTGCCGGCACCTGCTGCTTGGTAAGGAAAGAGACAGGATGGAGCTCTGCAATGTAAACAAGGCAGAGCTCTGTCCTGTCAGCAGGAATGTGCTGGATTTTGTGTCCCTGTAACAAAAAAACACTGGTTAGGCACACGATTCACCCTTTGATCACCCTAGATGTTTAACCACTTCCCAGACAGTGTCATTAGTACAGTGACCGTGCATATTTTTAGCACTAATCACTGTATTAGTGTCACTGGTTACCACAAGGTGTCAAAAGTTGCAGTGTCAGATTGTCGGCCGCCATATTGCAGTCCTGCTATAAGTCACTGATCGTCGCCATTACTCTAGTATTAAAAAAAAAAATTCCAGTATATATCCCATAGTTTGTAGACACTATAACCCAGTGGTTCTCAACCTGGGGGTCGAATGACGATTTGCCACGGGTCACCGAATCCTGGGATGTTCCTGAAGCCTGCACTGCTCTCCCAGCCTTTTCGCCGCCGCCCAGAACGGCTGTCCCTGGAGCCTGTGGCTGCCCCCTCAGCTTCTTCACAGCTACCCATTCAGTTCAGAGCATGGCTGGGTGGCAGTGACTAGAGGTCAGCTGACTGTTGAGGAATGTGAAGTGGGAGGGGCTGAAGGAGACCCTATCTCCTGATTTCGGCATAGGTGTCACTGCTGTGAGACACCACAAAGTTGGAGACACAGTGAGTAACACTACCTGTGATTATTGTTGCCATTAAAAGTCCCCACTACAGTTCTCAGATCAGCAGATGACTTTGATCAAGAGCACCTAAGTTGGCTGATCAGAACTCCCCCCCAGCACTGCCACTCATCCCACCCCCCACCAGCACTGCCACTCATCCCAACTCCCCACCAGCACTGCTACTCATCCCAACTCCCCGCCAGCACTGCCACTCATCCTATTCCCCCCCCCCCCCCCCCCACCAAGGAGTAAGAGAAGGAAAAAAAATAGAGAATACATGGAAGGGAGAGGAAAATAGGGGGAGGAACAAAAAGAAAGAGAGAAAGAATAAGAGAAATAACAAAAAAGACGGCGGGAGAGGGATGGGGGAAAAAAACAAGAAATTAGGATAGAGAGAGATAAAAGGAAAGGAAAGGAGAACAAAAAGAAAGAGTGGTACATCCTAAGTGGAAGGGACTCAGGGAGCGCTAAATATCCATGGGTTAGGGGCGCAAATTACTTGTCTTGCCTTGGGTGCTGACAACCCACGCTACGAAAATAATTTTACCGTTAGGGGTCCCCACACCTTGAGAAATTTTATCAAGGGGTCACGGCGCTAGTAGGGTTGAGAACCACTGCTATAACCAATCAACAAATGCTTAATGGGATTTTTTTTTTACCAAAAATATGTAGCAGAATACATATTAGCCTAAATCTATGAAGACATTTGATTTTTTTATTGGATATGTTTTATAGCAAAAAAAAAAAAAAAAAAGTATATATATATATATATATATATATATATATATATATATATATATATATATATATATATATATAAATTGTCAGAACCTCTGACACACCAGGTTGAATGTACAATCGTACAATATCACAGGAATTCACTGAAAGTAACACATAGTACCAGTAGTAGTGCTATATCAAAAGAAAACCAAGGCACCCAACCAGGTAGTAAAGGCAAGCTTGATATATTGTCACCCAATATGGTTGGTAAGATACTGAATGAAATTTTTATGATAAGACGCCCATATTTTGTAAGGTAAAGCCTTGCAACAAACAAAAGTTTGCTATAAATGGGACAGCGGCTAAAGGTGACCTCTGACCTCAAGTCAACCTCAAAATAAAATGAAAGAAAAAAAATGCCCTGGATAATGACAAAAATACGGTGGCAAAGGTTTTTTTTTTTGCCCAAAGAGGTAGCAATTAGAAATATAGTTTCCAACTGACCCTAACTTCTTCCTATGCAGTTTGTCAGCTTTCGCTACAAAAGCTTACAATTCACTAACACTCTGGCTGCTCTATGCCTCCTCTTTCATAGTGAGGACTTACCCAAAAGCTGTTTTATGGGTCCTTCCAGTGGTGGCCGGTCCATAAGGGGGCGCAGGGGCGTCGCTCCCCCAAAGTTAGTTTGAAAATATTATAGAATGATTTATTTTTAAAACGGGATTCCAGCCAGCAAATTTTTTTTTTAAAGTCAGCAGCTACAAACACTGTAGCTGCTGACTTTAAATAAGTACACTTACCTGTCCTGGGTGCCCGCGATGTCGGCCGCCCGAGGCCGACCTGTCCCTCGGCTCTCGGGTCCCGGCACCGCCATCCTAACTAAGGGAAACAGGCAGTGGAGCCTTGCAGCTTCACTGCCAGTTTCCTACTGCGCACACGCGAGCGGCGCTCTGTGAATGGCCCCGTGGTTTTCTGGGAACACACACAGTTCCCAGAAGGCAACGGGGCCGCTCACAGAGGAACAGGACACGCCGCGGAATAGGAAGAGGCAGATTAGGAAGACTGCCTAGCAACAAGGGTTCAGGTAAGTTTACAATTTTTTTTTCAAAATTTTTTTTTAATTTTTTTAGGATTTTTGGTGCAATTTTTTTTTTCAGGGTGGCCCTCCACTTTAAGTAACTGATAATATGACTAACATTTTTTAACATCTTAAAGTTAAAAAATGTTAGTCATATTATCATTTATCTAAAAATCAATCGTTCTATGTGTGTGCACTGTGCGGGGTGCCGGACTAATGGGTTCTATTAGGTCCGTCATTTTTTTACAAGCATGTGATTAGAGCCTAAGGCTCTAATTGGCTTGCCTTAGGTCATCCTCAGGGGGCAGAGCACTGCGCCCAGAACCCTCACACTTTTTATTTTAGCAAATTAATTTTTCACCATGCGTCACTTTCGGGTTCTCATCCCGGCCGATCAGGAGGAGGCTGAAGATTTGGAACCCAGAAAGAAGACCGGGTTAACACGGAAGCTGGCGGGTATCAGGGGAGCTGTGACCGCTGGAGGGCTCCGTTTGTAGGGAAGTCTCATGGCGTCCTCTGCACCACTGGGTTCTTCTAAACTAGCCATAGCTCAATGGCCATAAAGTGCATTTTGGTTGTAAAAAAAATGATTCCAGGCTGCACATAAATGCATCAGGATTGTTACTAAACAGTGAAATGCCATAATTAATTTACATAAATCATATATATCATGCCACTGTATTTTGTTTTTTAATCTTTATTCCTGCAGAACTATTATGTGGTCACATGATCTTTGGCATCTGCAGGTAAAGATCCTTGGAAAGAACTTCTATTACTCTGCTGATGTATACTCTCTACAGTGTGAGTCTGTGTCTGCACAGCTCTGATTGATGCTGTGCAAGTCACATGACTAAAAAAATGTTTGAGAAGAGCAATTCAAATTAGATTGTAAATAACAAATAACTGTTTTATAGCACCCTAAAAATCTTTATTAAACATCAAATGTGTATTTTTGTGCATTAACATGGTATAGACAGAGTGAAAGATGAGTGACACTAGCTATTAAAACTAAGTGTTTTTGTGAGTTTCTTAGTGAACGTAATCAGCATACTATATCCTTCCCCCACAGTGTTTATCAATAGGAGGACATGGAGACAGAGGGAGGGGAGTGTCATTTACCACTCTGCATACGCCCACATGTGTGCTTCTATAGCTGCACAAATAAGAAAAAGGAGGAAATGAAGAGCTTAGAAGGGAACTGAAATTAAGCATGCTCAGTAGAAGACACCAACCAGTCTACACAATTTCAGCCTGCATTGGGGACACAGAGAAGATGGGAGGGAAAGCTGAAGGCAGGATCAACCAGGTATATTTCACTCCACACAAAATGAGTGCTTTAGTGGCTTTGTGAGTATTAAAGGGGTTGTAAACCCTCGTATTTTTTTTTGTTTTTTTTTTTAAAAACAAACATGTCATACTTTCCTCCACTGTGCAGTTCATTTTTATACAGAGTGGCCCCGGTCCTCCTCTTCTTGGGTCACTCAGCAGCGCTGGTGGCTCCTCCCCACATCGAGTGTCCACGTTGAAGAAGGCTCTCCTAAGGTGGACACCCGTGCGGGCGCGCTCCCGAGTCCAGCATCTGTGTCCATTCACACAGAATGCAGGACACGGCCCCGCCCCCCAGCGCCACGTCATTGGACTTGACAGCAGCGGGAGCCAATGGCTGGGCTGCTATCAATCTATCCAATCAGGACATGAGACACCAACTAGAGCTGGTGTGCTCGTTTTCAGCCGGAGGATGGCAGCGTTCAGGTAAGTAAAACGAGGGGGGCTGCAGCACTACAGAAGGTTTTTCACCTTAATGCATTGAATGCATTAAGGTGAAAAACCATGAGGGTTTACAACCTCTTTAACCACTTCAATACAGTGCATTTTCACCCCCTTCCTGCCCAAGCCATTTTTCAGCTTTCAGCGCTGTCACATTTTGAATGACAATTGCGCGGTCATACAACACTGTACCCAGAATAAATTGTTATCATTTTTTCCCCACAAATAGAGCTTTCTTTTGGTGGTATTTGATCGCCTCTGCGGTTTCTATTTTTTGCGCTATAAACAAAAGAAGGGTTGACCAGTTTGAAAAAAAAACACAATATTTTTTACTTTTTGCGATAATATATATCCAATTTTTTTTTCTTTAAAACAATTTTTTTCCTCAGTTTAGGCCGATATGTATTCTTCTACATATTTTTGGCAAAAAAAAAAACCATAATAAGCGTATATTGATTGGTTTGCGCAAAAGTTATAGCATCTACAAAATAGGGGATAGATTTATAACAGCCGGCAGGCAGTTAAGACTCTATTATATAGCATGTAATGCGTTTTTCATAACCTAGGTTTACTGGCAATTTAACCCCATTCCTATTCTTGACTTGCACAAGAAACTCAGTACAGCTTCCCATATGGTCTAGCGGTTAGGATTCCTGGTTTTCACCCAGGTGGCCCGGGTTCAACTCCCGGTATGGGAACACAAAGCTTTTTGTATTGTGACTTGCTATCACTAATCTGAATTGCATGTATTATAGATAATAGCTAATCACTGTAGCTGTATGTGTAAAACCATGTGGACCTAAAGCGTTTGTTTTCCCAACACTTTATATTCCTGATATGTGGCTTCTGTACCATGCACAGGTATGGGAAAGTCTCCTGTTCTCTTTGTATTGCTTCCTTTATGTGAAATCCCTGGTGTTCATGCCAGTTCCTCTACTTTCTTATTAAAAACTGACCACACTAAGCAGGAGAACACACTGTGGTCAGTTCTCTGGCTATGCTGGGAACTAAGTACTCTGCTCCAATGATCAGACTTGTCCTGACATGCCCCTGCTGCATAACCATTCACTGGGAAGCTCAGTGTGTGGTTGATTCTGCCCCCCCCCCCCAGCTTTTATACAGCTGAGAACAGAGGGAATGTGATCGCTTATTAAAAAGGGGGGAAAAAAGGTATTTAGAATGTATTTTTGTATCTATATAAAACCTTTTGCCTATTATTTCTTTTGTAAACTGAGTGTGTTGTTTTACAAGGTGATCATTTACAATCACTTTAAATGAATAGGAGGACATGGAGGAGGAGGGAGGAGAGTGTAATTTACCACTCTGCATACGCCCATGTGTGTGCCTCTATAGTCATGTGGGCTGCACAAATAAGAAAATGAAGGAAAGGAAGAGCTTAGAAGAATTGAGCATGCTCAGTAGAAGACACCAGCAAGTCTACACAATTTTAGCCTGCATTGGGGACACAGAGAAGATGGGAAGGACAGCTGAAGGCAGGATCAACCAGGTATATTTCACTCCACACAAAATGAGTGCTTTAGTGGCTTTGTGAGTATGAGGACTTTCTTATCAAGCATGTGATGAGTTTTTCATAGTCTAGGTTTAACCACTTTCCATCTGGGCCAAATCTGGCACTTCGCTTCTACATGTAAAAATCCTATTTTTTTTTTCTAGAAAATTACTCAGAACCCCCAAACATCATATATGTTTTTTCAGCAGAGACCCCAGGGAATAAAACGGCAGTTTTTATGTCACACAGCATTTGCAAAGCGATTTTTCAAACGCGTTGCATGAATTAAAAAAACAAAACAGCAAAGTTAGCCCAATTTTTTGTATAATGTGTAAATGTTATCGCCAGGCAGACCAATTGTTTCTGGTAATGGGGCAAGTACAGAAAACTGAAAGTGGTGTTCCACCCAAAAAATAAAAAATACATGAAAATTCCTAAAAAAAAAAAAAAATTTGGAATTTTTTTTTTAACTCACCTCTAAATGCCTGTTGCTAGGGGGTCCCTAGTAGTCTGCCTCTTTCAGTGCCTGGGCTGGTGACATCACTTCCCCCTCGGCACAGGAAGGATTAGGCTCTGCTCCCTCCCTCTTGTCATTCATCTGGGACCCATTACAGGTCCCAGGTGACTGAGCGGCCAATCACGGCGCACGGCACCGCTCACGCATGCGCAGTGGGTGCCCGGCTGTGAAGCCACAGCCCGGCGCCCACAGTTGCACTGCCGGCGCCGCCTAACGGAGGGGGAGGCGAGCGGGGCTTTGATCCCCGCATCGCTGGACCCTGGGACAGGTAAGTGTCCAAAAGTCAGCAGCTGCAGTATTTGTAGCTGCTGACTTTTAATTTTTTTTTTTTAATGGGCCCTCCTCTTTAAGTATGTATTTGGATACCCACCTGAGACGCTTTGTAGTTAGCTTGCCTTCCTATGTGCGAGACACAATACATCTTTTACAGAACCTTGGAGACCTCTACATATCTCAACATGCTTATTTAGCCATTGATATAGAGGCCCTCTATAGCTTGATCCCTCATCATTTGGGACTGACGGCCATCAGACAGGTGATCTCACGATCATACAGTGATGAAAAGAAGTTGCATGAATTTATCATCATGGCTTTGTAATTTTTATTATTCCATAACGTCTTTTCTTTTGATGGCTCCCACTTCCTACAGGTGCAGGGGGTGGCGATGGGGACAACTTGTGCCCCATCCTACGCCAACCTGTACCTGGGGGAGTGGAAGCGGTCTTTCTTGGCCGATGAATCCTACAAGTCACATACGCATCAAGTAGCGGCTTGGTGTTGTGGGAGGGCTCTGTGACTGAACTGAAGGACTGTATTTCCGCCATGAATGAAAATGAATTTAACCTAAAATTTACTGTAACATTTAGTGAAACCAGTATTAACTTTTTGGACGTCACTATAACCAAAAACAGTGACGGCAGTCTCTCCAGTGGACTCTACTGCAAATCCACGGCAGGGAATACAGTTTTACATGCCTCCAGTCTACACCCCCAGCCTCTCCTACGTTCAATTCCGTTTAGCCAATATCTCAGGTTAAAACAGAATTGTTCTAGTCGGGAATGTTTTATACAGGAAGCTGGGGCCCTGAGGGATAGGCTTTTATTGAGAGGGTACTCCCGTACATGTCTGAAAAGGGCCTTCAAACGGGCCAATGGACGTTCCAGACGAGAGCTTCTATTTGGCACCAAAACGAGAACAAATGATCCACAAGTCATCAGAGTGATTACCAAATTTAGTAATCAACACAAAGCAGTCAGGCAAATTATTGGCAGGTTCTGGCATCTTTTGCGCAGAGACCCTCTACTGAGTCCCTATGTGTCCGAAAGTCCAGCTATCACATATCGATGGGCCGCCTCACTTAAGGACCTATTGGTCCAAAGTGAGTTTGTAGGGGAGTTCCGCAAGGACCCCTGCAAGAGGCTGGGTACTTTTACATGTGGCGGCTGCTCCATATGCCAATACATGAATATCAGGCAGGATGTAATACTCCCGAATGGACGGCCATACAGACCACACCATTTCTTCAATTGCAAAACTGAGGGGGTGGTGTACCTCCTGACATGCCAGTGCCAATTGCAAAACTAAGTTGAAATTTTATAACAGAGCATCCAGACACTTAACTTCTATGAAGACTACTAATCCTATGCTCCCCTTGGGAAGACATGTCACTGATAGACATCAGGGCACATTTCCCAAAATTAAATTTTTGATTTTGGATAGGATTCATCTGAATCCGAGGGGTGGGGATTGGAACAAGGTCCTCCTCCAACGGGAGGCTCGTTGGATTGCTGACCTTGGGGCCACCTCACCCCCCGGACTCAACGAACACCTTAGCCTCAGACCCTTAGCCTCAGACCCTTTCTTGAGGGCTTCTCGGGCGGTTGTGAGAGGGAATGATGTGCCAGTCGTTCATTCTTGCACCCATTGATCAGTTACCCTTCCTTTATCCCCCTCCTTTCATACCAGGTGCGGCCCTCTATTACTGTACTATTTATGTTATGTGGATGCATGGATGCTTTATTTGATTCAACTCCGTGTCTCCCTGGACAAATCATCTAAATTGTTATGCTGTTAGCATTTGGTTTCTTTTTATGTACATATTGGGGTGTCCATATTTGTTATGTCCATTAGGGTTATTTTTGTATATATGTACATTTTGCTTTTTTCAATTTTCCTATTTCCTCAATTTGCCTTTATTTGGGTTTCCATCTGGACTGGCGGCCGCCGCTGTGGAATCCTTGCACCACTCCTGTGGGTCTCCATTCATCCTACCCGGTGCACGGGGGCCCCCATGCAATCTGTGTGTGGGCCTTTATTTGCGACCCGGCTTGTGGCCTTGCGTCTTTGGCATCTTTGGCGCCTGCCACTTTGTCTGCAGGACGCAGTTTTCACAGAGCGGTTCCCTATGGATCAGGTCTGTGGGGGGCGCCTTGCAGGTATCGCCCAGGGTCCCCATGGTGGCAATCTTGGTGCACTCCTGACCTTCAAGTGTTAGGACAGGCCCCCTGCATTGTTTTATGCCCCTTTTTTTGGCATGCGCACAGCATGGGCTTTTTCCCAGTTTTAATTCTCATTTTTTATGGCTCCTTTGTTTACCGGTTGCCAAAGCAACCGCTGTGCACACTCTTCCGGTAGTTTTTCGCATGCTCGCACTGTTCGAGCATTGAGGCTTCGTTGCTGGCTGGGTGGCATCACGCCCATTGCCATAGTGACGCGATGGGCAGTGATGTCACCATGCCGAACGCTGCCCTTACTATCCTCTATAAGGCCGACGTCAGCTGTGCATGACCTGTCACTGTGTATGACGGCGGGTGCATGCATTTGATGCTTCAGGATCCACATAGTCATCTTTTGTCTAACAATACTCTTCAAGGTATGTTGTTTGTTCTATTAAGCTCCTGATAAGTCAATTTCCTTTCTTTGGCAGATTCCATGTCTGTAGAGGATGAATCCCTCCGACATGATCTGCATTTTAAAAAGCTTGGTTACTATGAGATACTTCTTTTTATATATCTTCATCGATTTATACCCAAACTTGAAGACTGATACACATCTTTTTGCCTCTGACTATTGTGGCTCCTCTGCCCTGCTTCCACTGTGCACCAAGGTACGATGCTCTATATAAGGGACAAAGTCTTTTGCGAACAAGGTGCAGTCTGATAAACTTCCCATATATATAAAATACTGTTTTTACAATTATTTTCATTTTTTATTTTTTGTCAGATTGTGCAGTTTGGAGCGGTTTCTACAAAATTCCGGGATTCAAATTCACTTGTGCGCCACCTTTTGCTGCCTCATTGTGGGACTTGTTTGGATGACTGGTGGCCCCCTCGGTATATCTGTGTCCTTGTGACATCCTTGGTGTAGGTCTGCAATGCCGTCTTTGGCCCCAGTCCAGCAGTGTAACTACATGATGACCATTCAGGGTATGCCTTTATGTTATTTTCATGCTGTATGTTCCATGATGCAAATAATTTTTGTTTCTCATTTATGTATTTGATTTCTACAGTGTGATTCCTTCCTGATTTTTTGCCCCTGACGAAGGGATGTTTGAGTCCTAAAACATGTTGGGCTCTCTGGACCTTATGGGAATTCATCGTTATTGTCATCTAATTTTTAGTGGTTTGACACTTTTGTATATATGTATACTTATTTAATAAAATTTGTATTTTTCTATAATTGTTGCCGTTAAAGTCCCAGTTCCTTGGGGGGTATCTCCTTTTCCATATTGACTGTATAAGGGATGTTGGCAACCTTAAGTGGTATGGTTGGATGTGCCCTTTTTTATGTCTATAATGTGAAAGATGATGTTACGCCGAGTAAAGAGATACCCAACATGTCACGCTTTAAAATTGCGCACACTCATGGAATGGCACCAAACTTTGGTACTTAAAAATCTCCATAGGTGACGCTTTACATTTTTTTTATAGGTTACCTGTTTAGAGTTACAGAGGAGGTCTTGGGCTAGAATTGTTGCTCTTGCTCTAACACACACGGAAATATCTCACATGTGTGACTTGAACGCCATTTACATATGTGGGCGTGACTTACGTATGCGTTAGCTTCTGTGCACGAGCACACGGGGACACTTTTTAAAAAAAATAAATTCTTTATTTTACACTCTCATTAATTTTTTTTTTTTTTTATTGATCACTTTTATTCCTATTACAAGGAATGTAAACATCCCTTGTAATAGGAATAGTGTGACAGGTCCTCTTTATGGAGAGATGTGGGGTCTATAAGATGGGGAGTCTATAAGACCGCCACATCTCTCCTTCAGGCTGGATAGACCGAGTTAAAAAAACAAAACAGTGTCTCTGCCTTTCCAACCGTGTCCCCGGCATTGTTTACTTCCGCCGGCCTGGATGTGATGTCATAACATCGTGCCCGGGACTGCGAGGGTCATAAAGATGACTGGGGATCATATTCCATTAACCGATTGCTGGTTTTTACCCAGGCCTGGGTTCGACTCCTGGTATGGGAACACAATGCTTTTCAAATTCAAATGTGCTATCAGGATCTGACTTGCATGTATCATAGTTAATGGCTGAGCACTGTATGTGTAATAACCATGTGGACTGAATAAATTAATAGAACATGGAGGAGGAGGGAGGGGAGTGTCATTTACCATTCTGTATACATCCACATGTGTGCTGCACAAATGAGCAAATTAAGAGCTTAGAAGGTAACTGAAAATGAGCATGCTCAGCAGAAGACACCAGCCCGTCTACACAATTTAAGCAGGTGAGACCGGTGAGGTAAGGTGACAAATGTAGCACCGGAGAGGGGAGGAAGCAGATTTTTGGGTGGAACTCTGCTTTAATCCCATCCCTATTCTTGACTTGCATGGGAGATTCAACATGGCTTCCCATATGGTCTAGCGGTTAGGATTCCTGGTTTTCACCCAGGCGGCCCGGGTTCGACTCCCGGTATGGGAACACAATGCTTTTTAAATTCTGATGTGCTATCACTGGTCTCAATTGCATGTATCATAGTTAATGGCTGATCATTGTATGTGTAATAACGATCTGGACTTTAAGCGGAGTTTCCCCCACATTTTTCACTCCTCACCATGCAGCACTAATGTATATCCTTAAAATCAATTGGCAATTTATTTTTATTTTTTCTGTTCACTTACCTGATTTAAGCCTATGTCTAATTTCACTTCCTCCTTTAGCGGCTGCAGACGACATTTCCGGTTTTGCATTGGATTCTGGGAGATCTTGGTCAGCTTGGCATGACACTGCTCCCGTAACATTTAATGTTGGCATCTATGCAAATTCTTGGTCAGCTTGGCATGGCACTGCTCCCGTAACATTTAACATTGGCATCTATGGAAAATCTTGGTCAGCTTGGCATGGCAAGCTGACCAAGATTGCACCGCACTGCACATGCATGAGATCGGCAGGTACATGCTGGGTAGCCAGCATGCAGGAAATCCAGGAAGAAGGATACTGTGGCTTCAAATGCCCACACTGGAGATGGCAGCGCTGTGCAGGAACTTCACAAAGTAAGAAAGCGATGCTGCACAAATAGAAAACTGGGCATAGTTTACAGCATATCTTTGTTACATTGCACGTGGCATGAGTATTCTAGGGGTATTTTTATCTTAAAAGTAATATTTCGGTCGGAACTCCTCTTTAACTTCTTGCCGACCAGCTCACACCGACATACTTAGGGCAGAAGGACACGTACAGGCAGGTTAACATACCTGTATGTTGCCCTGTAAGAAGCGGTTTGCGGGCGCGCGCGCGCACCCCCACTACCGTGTGATCGCGGGTCCCATAGCCTCGATGTCCGTGGGGATACCCATAATCGTCTCACGGAGAGAGGAAGAATGGGGAAATGCTGATGTAAACAAGCATTTCCCTGTCCTGCCTAGTGACACTGAAACTGATCACAGCTCCCTGTAATCAGTGTCATGTCACACATAGCCCCTCCCCCCCAGTTAGAATCACTCTCTAGGACACGCTTAACCCCTACAGCGCCGCCTAGTGGTCAACCCCTTCACTGTCAGTCACATTTACACAGTAATCAGTGCATTTTTAATTGCACCGATTGCTGTATAAATGTGAATGGTCCCAAAATTGCGCCAAAAGTGTCCGATCTGTCCGCCATAATGTCGCAGTCACGATAAAAATCGCTGATCACCGCGATTACTAATTATTATTAATATAAATGCCATAAAAAAAACAACTATCCCCTATTTTGTAGACGCTATAACTTTTGCGCAAACCAATCAAACGTTTATTGCGATTTTTTTTTTTACCAAAAATATGTAGAATACGTATTGGCCTAAACTGAGGAAAAAAAATGTTTTTTATATATTTTTTGTGGATATTTATTATAGCAAAAAGTAAAAAATAGCGTCAATTTTGAAAAAAACGCATTATCTTTAAGTTTATAGCGCAAAAAATAAAAATTGCAGAGGTGATCAAATACCACCAAAAGAAAGCTCTATTTGTGGGGGAAAAAAGGACGTAAATTTTGTTTGGGAGCCATGTCACACGACCGTGCAATTGTCAGTTAAAGTGACACAGTACCGAATCGCAAAAAGTGCTCTGGTCTGGCAGGGCTTAAGTGTTTAAGAAGTTTAAAATACCTCTGAAGCACAGTTAAAATAAACTGGTAGTTTTTGGGTACTTACTTGCTTTATATAATAGACACATACTAGTACCTGTGTGTCACCTGTAATTTTCTTTAGAGCATCCAGGGGAACCAGTTATGTGCACAATGAGCAGCTTCAGTGGTTGTTGGCTCCAGTATTCCAAGTTCCCTACCGTTGGTTAGTGTGGGACTCATCACAATACGGAGGTAGGAGCAGTGGCCATGGCCAATTATAAATTCAGAACTCATTCTTACATTTGCCATCAGTGCAATATATATAGGAATACACTAAATAAAAAAATAAACAACTGCCCTGTGTGAGGATCGAACTCACGACCTTCAGATTATGAGACTGACGCGCTACCTACTGCGCTAACAAGGCATGTGAAGGTATGACAGCCAATACCTTTTAGAGGAGTTTAGAGGGAGGGGTGTTAAGGGCAGAAATCTAAATGCACTAAAATCACATTAAGGAGAGTAACATTTGAACAGAAAAACTGCCTGACGCACCTAAAAGCGTGTAAATGTTTATAAACTTTAGGCACATTTAGCACTTTTATTATTAATTTTAATGGCCAGAATGCATTAATATTTTGGTCAATGAAATAAATTAAATGCCCAAATTCTTGATGCACCTAAATGTGTCTAAAAGGAATTGAAAAACAGCTTTAGTGCAAGTGACTTGGTTGCACTTTTGAACTCACAAGCAAGCCCGGCTAGCTCAGTCGGTAGAGCATGAGACTCTTAATCTCAGGGTCGTGGGTTCGAGCCCCACGTTGGGCGATCATTTTGCATAAGTCATTACTTTGAGTTTTCATTTCGTGTGTTACCCTCTAAATTTATAGTCACGTAAAAACTAATATTACATAGCAGGATTTGACAACACGGTTGAGAATGTAACTTAAGGAAAACATTCATACATTTCTCAACCTGCCTCTGATATTTCAAAGAGAGAAAAAAATATTTTAGGACTTGTTTACACGCATAATGCATATAAACACACAGAAACTTGTTGCACGTTTACATGCATTACAAAATCCATTGTGCTGTTTTACTGTGTGGTAAAATGCAGTTTAATAAAGTGTTTTTTTTCTACAGGCCACATCAAAGTGAACTTTTTTTTTTTTTTAATTTTCATTTAGCTTTACAATTTAATGGCTTATCTGCCATTTCTTTCTTTCACTCCATCCCGCACCCACCTATCTACCTTACAAAGTTACAATCTCCTGCAGAAATGTTGCTCCTCTTCCAGTGTCCTCACTTTTGGCTCATTTGCACCATACTTTGCAGAGCTATTCATTCTGTGAAACTGAGCATATTCACTCTGTATAAATGGGGGCAAAAAAATATTATTAGGCTATTTTCACTGCAGATCAAATTTTATTCTTTATACAGAATAGTGTCACTAAACCCACATCATAAAAAACTCTCAATAAATGGTGTATTGCATGCTGTTCATACTCAGTCACTATGAGATTTGATTTCTGTATTCTGCAAAAAAAACAACCTGGCTGATCCTGTTGTTTTCTATCTCGCCCTTCTGTTTATGTCCCCAATTTAGCTAGGGATTTCGCAACTGTGGTGGCAACTCTGCACATGCTCAGTTTTCAGTGAGTTTGTATGCTGAGCATTTCCTCCCTATCACATGGGAGCAGCCCATGTGACTATAAAGTCATACATGTGGATGTTTACACAGTGGTAAATGACAGTCCACTCCCTCCCTCCTCCTCAATGCCCACTAACCAGCTAAACACAATGGGGGTGGGATATTACATCTTGATTTACCTCCCTTTTAATCTAAGACACAGGATGGAGGGGCGTAAAAAAAAAACAAAAAAAAAAACTGCCCTGTGTGAGGATCGAACTCACGACCTTCAGATTATGAGACTGACACGCTACCTACTGCGCTAACAAGGCATATGAAGATATGGTGTTTACTTACCGTAAAATCAGTTTCTCTGAGTTCATTGACAGACGCAGCCTTCTTTATTCATAGCGATAGGGTTATATCGCCTCCGCAGGAGTAGGACTAGGTAGTACAAAAAAACAAAACACTTGGGCACTCCCCTGGGCCGTCCTCAGTCAGTATATAACCCCTCCCTGCTCTAGGTATTCAGTTTAGTAGCAAGCCGTAATAGAAGTATCAAAAAACAACTCCATAGAGGGGTGGGTGCTGTGTGTCAATGAACTCAGAGAATTGGATTTTACGATAAGTAAAAAATCCTATTTTCTCATTCGTTCATTGACAGACACAGCCTTCTTTATTCATAACGATAGGGACGTCCCAAGAGAGTGCCAACATGAGGAGTGGGAAAACAAAAATCCCAAGGCTAATACAAGAGCCAACCAGGTAACAGGAACTTCACCCAGGACAAGCTGGAACCCAACCTGAACGATACCCCTTCAAGAGAGGGAATAGACCCTCTAAACAGCAGCCTGCAAAAAAAAAACTTGCGGCCAAAAGAGGCATCTGCAGATGCCAAACCATGCACTTTGTAGAACTTGTGAAAATGTACACCGATGACCAGTGGCCGCCTTGCTCAACGGCCGCCTGATGACAGAAGGCTCAAGAAGCACTAAGTGCCCGAGAAGAATGCGCCATAACCGGGAAAGGAGGAAACCGATCTGTGACAGGATAGCCCAGAGACATCATCTGTCCGATCCATCCAGACCAACAGACTCAGTGGCTGGGGGATTCGGATGTATTTCACCCTGTTCAATACAAGGGGAGAAAGGATCTTCCCCACTGAAGAACGGGAAAACGAAGCCACCAGACTAGGGAACCTCTGGTTTCCTGACTCAGCCAAATCCGATTGTTCAGAGACCTTGGGTATTTGTCCCATTATGCCAGGATCTCCCCGAAGGGAGCCTACATGGAACTGTGCAAATGAGCTTGCCTAAAAAAAGGGTAAATACCATCAGACCCAACACCCGCATGTAGATCTGCAGAGGAGCCCATCTGCCCGATAGCAAATGAAAAAATGCCGCATGCTACTTCTGGAGTCTGTCCAGGGGAAGAAACATGCTGGCCAGAGCTGAAGCCCGGTCAGGCTCAGATAAACCAATGATCTGGCTGGACCAAAGCAGACTTACGATAGTATAGACGCCAACTGAAATCAGAGAAAGTCTGTAAAGGAACTACGTTGCTCCTCTGGGCAATCGAGAAATCGACGCAGAAGATTGCCCAGACAGCCCAGGACCGTCAACCCCCACTGACGTAACCATGCCAGATCCGGGGCCAACACCTCGTGAACACCTGAGTGGTGGCCAAATCAAAAGGACCACACCACGCACAGATAATGCTCCGCACCCACAGCAGACGGAGAAAGTGGTGGAGTCGGGCACATAACAGAATGCTTAAGCATTCGTGATATCCTAGAAGTCAGAAAGACCCCATGATGGAGTGCCACCGCTGCGTGGACGGACTCCATCCTGAACTCCTGTACCCACACAAGGCAGGTCAGGGCCTTGAGGTCCAGAATTAGATGTACAATGCCCTCCATCTTTTAGACTGTGTACAAGTTCAAATAAAACCCCTGACACTGTTCCCAGCACGGGAACCGGGACAATCACACTCTGCAGCAACTGGGCTTGCACCGCCCCCCCCCGCAGAGAATAGCAGGCAGTCTGGCGACAGACAGCCATTGGAAGCAACAAACTGGAGGAACACAGCCGGAAAACTACCTTATAACCGGACAAATTCAAGACGCAACATGAGGCAATAGACTCCAGGGGAACTGCGGCCAAGAGGCATAGCGGACAAACCTCAGCACTTACCCAATAGGTTCCCAAGCAGCAAAGGCAGGGGGATTCTGCTCCCCCTCCAGGTATGCCATCTGGGCCCTTAGAAGCCAGAGATTCCTCTATTGGAGCCATGGTTGCCTCTAGCAGCCTAGAGACAGAGGGGTTCACTACTGGTGTAACAGTCCCCTTCTAAAGGGGGGACTCCCCATAGGGGTACCTTACAGCCAGCGTTTTTGGAAACGCAAAAGGCACTTTGGACACTCCCAGTCTTCATGGACAAACTTGTCAAAATAAGAGAGAGAAGGGAACGCTTTTGCCACGCAAGATGGTTTATCCAAGAGGGTACCGGTCCTCCCATCCACCATCTTGAAAGATTCCCGCACAGATGTAACAAGTACGACAACCAGAGCCCCTATGAGCCCCTCTGCCGTCATCCTCACTCCCTGACAGGATAGGGAGCATGGCCACCAGCCCGCAAAGTGGCCACATCCGTGCGGCAGAGTCAGATATGATTGTTAACAGGGGAGGTAGGGGACGGCAGGAGTGCCCTATACTAGACCATCTGCCTAAGCGCTACACCAAAAAGTCAGGGGGGAGGGGGGTCCCACGCACCAGGACCCCCCTCTGAGGTCCACATAGGGGATGTCGACTGAGGTCCTGCACAGAGGGCACCCCCTAAGCCCCTCACCAGGGGCACAGACCGGGGCCACAGACCATGGCCCCTCACCGGGGGCACAGACCGCGGCCCCTCACAGGGGGGGGAAACCGGGGCCCCTCACTGGGGACACAGACGGTGGCCCCTCACAGGGGGGACACAGACCGTGGCCCCTCACAGAGGGGAACAGACCGGGGCCCCTCACAGAGGGGAACAGACCGGGGCCCCTCACAGGGGGGAACAGACCGGGGCCCCTCACAGGGGGGAACAGACCGGGGCCCCTCACAGGGGGGCACAGACCGGGGCCCCTCACAGGGGGGAACAGACCGTGGGCCCTCACCGGGGGCACAGACCCCCTCAGCGCCACCCCTCAGGAAAGGGGGCCGCCACGAGGCCTAGCAGGCCGCCGAAGTCGCGGCCTAGTGGGCCGTGGGCTAAATTTCTGGCCGCCTGCCGCAAGCACGCAGCCTGCGGGGGGACCGGGCCGATCCTGAGCCTTGAACAAACACTCGGATGGTAGGCCGCAAAGACACGACCTAAATTTTCATACGCCTGTCACGATTGCGCGGTCTGCGGGGGAACCGTAACCGACGAGAGACGGTAGGCCGCAAAAGCCGCGGGCTAAATTTTTGGGCGCCTGCCACCCCCAGGGGGACCAGAGGGACCCCGAGCTTCGGGCAGACACTCGGCCGTTAGGCAGCGGCCTAAATTTTCGCACGCTGGCTGCGAGTGAGCAGCCCGCGGGGGGGGACCAGACCCATTTTAGCTGGTAGGCCGCAAAGCCGCGGCCTAAATTAATTAGCTAGCAGGAGCCCCGTTTACCAGCCTCCCAGGCCTAATCACCAGATACCCCCCTAATACAAACCCGAGGGTGGAGGGTGGCCGTGTGTCCCAAAAAGTCCCTAGGCTGGAAGCCTGGGCCTCACCTGGGAAAGAGGGGGGAGGAGGGGGGGGGGTGTAAAACCCCAGAGGGACCGACCACCCCAGGGAGTACCCGCGTTCCACCTCTCGAGGGAAGGAGGGGGGGGGGACTTCTTGCCTCTCCAGCGAAATGCGTGGGTAACGCTCCCGGACAGATCCTTCACACCAAAGTGGGGTGGGCTGTCAGCCATGAGGAACGCTGTGACACAGGCCGAGACCCGGTTGTGGACCAAGTGTCCAGTCCGTCACAGAGCCTAGCAGTTGATTGGAGACCTCACTGGAAAAAATCCAGGAAAAGCAAAAAATAAACAAAAATTCCCAGGACTAGCGATCCCAGCAGGGAACTAAGTCCTTACTCCTGACTAGGCAGAAAAAACTGAATACCTAGAGCAAGGAGGGGGTTATATATAGACTGAGGACGGCCCATGGGAGTGGCCAAGTGTTTTTTTTTTTTGTACTGCCTAGTCCTACTCCTGCAGAGGCAATATATAACCCTATGGTTATGAATAAAGAAGGCTGTGTCTCAATGAACGAATGAGAAAGTAACATTTGAGCAGGAAAAAATGCCCAACGCACCTAAACGCGTGTAAATGTTTATAAACTCTAGGCATGTTTAGCACTTGAATGTTTATTCATTTCAATGGCCAGAATGCATTAATATTGTCGATGGTCAATGAAATTAAAAAAAGCCCAAATGCTTGACGCGCCTGAATGTGTCTAAATGCAGTTGAAAAACACAGCTTTAGTGTAAGTGACTAGGTTGAACTTGTGACCTCACAAGCAAGCCCGGCTAGCTCAGTACATGTAATTCCTCATGTCTTTTTGATAATTTAGAATTTGCCAACTAACCTAGGCCTATCCCAGACAGTTTGCAACAAGATAACATTTTCCAGCGAGCAGAAGATATACTTTCATGTATAAAATTCATGCTCCAGGTGAGGCTCGAACTCACAACCTCGGCATTGCTCACCAGTTACTGTCTTATAAGTACCGCGCGCTAACCGATTGCGCCACTGGAGCACCTACATTTTCCATTGGCACCAGGCCCCAAAGCAAGATGGCCATCAGAGCTTCAGCTGTGATCACCAGCCAAAGTGCACCCCCATGCAATGACCCAGCAGCTTACTGGAAGTGACATCAGCACCCAGCCCCAAGGCAGGATGGCTCCTCCTAGAGATTTAGCGACAGTCACAGACAGGCTTGCATCTTTTGCTGACTTACCCAAAAGCCCTCTTATGAGCCTTTCTAATCCTGCTACCCATATCACAAAGGCCATACAGTGCATTTTATTTTAACAAATAATTATCCTGGGCAAATTGCACAAAAAAAAAATCACTCATATGGTCTAACAGGGTGATTTTAACTCAGGCAGCCAGGCATTTGACACCCAGCCTGGAAACATGGCACTTCTCAAGATCTGCTATGAATAATCACCAATCTGAAGGATGTATTTCCCAACTGAATCCATGGCAGCATACGTTTGGGTAGCTCTGACCTCCACCCCCATAAATTTTGAGGCTGATCCAGACCACGGTACTTTCTTTTTGTCCTCTTATGGGACCGATCAAGATGTATTTCTCTTACCATTGTTGATTTAATGATGGATGTCTGCTCATGAGTTTCTGGTAAGGTTATGAGTGGTTGCCATCAGTTCCCAGAAGTGTCTTCCAGTATTTCCAGCAGGACAGTTTTACAGGATAATATCAGGTTCCCAAGCTAGCAGCAGGGTGGCATTCATATCAACATGGGCACCCCAGAATTCCTAGACATCAATAGGACTGCGTGAAACAGTATTTTCAGCTATTAGCAGGATGGCACCAGATTGCCATATACAATACTATCAAGAACATCCCATATGGTCTAGCGGTTAGGATTCCTGACTTTTACCCAGTTTTGACTGCTGGTGATTTCATAAATAAAACATACAAGATATATTGTACATTGTTTTTTCACCCACAGTTTGGCCAAAAAGGGGTAAAATCTCTCCACCATTAGAGTCAATGCAGTTCTCTGTATATAAGTGGGAAGCAGATACTGTGAAGACAAAATCAGCAAAAGAAAGAGCACAAAGACCCTAGGGCAATTAACTGCTTTTATTTAGAGATGTTATAAAATGTATTTAATGTAATTCATATACACTTGCAAAAGATTATCTTTTGTAAGTGTTTATAAATACATTTGTATAACATCTCTCAATAAAAAGGAGTTAGGGCTCTTTCACACGGGGCAGATCAGTCATGATCCGCCCCGTGAACATCCGCTTGCTCAGCGGGGATCACTCCGCCGATCCCCGCTGAGCAGGAAGATGACAGGTGCATCGCTGCACACTGTGCAGCGACGGACCTGTTAGAGCGCCACTCTCCCCTATGGGGGGGATCGGATGATGACGGTCCGTAGTGTCCGTCGTCATCCGATCCGAAAACGGATGGAAAAGTAGGTTTTTCCTCCGTTACACTTTTCGGATCGGAGCGGGTCGGATGTCAGCGGACATGTCACCGCTGACATCCGACGCTCCATAGGGATGAATGTATGTCCGTTTTTCATCCGAAAATGGAAGGATGAAAAACGGACATACGGATCGTCCGTGTGAAAGGGGCCTTAATTGGCCTAATCTTTGCGCTCTGTTTTGCTGTTTTTATGAATAAAACAATACGTGTTATCCAAACTTATGAGTTTGTATCTATAATCATGGTTTTCATTTTGTTTTTTGAATAGAATGGGAATTGTTAAGATTGTTTTAGATTGTTTACAATTTACTTACCTGAGCCCCGTATTTCCCTGGGCGGGGACGCGCTATCCCTCTCTCCACGGGGTCCCAGCTCTTGACTGGATAGATTGATAGCAGCACAGCCATTGGCTCCCACTGCTGTCAATCAAATCCAATGACGCGGGCGCCGGGGGGTGGGGCCGAGTCCAGCATTCGTGTCTATGTACGCAAATGTTGGACTCAGGAGCGCGCCCGTAAGGTTACACCCCGGGAGAGCGCTACTCCTAGGGGGTTATCCAATGTAGGGAGGAGCCGCCAAGGGACCCCAGAAGACTAGGTTCGGAGCCACTCTTTGCAAAACGAGCTGCACAGTGGGAGGTATATGTTTGTTATTCTTAAAAAATAAAAAACAAGCCTTTACAATCACTTTATGATAAAAAAAATGGCAACACAATAATGTCCTGATTTGGGTGGAACAAAGACACCACCTTAGGCAACAGAGGACCAAGGGTGAGTGCAAAGTCTTGCCGGGTGCATGGAGAGCCAAGTTTGGTGGGTCACAAGGATGTTGAGGAAGTGAAAGAAATATGAACACATGAACAAATGAAAGGGACCTCTTAACAGTTAACCAGTTGCCGACCGCCGACCGCCGATGTACGTCGGCAGAGCGGCACGGGCAGGCAAAAGGGCTTACCTGTACGTCCCTGCCTGCCCGCGGGTGGGGGGTCCGATCGGACCCCCCCCCCCGGTGCCTGCGGCGGTCGGCAAATCTCCCCCGGCGATCGGTGGTGAGGGGGAGGCCATCCATTCGTGCCCCCCCCCTCGCGATCGCTCCCAGCCAATGGGATCATTTCCCTGCCTCTGTATTGTACACAGAGGCAGAGGAAATGATGTCATCTCTCCTCGGCTCGGTATTTTCCGTTCCGGGCCGAGGAGAGAAGACTGGAATGTGAGTGCACAACACACACACACACACACACACACACAGTAGAACATGCCAGGCACACAAAACACCCCGATCCCCCCCCCCCCCCCGATCGCCCCCCCCAATCACCCCCCCGTCACAAACTGACACCAAGCAGGTTTTTTTTTTTCCTGATTACTGCTAGGTGTCAGTTTGTGACAGTTACTGTGTTAGGGCAGTGAGTATTACCCCCCTTTAGGTCTAGGGTACCCCCCCCTAATAAAGTTTTAACCCCTTGATCACCCCCCGTCACCAGTGTCACTAAGCGATCATTTTTCTGATCGCTGTATTAGTGTCGCTGGTGACGCTAGTTAGGGACGTAAATATTTAGGTTCGCCGTCAGCGTTTTATAGCGACAGGGACCCCCATATACTATCTAATAAATGTTTTAACCCCTTGATTGCCCCCTAGTTAACCCTTTCACCACTGATCACCGTATCACCATTATGGGTGACGCTGGTTAGTTCGTTTATTTTTTATAGTGTCAGGGCACCCGCCGTTTATTACCGAATAAAGGTTTAGCCCCCTGATCGCCCGGCGGTGATATGCGTCGCCCCAGGCAGTGTCAGATTAGCGCCAGTACCGCTAACACCCACGCACACAGCATACGCCTCCCTTAGTGGTATAGTATCTGAACGGATCAATATCTGATCCGATCAGATATATACTAGCGTCCCCAGCAGTTTAGGGTTCCCAAAAACGCAGTGTTAGCGGGATCAGCCCAGATACCTGCTAGCACCTGCGTTTTGCCCCTCCGCCCAGCCCAGCCCACCCAAGTGCAGTATCGATCGATCACTGTCACTTACAAAACACTAAACGCATAACTGCAACGTTCACAGAGTCAGGCCTGATCCCTGCGATCACTAACCGTTTTCTTGGTAGCGTTTTGGTGAACTGGCAAGCACCAGCCCCAGGCAGCGTCAGATTAGCGCCAGTACCGCTAACACCCACGCACGCAGCATACACCTCCCTTAGTGGTATAGTATCTGATCAATATCTGATCCGATCAGATCTATACTAGCGTCCCCAGCAGTTTAGGGTTCCCAAAAATGCAGTGTTAGCGGGATCAGCCCAGATACCTGCTAGCACCTGCGTTTTGCCCCTCCGCCCGGCCCAGCCCAGCCCACCCAAGTGCAGTATCGATCGATCACTGACACTTACAAAACACTAAACGCATAACTGCAGCGTTCGCAGAGTCAGGCCTGATCCCTGCGATCGCCAACAGTTTTTTTGGTAGCGTTTTGGTGAACTGGCAAGCGCCAGCGGCCTAGTACACCCCGGTCGTAGTCAAACCAGCACTGCAGTAACACTTGGTGACGTGGCGAGTCCCATAAGTGCAGTTCAAGCTGGTGAGGTGGCAAGCACAAGTAGTGTCCCGCTGCCACCAAAAAGACAAACACAGGCCCGTCGTGCCCATAATGCCCTTCCTGCTGCATTCGCCAATCCTAATTGGGAACCCACCGCTTCTGCAGCGCCCGTACTTCCCCCATTCACATCCCCAACCAAATGCAGTCGGCTGCATGAGAGGCATTTTCTTTATGTCCTCCCGAGTACCCCTACCCAACGAACCCCCCCAAAAAAGATGTCGTGTCTGCAGCAAGCGCGGATATAGGCGTGACACCCGCTATTATTGTCCCTCCTGTCCTGACAATCCTGGTCTTTGCATTGGTGAATGTTTTGAACGCTACCATTCACTAGTTGAGTATTAGCGTAGGGTACAGCATTGCACAGACTAGGCACACTTTCACAGGGTCTCCCAAGATGCCATCGCATTTTGAGAGACCCGAACCTGGAACCGGTTACAGTTATAAAAGTTACAGTTACAAAAAAAAGTGTAAAAAAAAACATACAAAACTATAAAATAAAAAAAAATAGTTGTCGTTTTATTGTTCTCTCTCTCTCTATTCTCTCTATTGTTCTGCTCTTTTTTACTGTATTCTATTCTGCAATGTTTTATTGTTATTATGTTTTATCATGTTTGCTTTTCAGGTATGCAATTTTTTATACTTTACCGTTTACTGTGCTTTATTGTTAACCATTTTTTTGTCTTCAGGTACGCCATTCACGACTTTGAGTGGTTATACCAGAAAGATGCCTGCAGGTTTAGGTATCATCTTGGTATCATTCTTTTCAGCCAGCGGTCGGCTTTCATGTAAAAGCAATCCTAGCGGCTAATTAGCCTCTAGACTGCTTTTACAAGCCGTGGGAGGGAATGCCCCCCCCCCAACGTCTTCCGTGTTTTTCTCTGGCTCTCCTGTCTCAACAGGGAACCTGAAAATGCAGCCGGTGATTCAGCCAGCTGACCATAGAGCTGATCAGAGACCAGAGTGGCTCCAAACATCACTATGGCCTAAGAAACCGGAAGCTACAAGCATTTTATGACTTAGATTTCGCCGGATGTAAACAGCGCCATTGGGAAATTGGGAAAGCGTTTTATCACACCGATCTTGGTGTGGTCAGATGCTTTGAGGGCAGAGGAGAAATCTAGGGTCTAATAGACCCCAATTTTTTCAAAAAAGAGTACCTGTCACTACCTATTGCTATGATAGGGGATATTTACATTCCTTGAGATAACAATAAAAATGATTAAAAAAAAAATGAAAGGAACAGTTTAAAAATAAGATAAAAAAAAATAATAATAATAAAGAGAAAGAAAAAAAAAAAAAAAAAAAAAAAGCACCCCTGTCCCCCCTGCTCTCGCGAACGCAAGCGTCGGTCTGGCGTCAAATGTAAACAGCAATTGCACCATGCATGTGAGGTATCACCGCGCACGTCAGATCGAGGGCAGTAATTTTAGCAGTAGACCTCCTCTGTAAATCTAAAGTGGTAACCTGTAAAGGCTTTTAAAGGCTTTTAAAAATGTATTTAGTTTGTCGCCACTGCACGTTTGTGCGCAATTTTAAAGCATGTCATGTTTGGTATCCATGTACTCGGCCTAAGATCATCTTTTTTATTTCTTCAAACATTTGGGCAATAGTGTGTTTTAGTGCATTAAAATTTAAAAAAGTGTGTTTTTTCCCCAAAAAATGCGTTTGAAAAATCGCTGCGCAAATACTGTGTGAAAAAAAAAATGAAACACCCACCATTTTAATCTGTAGGGCATTTGCTTTAAAAAAATATATAATGTTTGGGGGTTCAAAGTAATTTTCTTGCAAAAAAAAAAATATTTTTTTATGTAATCAAAAAGTGTCAGAAAGGGCTTTGTCTTCAAGTGGTTAGAAGAGTGGGTGATGTGTGACATAAGCTTCTAAATGTTGTGCATAAAATGCCAGGACAGTGCAAACCCCCCCCCAAATGACCCCATTTTGGAAAGTAGACACCCCAAGCTATTTGCTGAGAGGCATGTCGAGTCCATGGAATATTTTATATTGTGACACAAGTGGCGGGAAAGAGACAATTTTTTATTTTTTTTATTTTTTTTTGCGCAAAGTTGTCACTAAATGATATATTGCTCAAACATGCCATGGGAATATGTGAAATTACACCCCAAAATACATTCTGTTGCTTCTCCTGAGTACGGGGATAACACATGTGTGGGACTTTTTGGGAGCCTAGCCGCGTACGGGACCCCGAAAACCAAGCACCGCCTTCAGGCTTTCTAAGGCCGTAAATTTTTGATTTCACTCTTCACTGCCTATCACAGTTTCGGAGGCCATGGAATGCCCAGGTGGCAAACCCCCCCCCCCCCCAAATGACCCCATTTTGGAAAGTAGACACCCCAAGCTATTTGCTGAGAGGTATAGTGAGTATTTTGCAGACCTCACTTTTTGTCACAAAGTTTTGAAAATTGAAAAAAGAAAAAAAAAAATGTTTTTTTCTCGTCTTTCTTTATTTTCAAAAACAAATGAGAGCTGCAAAACACTCACCATGCCTCTCAGCAAATAGCTTGGGGTGTCTACTTTCCAAAATGGGGTCATTTGGGGGGGTTTTATGCCATCTGGGCATTTTATGGCCTTCAAAACTGTGATAGGTAGTGAGGAGTAAAATCAAAAATGTACGCCCTTAGAAATCCCGAAGGCAGTGATTGGTTTTCGTGGCCCCGTACGCGGCTAGGCGCCCAAAAAGTCCCACACATGTGGTATCCCCATACTCAGGAGAAGCAGCTAAATGTATTTTGGGGTGCAATTCCACATATGCCCATGGCCTGTGTGAGCAAAATATCATTTAGTGACAACTTTTTGTAATTTTTTTTTTTTTTTAGTCATTATTCAATCACTTGGGACAAAAAAAAAATGAATATTCAATGGGCTCAACATGCCTCTCAGCAATTTCCTTGGGGTGTCTACTTTCCAAAATGGGGGCATTTGTGGGGGTTTTGTACTGCCCTGCCATTTTAGCACCTCAAGAAACGACATAGGCAGTCATAAATTAAAGGCTGTGTAAATTCCAGAAAATGTACCCTAGTTTGTAGGCGCTATAACTTTTGCGCAAACCAATAAATATACACTTATTGACATTTTTTTTTACCAAAGACATGTGGCCGAATACATTTTGGCCTAAATGTATGACTAAAATTGAGTTTATTGGATTTTTTTAGAACAAAAAGTAGAAAATATCATTTTTTTTCAAAATTTTCGGTCTTTTTCCGTGTATAGCGCAAAAAAATAAAAACGGCAGAGGTGATCAAATGCTATCAAAAGAAAGCTCTATTTGTGGGAAGAAAAGGACGCAAATTTCGTTTGGGTACAGCATTGCATGACCGCGCAATTAGCAGTTAAAGCGACGCAGTGCCAAATTGTAAAAAGTGCTCTGGTCAGGAAGGGGGTAAATCCTTCCGGGGCTGAAGTGGTTAAAGAGCAGACTTTACATTCTGTTCCATGGAGGCTTTCATTGGTTAGCATTTTTACCATAGATATGCACCTAAATTTTACACATACTGCTGAATAACTATCAGCAGAGGTGAACCTATTCCACAATGCCAGCAAAGTCATTTTGCATGTGTAGAGCCACCTGCATGTGAAAAAGTGTATTTTCTATGTGTTAATATGTGTGTTAGGTAGTCAATTCACTTTAAACAGACTGTTAATGTACCTCAATGTGGCAACACCATAATGTCCTGATTCAAGCAGAACAAAAAAAAAAAAACACTTTTGGCAACAGGGCGAGGGCGAGTACCAAGTCTTGCTGGTGCATGTAGAACCAAGCTTGGAGGGTCTCGAGGAAGTGGAGAAAAGAAAGGGACCTCTCAACAGTTACAGAAGGAGCAGACTTTGCATTCTGTTCCCTGGGCTTCTTCTGCTTAGGAAGATAGGTGGTCTTGCTACCAGTAGCATCCTTCATGATCTTGTCAAGAGCTTGTCTAAAGAGATTGTTGTCCCTCAAAGGCCATGTGGATCAAATGTTTTCTAACAAAAGGATTCCACAGACCAGCTTTTTAACTAAAGTGCCTTAAACACCAGAAGGTTTTATTCCCTTCATGAGCAGATCATTTTTTGCCATTTAGCACTGTGCTAGCCAGTGGGCTGAACGAACAAAAAACTTAGTGTGTACCAGGCATTAAACAGGTGGCAATGTGTCCATATATATTGGTGTACATCAGTTTCAAACTCATACAGACAACAGGGTCATTAAAAAAAAAAAAAATGTCCATAAAATGTCCACCATTATCCACAAGTGATGTTACAATATAGTGATCCCCACCACAATATCCAGTGTTAACTATTGAGCACAAAAATCCCAATATAATGCCACTCCTCTCTGGACATCATTCACCCCTTCACAATGACTTATACCAATGTATATCAGACAGGTAACAAACTTAAAATCCTTAGAGCTGATGACCACAAGCGCTGAGAAGTAACTCCAGGACATGTTCCATAAAAATAAAATAAAAAATCACATAGGAAAAATAGAACAGGATGACATATAGCGTAAAAAGCGTATCTCACATCAGTCCCAAAGCATTTACCTCCTTCTGCTGCAAAACAAGTGGGAATGTGGAATAATGGCACCCAGTGACCTAAATAAATGAGGTAGCTCTTGGTGCTCAGTCCAACAGAGTCTTCAGAGACAGGGCAAATGCAAAAGCAATGCCTGCAGTTCTGGACCTGGAAAGCACTTTCCAGACTCCTTTCTGGTACAAATTAGCTGCAAAGTGCCTCAAGCGGAACCCAGTGCTTAAAGGTCACCTCCAGGCTATCCCTGCAATGTGCAGTAGGGTCTGGATGTGGTACTACAAAAGCCAGATTGAGAATGATTGCACCAAATGGCTGCAATTGGTGAGGCAACTCTAGCAGCAATGTAGATAATAGCTTTGATTGAAGGGGGTGAATAGAAAAAGCGCATGCTAGTAGTAGGAGGGGTTATCCTGGTCTGGCCTTCAGTTTTTTGTTTGCCAGTCACTCAGTGGATGAGGGAACACACTTTTCTCATATTTAACATATCCTGTGAGCCAAGGAGGCTGCAAAAAGTTGACTTGAGTAGAACAGATTTTTTTTTTTTTTTTTTAGGGTCATCTGCCATTAGGTTGCATTTCCCCCCAAATTGGCACCTAATTTTAGAAATCTTAAAATACTGCTGAATACCCCAACAGAGGTGCTCCTGTTCTACACCTCCATTTTATTAAAACAGCAAGACAATTTTTCATGTGTAGAGCCACCTGCATGTGAAATCTGGCACTTCATCTTATGCATTGACTTCTTATGAGGGCACCGAGAGCAGGAGGGGCCATTTCCCATCATAAAACAGGGCACTACAATTCAAACTTTTTTGTGCATTGATGTGTAGTCAATTCACTTTGAACAGGCTGTCACTGTACCTCAATGTGTGAGCTGCACTGACCTCACGCAACACACAGCATATGCATTTGCACATTTAAGATGTACATTAGGGTGCAATTAACTACAGAGTGTTACCATGTGCTGTGGTAACAGGTTATAAATCACCTCCTGACATCCAATGTTGCCAATTACGTTTTAAATGAGCATTAAAAAGAGACCCCGTCACCAGACCATTCATTTCAACAAAAGTCTTTCTATATGGTTATATGTGCATTCAACATATTCTATGCATGTAATTTCACTGTAAAAGCTTTTTGCAGATATCCAAAAGCCCCAAGACAGCTGGCTGTCGTTATCTTGGATGTGGTATTACACTTAATGGGGTTTTTTTGTAACCAAAAATATGTAGCAAAATACATATTGGCCCAAATATATGAAGAAATTTCATCATTTACATTTTTTATTGGAGAGGGTTTATAGCGGAAAGTAAAAAAATATTGTTTTTTTTGGTCTTTTTGTTTATAGCGCAAAAAATAAAAAAAAAACGCAGTGTTGATCAAATACCACCAAAAGAAAGCACTATTTGTGGGAAAAAAATTACATACATTTTATTTGGGAACAGCATTGCACGACCGCGCAATTGTCAGTTAAAGTAACGTAGTAGCATATCGCAAAAAATAGCCTGGTCATTAACCAGTTCCGTACCACCCATCGTACATATACTGCGGAAGGGCGGCCAGGCTGCGCAAAACACACTGGTACGTTGTGCACCACCAAGGGTGGTGGGCACGCGTGCCCACAGCGATCGGATTAGTTTCAGAACCGATTAGTCTACAGGCCTAGACCAATGATTTTGGACCAGTACCTGCTGATTGGTTCTGGCGAATGACAGACTGTCCTGGTTTGTGTAATGTAAACACAGACAGAGGAAGTGATGTCATCTCCCCTTGTGGAGCCCTTTTCAGTTCCAGCGGAGACATCTACAGTGAGTACACCAAGCACTATACTAACACCAGTACACATAGGCACACTTCCCACCCACTTAACCCTTTCACTCCTGTCAGTGTGTCAAGTGCAGTATTCAAATTTTTCACTGATCACTGCATTGGTGTCACTTGTGACACTAAACAGCATTAGGGCAGTTAGTGGCAGGCCCAGGTTGGTTTAGGGTACCCCCCATATCTTTAAAAATGTAACCCCTTGATCACCCCCCAGTTAATCCTTTCACCCCGCTTACAGTCTCACTAGTATAGTGTACAGATCTATTTTCTGATCGCTGTATTAGTGTCACGTGTGAGGCTAGTTAGCTAGTTTGTATCATTGTTAGCCTTGTATAGTGTATGGGTACCCGTCATATATTCCCTAATAAAGGTTTAACCCCTTGATCACCCCCCCCCCCCCAGTTAACACTCACTGTGTCAATAGTATAGTGTACAGATCTTTTTTTCTGATTACTGTATTAGTGTCACAGGTGACACTAGTTTAAGTGTTAGCATCAGTTAGTGTCAGCATCAACCGCAGACAGCATCAAATTGTAACCCTTTGATCGTTAGTAGCGCTAACACACACCTCCCATACTGGATTAATATCTTTGATCTGATCAGAACTATATTAGCGTCTCCAGTAGTATAGGGTTCCCAAAAACGTGGCGTTGGCAGGATCAGCCCAGACACCTGCCAGCGCCTGTGTTTAGCCCCTCCGCTCAGGCCACCAAAAGTGCAGGATCAATAGATCACTGTCACTTTACAAAACTGCAGCGTTAGCAGAGTCACGCCCAATCCCTGCTAGCACTAACAGTTAATTTTTTTTGTAGCGATTCAAACAGTCTCTGATAACCAGGTGCATTTTTACCTGTGAGTCACACTAGCTGTACCTGTAAATTTAGTGGCAAGAATGTCAAACAAAAGGTACACTAGTGAAGAGGCCTACAGGATACTGAGCATGACAGACGAGAGCGCAGGGGAAGCCTGTCAGAGTCACAATCTGATTCAGGTTAACTATACTAACCTGTAGACGGCAGCGGCACCCTAACAGATAGCTCTGATGACGGAGTAAAGGGTCCTGCTAAGGTCAGGCATACCCAACCCAGTTCTTCCGTTGCTGAGGTGCAACAATCGCATGGTTCTCGTATGCAGCAGAGAGCCAGTACTAGCACCGCTCAACCTTCTGGTGAACTGGCAAGCACCAGCGGCCTAGTACATCCTGGTTGTAGACAAATCAGCACTGCAGTATCACTGATGTGGCCAGTCCCATAAGTGCAGTTCAAGCTTGTGCGTTGGCTAGCACAAGTAGTGCCCCGCAGCCACCAAGAGATCAAACACAGGCCCGTAGAACCCATAGTGTCCTTTCTGATGCGTTTGCAAATCCTGAATGGCAGCCCACCACTTCTACAGCACCCGTACTTCCCCCATTCAACCCAACCTGAAATTCTGTTGGAAACAGCGGATTTTACTTCCCTTGACTTTTATAAGCTATTTTTCAGGGAAGATCTGTACAGATCTATTGTGGACCAAAGCAATTTATCGCCACAAATCCAAATTTGATCCTTGCCAGAGAATTTGGCTGGAAACCTATAACGGTTCCAGAATTTAAGATCTTTCTGGGCCTATCCCTCCTCATGGGCATTACTAAAAAGAGTGAGTTGCGGTCATATTGGTCCACTGACCCAATTCACCATATGCCCATGTTCTCTGCTGCCATGGCCAGGACTTGATACAAGCAAATCTTGCGGTTCATGCACTTCAACGACAATGAACTCTGTCCTTCTCAGGGTGACCCTGAATATGATCGGCTCCACAAAGGTCGGCCCCTCATAAACCACTTCAACCAACAATTTGCAGCTTTGTTTATTCCCGATCAAGATGTCTGCATTGACGAGTCCCTGATTACATTTAATGGCCGCCTTTTGTTCAAACGGTTTCTCCCCAGCAAGCATGCCAGATATGGGGATATGAAGTATAAGCTCTGTGACAGGGCAAAAGGCTATACATATAGTTTTCTGGTTTACGAGGGAAAAGATAGGAGTGTGGAGCACCCCAACTGCCCAGACTACATAGGGTGCAGCGGCAAGATTGTTTAGACTTGGTGTCACCCTTGTTCAGGAAGGAGTACCATTTATGCGTGGACAATTTTTATACAAGTTTCCCCCAACAGCTTGTAGATGCTCCACTTAGCCTGCTTGAGTTCCAATGAATTGCTTGCCATGAGATGGAAGGACAAATGGAACGTTTTTGCTCTGTCTTCCATTCACGCAGACACGGCAGTCCAAATTACTACGGCAACTGCTGTTGTTGAGAAGCCCCTGTGTGTCCACGAATACAACCTTAAAATGGGAGTGGTGTACTTCAACAACCAGAGAATGGGGCTGTACTTAATTGCCCATAAGGCCAGACGCCGGTACAAAAAAGTGTTTATATACTTATTCTAATTGGCTCTGTGCAACGCTTATGTGCTATACAAAGTGTCTGGATGAACTGGATTCTTCCTAAAATTCCAGGAAGAGATCACAGGCCTTCTGTATCCAAGAGGTGCTGTGCCCCAATTTCCCAATCCAAATGCAGTGAGCCGGCTGCATGAAGGCTACTTTCACACTGGGGCGGGCGGGCGCCGGCGGTAAAGCAGCGCTATATTTTTTTTTTAGTTCACCTTTACAGAAAAATATGTAATGTGAATTTACACAGGACCTTGCACTCCCCGGTCCCGCTGACCTGGACCACGGCAATCTTCCGTTCTGAGCCCCAGAATAGCCGCATCAGGAGTCCGGGGCTTAGAAATCCCCTCAGTGTTTACTTTCCAGCTGACAGGAAGGGCTATGCGGCTGCTGACTGGTCAGCTCCGCCCATGTGGCAGCATTGACCAATTAGAATGCTCCGAAACGTCCCTCCTGACGCGGTATGTTTTGGACATTCAGCTGAGGGGATTACCAAGCCCCGGTATTTTGCAGCTTTCATTTGTTTTCGAAAATGAAGAAAGAAATGGAAAATGTATTTTTTTTCCTTTTTTAAATTTTCAAAACTTTGTGACAAAAAGCGAGATCTGCAAAATACTCAACATGCCTCTCAGCAAATAGCTTGGGGTGTCTACTTTCTGAAAAGGGGTCATTTGGGGGGGGGTTTAGTGCTATCTTGGCATTTCATGGCCTCCGAAACTGTGATAGGTAGTGAGGAGTGGAATCAACAATTTACGCCCTTAGAAATCCTTAAGGCGGTGATTGGTTTTCGAGGTCCTGTACATGGCTAGACTGCCAAAAAGGACCCACACATGTGGTATCCCCATACTCAGAAGAAGCAGCAGAATGTATTTCGGAGTGTAATTCCACATATATCCATGGCATGTGTGAGCAATTTATAATTTCAGTGACAACTTTGTAAATTATTTTTTTGTCAATTTTCAATCACTTGTGACAAAAAAAAAAAATATTCAATGGGCTCAACATGCCTCTCAGCAAATTCCTTGGGGTGTCCACTTTCCAAAAAAGGGTAATTTGGGGGGGGGGGGGGTTACTGCCCTGCTATTTTAAACACCTCAAGAAATGAGATAGGCAGTCATAAACTCAAAGCTAAGTAAATTCCAGAAAATGCACCATTTTGTAGACGCTATAACTTTTGCACAAAACCAATAAATATACGCTTATTGAAATTCTTTTTACCCAAGACATGTGGCTGAATACATTTTGACCTAAATGTATGACTAAAATTTAGATTGTTCGATTTTTTTTAACAAAAAGTAGAAAATATTTTTTTTTCAAAAATTTCCGGTCTTTTTGTTTATCGCAAAAAATTAAAATCCCAGGAGGTGATCAAATACCACCAAAAGAAAGCTCTATTTGTGGGGAAAAAAAGAACGCAAATTTTGTTTGGGTACAGCATTGCATGACTGCGCAATTACCAGTTAAAGCAGCGCAGTGCCAAATTGCAAAAAGTGCTCTGGTCATGAAGGGGGTAAAACCTCCCTGGGCTTAAGTGGTTAAAGGGGGGTAAATCTTTCAGCGAGGCAGTGAAACCTGTTTGTTCGCTTGCTATCCTAGAACGAATACATGGATGCGAGTCAGAATATGACCATTTTCATTACACAGTCCCTTTAAGGGGTTAGTCCACCCAAAAACTGATATTGGTCACAGGGTCTCTTAACTGATAAAGCAGTTGAAAAGCTTTGTTTCCCTTTTAAGAGATCACAAAAAGATGTTTTCCGGACATGAAACATCAAGAACTGAAGCTGCAACAAAAACACATTTTAAATTTTGATTGTAAACATGATTTATGGACACTGGCCAATGTTAAGAGCACACAGTACAAATGTTCCTTCATATAAATCCTATAGGCAACTGACCTGTGATCACTTACCAACATTAATACACAATTTATCTGTCCCTTTATCTCATCTTGGGAACTTTCTTGGAAAAAGCATTCATGTCGAAGCTTAAAGATAGCTTGAACTTGACCTTGGGTACCCGACGCCAAGGTTCGCTCATTTTTCACAAGGTTTATAAAACCTCAAAAATTAAATACCATGTTTCATTTAAAAAAAGTGCCCTGTAAAACACCTCTTTTCGAGCGTGAGGATTATCTACTGCTTTGACACCATGTATGGAGGATTGGCACTGTACGTGTTTTCATATCAGTCTACACCACCACCAAATACAATAAAGGGATGTAATGAGCTCTGGGACTGAAGATATAAAAGCTTAGCATCAAATTGCTGCAGGTAACATGGTTGAGATGGGATCCAAAAGAGAAAATGATTTAAAACCCCTCAATGCTGTTTATTTAATAAATTGCGCTTTCCAAAAGCGAATTTTAGTAGAAAAACAATAGGATCAGTTTGTTGCGTCCCAAACATTTTGTTTCAAGTTTCAGGTGTTGAGTGGAATGTTCTTCATATCCACGTTTCCCATTATCCGTTATCCTTCTTTAAGAACCAGAGGTGCCTTTGGGAATAAAGACTGCAGGCTGGCCATTAAGTGGCTTGACATTGTAGATAGTTTTAGTCTTTAAGTTCAAGAAGGCACTTTGAGTTTACAGCTCCCAAGGACGTATTGGAGGATCCGGTCTACCACCCAGGCCAAGCAGAAATCCAATAACAGAACTTTAACGATCACCAGCTTGAACTGGAAAAAAAAAGAAAAAAAAATGATGACAAACCCAATAAACAATTGAAATAACCTGAAAGTAATAGGAGTACTATATAGTAATTTCTATTGCAAGCTGAATAAAAGGACACTGGTGCAGAGACATTGGAAGTACCACTGCTGACTTTTCTATAAGAGTGCACGCTTCAGGACTATCTTCTAAACCCTAGCTTTACAATTTGGTGAGCCACTGACCTGAATCAACTACGTGCTGAACCAGTGTACTAAAGACAGATATTAATGTGCTTGGTCCAGGTCAGTAAAAGAAGCATAATGCTATCTGCCTAGCAATCATGCTGACCCCAAGAGCCCATTCACATATATTTGGCCCCACTGCGATATGTTATTGTTCGTTACGTTAAGGCGGCCTGATTTTTTTAAATGTGAAAATTAAGCATGCACCATTTTTCAGATGTAGCACAACACAATGCTAGTAAGTTGTCATTTGTTGCAGTATGCTGCAATGGCAAGTGTATTCCAGTGTGCTGGGAGTCCAATGAAAATAACATGGATAGGATGTGTTGCCACATGCTACTACAATGCAAAGGTGTGAATGCCCCCTCTCAGGCTTCAATACTTTCAATGATCCTAAACAAGTATGCATATAAGGACTTGTGACATTTCTGCTTTGCATACTTGTTTTGCATAGGAGACTCAAAGTACTGAAGATTACAGGTCAAGAAAACAGCCAAACTGATCAACACCCTTAATACAGGATATTTAATAAAAACTTAAAGGACAAGTTCACCTTTTCAGAAAAAAATATTAAATTCACATTTTTTGCAGGTAAAAAAAAATGTGCATTTATAATTTTTTGTTGCAGGAGCCTGTAAAGCATTGCACTAGATCGCTGATGCAATGCAGGGCTTCTACAGACCTGTCAGTGTATAGGCTTGCTCATACCTCATACATGCTGACAGGAAGAATGAATGAACTACCACGGCGCTAGTTCATTGAAAACTACAAGCCGACAGCCGCAAAGGCTGCCGGGTCTTGTCGTTTTCCATTCACAGAGCGCTGTAAATTAAAGACGTGGCCGGGAGGGCGGAGCCCCGCACAGCCACGTTTTAAATTTTTTTTTGGACAGCTAGCAGGTGGAGAAGATCCTCCGCTAGCTGGCACAACAGGGGAGCGGGAGGTGCGTGGGCTGGTGCATTCCTAACATGTTACACACTGATTATGCGTGTGACATATTATGAAAGGTGAACTTATCCTTTAAGTCTCAGTTAAGAAAAAATGTGATCAGGCAGGCTCTTGCAGAAAAGACATGCAATGTCTCTTCTACAATAAAATAAACCAACCTGCCTGCTTGCAGTCTTCTTTGGAATATACAATGAACTGTGCAAGTGCAGATTACATTTCGGCACAGATCCTCGGTTCCAGGACGACCTAAATATGAGGCCAATGGAGATGGCTGAAGCTGGGTAGAGGATTCTGGCATGGGACATCGGACTGTGGATAAGTATCGCTGACTTTACTTCCGCTTTAAAGCCTAACGCCAATTTTTTTTTTTTTTATTTGTTTTAATAGCTACAGCTGAGAAGAGATAACATTTTTATTTGCTTATTTATGAGTTCAAACTGGGGAGATTAATCTATATTTCATGTCCCCATTACCCTATACAGTGGAACTTTAGATTACGAGCATAATCCGTTCCAGGAGAATGCTTGTATTCCAAAGCATTGGCATATCAAAGCGAGTTTCCCCATAGAAGTCAATGGAAATGAAGAGAATTCGTTCCACATAAGCTTCTATCGCATGCAATAACGTATGTGGCCAGAGGTGGAGGGGCACCAGAGAGACACAGAAATACTTGGAGACTGCTCGGGTGCACTCTGAAACTCTCGGAAACACTCGGGAACTGAGTATTTCCAAACGGCTCAGAGTGCCACCGGTGTCCCCGCACCTCTGGCCAAATGCGGTACTGCACAGCGCAGAGGCTTGAATCCTACTCGTTTTGCGAGACAACACTTGCAATCCGAGTCAGGATTTTAAAAAATAGCAGCTCGTATTACGAAACGCTTGTTAACCGTGTTACTTGCAATCTGAGGTTCCACTGTATAAGAAATGTGGGGTTTGGATGTCACCAGGACAGAAAGGCACAGACAGCAATAAAAACATTGTCAGAAACTCACATTTTTCACCACAATACTAAAAGTGTGTTTGACAGTCAGGAAGGGAGGCGACATCTCTACATGGACATACAGATAAAACCTTGACAGATGCTCCCAACACTTCCCTGCTCTATCCAAAAAAGGTTTGGCTTGAGTTGGCTTTTAATATTTTGCCTCAGAATTAAGGGTCAGACCAACCACTGGCACCCTAACAAAAAATGCCAACTTAGAATTTTGGCCCTGTGGGCCAGTGTCTCTATGGATAGAGAGACATAAGGCACACCAGCCTGTGTAATGGGCATCACACAATGGTTTCTAAAAGAAGGTATCTACAACAGTATGTGTACAGCTCTCAAAACACCAGCCGTGGGCTTAATGGAACTGGACTCTTCAACACTGGTGACCTGAAATGGAGATGTAGGAATCTGGGAGTTATTCTGACAAATAATCTGTGTAAGTAAAGGGGTTGAAAAAAATAAAAATGAATAAAGAACAGAAGCCTAATATTACATATATGGTATGGAGACCATGTTGAACTTAAAAGTTTTGCTGCAAAATTCAAGTCTGGTTTTATAGTTACCTCCACTGGTATGTCCACCAGACCAAACTGCTCATTAAACTCCGGAGATGTACCAGACAGAAGACCCAAAATGGCCATTCCTGATAACACTATACTCCACAATAAGGGTTTGTTTTCTCGTAAGCTCTCCATAAATGGATGGCCCTAAGAAAAACACAGAATGCACAATGGCATATGAAGTAATGCAATAAAGACCATGTGAGCATGTCAAATAAATAGACTGTTACAAAAGGGCTAAAAGTCTGAAGAAAAGGTATAGTACAAAATATGTTTCACTGTACAGTAAACATGAAATATTTGATTATTAGATTATCTGACAGCAAAATTAGCTTTTTTCCACCTAGTTAAACTTTAAATGGTCTAGTCCTAACTCAAACATCACATTCGGCTGTCAAATAAAAGGCGAGGGCTTTTTTGCACTCCTGTGACATCATTGCTGATTATAGAAAAAAAAATACAAATTACTACTATGGTGCAAAATAAACAATGTAAACAATCATTGTTGGATGTGGTTGTAGCTCCTCAGAAAGGACCAGGTGGATCCTCCAATCAAAGCACTATAAAACAAACAAGTAAAAGGGCATGACCGTCTGAGTGAAACAATTTATTACATAAAAAGATTAAAAAGCATGTATGCACTCACATGTACTTAAAAGAAACAGGCACGTTGCCCCCCACAAAGTAATTAAAGTGTTTCTAAAGGCAGAAGTTTTTTTTAAATCTTAATGCATTCTATGCAATAAGATAAAAAACATTCAGAGGGCAGCAGCCCCCCCCCTCATACTTACCTGAGCCCCATCTCGATCCATGATTGTCTCTGCCATCTGGGACTCTCCCTCCTGGTGGGCTGAGACACAGCAGCAGTGACATTGGCTCCCTCTGCTGTCAAAGTCAGTTAGCCATTTAAAAGAGAGGGGGTGGGGCCAAATCGCAGCTCTGTGTCTGAATGGACACACAGAGCTGCGGCTCAGCTCGGGTGCCCCATAGCAAGCTGCTTGCTGTGGGGGCACTCAAAAGGAGGGAGGGGCCAGGAGCGCTGACAAGGCACCCGAGAACAGGAGGATCTGGGCTGCTCTGTGCAAAGCCACTGCACAGAGCAGGTAAGAACATCATTTTTTATTTTACTTTTTCTTTAAAAATAACAAACGAGAATTTAGTATCACTTTAACACTGGAATGGCTCAGGATGGAAACCACATGCAGTTTGGCAGGAAAACAACCAGGCACTGCAGAGTTAAAAGCAGAGAGCCTCTTTAGACTTGAGAAAGGGGAGTGAATCCTGTGACACATGTAGCTGTGCCCACGATGACAGCCTCCATCATCCGCCCATCCAGAAACTGACACTTCTTACATCCGTAGTGCTCTAAGTCACCTATTTTTTGGCATTAACACTGCAGTGCCTGGTCACTTTCCTGCCAAACTCTGCAGATGGTTTCCATCCTGAGCCAGTCCAGTGGCGATTCCTTTGTGGGGGATAATATGCCTGTTTCTTTCAACTAGCTGTGAGTGCATACCTGCTTTTTATTCTTTTTATATAATAACCTGTTACAATCAGATGGTCGCACCCTTTGCTTGTTTGTTTTATAGTGCCTTCAAAGCTGATCATATACAGTGACAAATGGGTTCTAGTTTCAACTGAAACATTGGCAAAGCTCCTGTGCGCAGAGTACTCAATGCACAATCCTGCACCCCTTTGATCGGTGACAACAGGACAGGGGTTCTGCTATTTAGTTGGTATGGTTTAACCACTTAAGGATAGAGCTGGGAAATTCTCTTAAAAAAAACTCGATTCACGATTCGAATCGAGTTTTTCTTTTTTTTTGGAAACCGCGCCGGTCCCGAGGCACTGCGGGCATGAGCTTTTAGGCGAGGCCGCGGCGTCCGGCCTCGCGGACTAGGCCGAAGCCTCGCCTAAAAACTCATGCCCGCAGCGCCTCGGGACCGGCGCGGTGAAAAAAAAAAAAAAATCAAAAAAAATCGATTTGACCTCTCAACTCGATTCAAGATTTAAATCGATTTTTTTCCCCAGCCCTACTTAAGGACCAGCCTCGTTTTGGATTTTAGGTGTTTACATGTTTAAAACAGGTTTTTTTGCTAGAAAATTACTTAGAACCCCCAAACATTATATATGTTTTTTTTTCTAACATCCTAGAGAGTAAAATGGCGGTCGTTGCAATACTTTTTTTTGCACCGTATTTGCGCAGCGGTCTTATAAGCGCACTTTTTTTTGGAAAAAAATCACTTTTTTGAATAAAAAAATAAGACAACAGTAAAGTTAGCCCAATTTTTTTTATATTGTGAAATATGTTACGCCAAGTAAATTAATACCCAACATGTCACGCTTCAAAATTGCGCCTGCTCGTGGAATGGCGTCAAACTTTCACCCTCAAAAATCTCCATAGGCGACGTTTAAAAAATTCTACAGGTTGCATGTTTTGTGTTACCAATGAGGTCTAGGGCTACAATTATTGCTCTTGCTCTACCGGTCGCGGCGATACTTTACATGTGTGGTTTGACCACCGTTTTCATATGCGGGCGCTACTCGCTTCTGTGCGCGAGCTCGTCGGGACGGGGGTTTTTTAAAAAAAAAAAATTTTAATTTTTATTTTACATTGTTTTATTTATTTTTACACCGTTTAAAAAAAATAAAAAAAATTGTGTCACTTTTATTCCTATTACAAGGAATGTAAACATCCCTTGTAATAGAAAAAAGCATAACAGGACCTCTTAAATATGAGATCTGGGGTCAAAAAGACCTCAGATCTCATATTTACACTAAAATGCAATAAAAAAAAAAAAAAAAAAGTCATTGAAAAAAAATTACATTGAAAAAAAATACGCCTTTAAAAGGCATGGGCAGAAGTGATGTTTTGATGTCGCTTCCGCCCAACAGTGTCATGGAGACGAGTGGGCGCCATCTTAGCCTCACTCGTCTCCAGGCACAGCAGGCAGGCGCGATCGCCTTTGCCGCTACCGGCGGCTCCGGATTGCGGCAGGAGGGCGGGGTCCCTCTCCCGCCACCGATAAAAGTGATCTCGCGCCGCAGAGACCATTTTAATCAGAAAGAGGACCACCGCACGAAAACGGGAATACCGGAGTTATGGCAGCTAGCTGCTGCCATAACAACGACATACCCCTTCAAAGTTTGGACGTACATCGGTGCGCGGCAGTCCGGAAGTGGTTAAGAGTTGCAATATTTATGTGAGGGCACTTACAGTGCTACTCGTTACCTCTGAAGAAAGATGAAGGCTGCCTGTTTTTACCAGAGACGCTGCATATAGGAATAAGAGGGATGGATCTTCCAAGTTACCGTTATAGTTGAGGAAAAAGCGGTCTTAAACAGAAAGCAACTTGAAGGTTTAGGCTCTAAAAAAAAACATCAATGTCTTCTATAGAGCAAAATCCAAGGGACTTACCTTATAATTAATAGCAAATGTGGCCATCTGCATAGCCATGGACATGATATACACTGTGCTGTTCACCAAACTTGGCTCAAACTCCTTATACAAATCCACAAACTCATCCTTCCTATACAATAAAGATAAAGTTCACATTAACAGCAACATCGCACGGTTTTCCAAAGATCTGTATTGTAAATTTGAATGATGTTGAGACAAAAACCTTTACAGTTTTCCCTATTTACTATACTGCAATCTTGAGAAACAGCGAAGAGGGAGAAGTCAAAAATTTTCATAACATGAAATATACAGCAAGCATACAAAATGTTACAGAAACGGAACTCTGGAAGCTATGCTCCAAAAAAGAGAGAAATGACCTAGTCACTAGTATTCCTTGTGGTGTCCAGATCTTTTTCCATTAGTGACTTACATCGGTACTCGACTGAAAGTATTGGTACTAGCACTAGCCGATAAACGGTATCCGTGCAACCCTACTAGTAATGGAGGTGATCAGCAACTTATAGCAGTAATTGCGGCAGACAATCTGACACTAACACTGTGGGAACCAGTGACACTAATACAGTGATCAGTGCTAAAAATATACACTGTACTAATGACACTGGCTGGGAAGAGGTTAAACATCTAGGGCAATCAAAGGGTTAAATGTGTGCCTAACCAGTGTTTATGTGTAAACAGTGAGGTGCTTCTACTAAGGGATGTGCTGGATTTAGTTCCCTGCTTTGCAGAGAAACAAAATCCAGCACATTCCCGCTGAGAGGACAGATTTCTGCCTTGATTACATAGGCAGATCTCTGTTCTGTCTTTCTCCTCATCGATCAGTGGGTGCCGGTGGTCATCCATTGGCATGCAGTTGCTGATCAGTTTGTGCTGTGACTAAACACAGCACAAGCAGCGGGCACCATACCCGGAAGTGACGGATCACATACTAGGTACGTGATCAGGCACAGGAGAGCCACTTTGCCGCCGTATAATGGCGCTATGCGGTTAGCAATTGGATAGAAAAAACACTTGTATGTGTGTTTGTTTTTATGACCGTGGGAATGAAGCTTGAATGTGTAACCTAGTCCCATTCCTTCAGCAGAGCTACTGAGTAGAGCCATGTTCTAATCATTAGTTCTGCCTACAAAACAAACCAATGTTTCCAAAAACATCACCCTTCCAGATCACACACACACACACACGACTATAAAATGTCACTAGCAACATTGAGATATCAAACAGCATCTTACTTGGCTTCTGTTCTCTCCATTGCTCCTCTGTATAAATAGATGAGACTGGAGAAGTGGACAAGGAACTGTAAAATCACAGTGAGGATGGTGTATAGGTTGAAGATGTTGGGCAGAGGACGTTCCCTGGAGAGGTATTTAAGAGGCTGAAATGAGAGGGGAAGAACATGAATTAATCAGTTACAATAGCCAAAAATGTAATATATTGCAGGTCATCAATCTTTAGATGTGGTTGTTTCATTAGTTTTGTTTTTTCATACTTTTTTCCCTTCATTTTTAATCAATGAATCTGCTAGTAATAAGTTTAGTCCTAGCATGACAACTCAACCACCTTTCTGTATCAGGACAACAGAAACAAGACAGGACCACAGACCTCCACCCCTCTTTTATTCTTCATAAGAGAGCTAACCAAGAACAAATGTAAAAGACAACAGTCATCACAGGCAAAGAGTACAGGAAGTTACCAGCTCTCAAGATTTTGGCAGATCAAAAGATGTTTTTTTTTTAAAAAAAGATAACAAATTCCTTTCAATTGCATATTTAACAGACCAAAAGGATCCGAATAAACAAAGTTTATGGTTAGGGTTTAGCAGTAATAGGGTGTTTTAGGCCGTGTTAGGCCAGCCATAGACTGTTCAAATCTGGGCCGGTTCAGCAGAAATCGGCTGAGATTGAAACCATTAATGGGCAGGCTGAATATACTAAGTTGAACGATCGATCAACTTGGGTACAACCAGCCTGCCACATTCGCTTGCGATTATCGCAAGCGGCTGCTATAGCTGCTACTGATGATCACTGTCTTCTCCCGGCGGGGACGGCTTCCCCTGCCCCTTCGCCGGGAGAAGACAATTGCTCGGCAGGAGGGATTTCCCTGTCAACACTGTTGACTGGGGAATCGTGTAAATTATTTCCCTGCAATGAAAGAAATTCAAACCGTCTATGACCTGCCTAAGTCAATGATTAATGCAGAAAGTTTGTAAAATAACTTAGATCCCTTCTCCATGCTTTATACATTTCTGAAAAATGGTTCAGAAACCCACATATTTACACACAAAGAAAGGGGGAGCAATGACAACTACGGGTATTTTTTTCTTGACACAATTGAATGGTAAATGCTATCAGAGGCTATACCTCAGTCGGGAAGGGGTTACAAGCATTCATTGGAAAGTTCAGGTTTAAAAAACAAAACAAAAAAAAACATCTGCCAGGTAAATCGGAAATATTGTATGCAATTAGCTTATGTTATCCACTTGCAGCCAATAAATGGTGTACTAAAAGCAGCTCTTTATGCTTTTGTTGAGTCATTTTACTGCTATGCTGTGAATAGTCTGGTATATTTTGACCAGGTGCTTTTGAGGTCTAGTGACAAGACACAAGTATATGAATCAGAGGTGGACAACCAGCCCTCTCCCCAATCTCTAGCTCATACAGGGAGAGACAGTGAAAGACTGAGCAGGCACATATACCCTGTTTCCCCGAAAATAAGACCTACCGTGATTGCCGGTGATGGCTGCAATATAAGCCCTACCCCCCAAATAAGCCCTAGTTAAAGTCCTTGTAGGTCTTATTTTCAGGGTAGGGCTTAGTTTCGGGGAAACAGGGTAGGGCTTATTTGGGGGGTAGGGCTTATATTGCAGCCATCACCGACCATCACGCTAGGTCTTAGTTTCGGGGAAACAGGGTAGTCACATCGTACATTAACATCCACTCACAGTACATATCGCAGCAGTAATTACCTGAGTGGAGTATTACTGGAAGAATAATTTTTGCTAACAATTCTTTGTGCGAATAGAATAGAATAGTTACCCCTTTTACAGAAAGGAATGGCCACAAGATGTAATGGCATTTACTCGGTGAAAGAGCCATGTTCTGTTAAAGTGGGGAGACTATTCAGAAAAACACAGACACACCTTGGAGCGGGAGATGAAGAGAAAGCAGCCAGCCAAAAGAAGCCCCTGTAGTGTTGCTTGAAAGTCACTGAACTTCACCCCCTCCAGATACAGAACACTCTGTCCATAGGCCAAGATCAGAGCATTCAGTGCCAGAATTTTAAACATCTGTAGCGTTGTTACCAGAGTGCAACGACCTTGCTTGATGACATGGCAGACTACGAATAGGGAAGAAAAAGAAAAAAACATTTTTATATTGTCAAAATCCATCTAGGACTGAGTCTTCAAACTTCTTATTTCTAATTCATCAGTCTTCTCTATAGGAGTCATTAAACTGGGAAAAAAACCCACAATATAGTGGAGTTGTTGCCCATAGTGATAGAAAGGAATTCATATTTCATTTTTTCCATGACACAGAAGTTGAATCCTGACAATCCCAATTTTGTACTCCTCTGGTCTCTAATTTTAACCACTTCAGCTCTTGCACCTGTACACCACTATGGACCACAGCAATTCTTACATTTCTTCTATGGGCTGATTTTTTTTTGTTTTTTTAATGGGCCTCTGCAGGTTTATGCCATAATGTGCTAGCATGCACACATACTAGCCTTATTATAAGCTTACCCGTAGGTACAAGTGTATAGGACTTTACCTACCATTTTAAGATAACAAATACTACAAGCTTTCCTACTGGCTATTAATACTGTGTTGCAAAGACATTTATTTTTTTTCTGCGTCCTTGAGGATTTGCTCCACAGTGCCTGTGGCAACATAGGCCAGTGAGGGTTTGTTTTAAAGCTCCTTTACTACTATTTAATATATCATTACTTGACTGCCGCATAAAAAAAGCACAGAAGCTAAGATCTGCATGATGACTGTTACTCACTGCACTGGATAGAGGACAGCTTTGACGTAAATGGAGCAGCAATGCTCGCATCTCCCAGCTTGACTATTTGCACCTGATCCTCCTCCAACTCCTTTAAGACTTGACTGATCCTCTCCTAAAGAAGAATAAACATAGTGAAAAAATTAAAACCTATTCAGAAAAAGAAAAAAAAAAAAAAAATACTAAGCCTAAACCCACTTCCACTCCAATTTTAAGCCTATTCTAACTACCCTGTAAAAGGAAAGAAGTCTATACTTACCTATGCTGAGGGAAGTCTGATCACACGATCTCGCCAGCAGCTGGCTTTGGTGTAGAGGAGAGATCGCCAATAATGGCTGCAGAGCCTGGGCGATGTAATCAACAATAGGTTTACTATGGGGCAGCCATTGTCGGCTGTCCCCCTGCTACACTGAAGGCGGCGCTAGGACTCGATCAAGTGACTGGAGAACCCTCAGCATAAGTATAGGCATAAGTATAGGCATCTTTCCTTTACAGGGTAGTTCTAATATGCTTTGAATGGAGCTGGGAGTAGGTTTAGTTACAATTTTACTGGAATTACACAAACTAAACCTATCAGAAAACTGGACAATTCAAGCTTATTGCAAAGAAATATATGCAAAAATATTGAGTAGATCCTAAAGTAAAGCTGGCCATACATGCATATAAATTCAGCTGGTTCAGCAGGAACCAGCCAAGATTAGATTCATGTCTGGGCTGGCTGATTGTACCCAAGTCGATCCATCTGTCAACTGGGGTACAAACAGCCTGTCGTATTTGACATGCGATTACTGCCGGTGGCTATAGCCACTGTTCCTTGGATGGTAAAGAAAAAAAACACAGGAGATATCCTTTAACATTTGCCACTAAATGAAGGTCCAATTTATGCTAAAAAATAAATAAATAAAACACACTAACTGCATGCAAGCATTGGTTTTACCTTCAGGCATGAAGGGGTTAGTCATACATACAAAGGCTGTTTTCTACAGTGTTCTATAATACATTCTGCCTACTAGTGCACATGCAGTGTATTCTACATTTAAGCATGCCTCTGGTGATAACTGTCACAGCTGCCAGTGTGCTTGTGTCAGCTCTCAACTCAATTTTCAAACCCTCAATAGGTTGACGCTGTATAGTTGGACATACGTGTAACATGACAACTGCAGATGTAAATAGGGGCTAAGATGGCATTGTCAACGAAAAAAAATCTACCTGAACCCTAACCTGCCTGGACCGCAACAGATTAAGACCGTTCATCAATGATTCAATGTACCAATGAGTCAAGAACACAAGCCCGGCAGTATACCAGCATCTGATAAAGATGAAGTGATCGTGATCAACTGTCCGTAGGTAAAATTTGCTTGGGCAAACTGGATAACCATCCAGGTCCTTCTGTCAGACAGCTTTAATATGAAATAATTGGAGACCATAAAATCAATGTGGCTTATCTGAGCTCTGAACTTACCCGTTGTAGAGCATGCTGTTCCTCTCGTTGTGACATAATTCTGTTTTTAGCTGCTCTAGATGTGGGCTTGATTGAGTTACTGGAGTGTGGGGGCAGCGGTCTGCCGTCACCAAGCACTTCCCGTTTCGGCTTCTTCTTCTCTGGCAAACGCTCTGGTGCATTGGCAAGCAAGGCCACCCCTGAAATATTTAGCATGATATCTTTACTATCACAAAAACAGACAATGCAAGAGTTTATAAACTAAATAGGAAACGAGAGAGGGTGGAAAGTGCATTTGTAGAAAGGATCAGTCCTGAACACTTACTACATAAACTATAATCTATTAAAAATGTACAATCCAGTCCAAATAGTAAGAAAACTGTATGAAATGCATGAAGGGTCCATAATCTACCTACACAGGGCTTCTGGTTTCCAGCAGTGCTTTACATTCCCATTCTTATCCACAGTGTGAAGCTTCAAAATATTAGATAATTAGGAGGCACAGCAACCTCTACAGCCACACTAGGCTCTCGTGTCCAGAATACTACTCATAGCCAAATGCACAATTTAAAAGCACATTTGCTTACCCAAGAGGTCATTACGTGCAGTCACATGTTTGACTTGCAAACATCTGCAAACTGCACAATGAGGCACATGATCAACTTATTTCCTGCTTCAGCAATTAAGTTCTGTTCTCTTCCTCCAGCCTGCTTATTGGACAATCAATAGATATCAATAATTCTGTCCAATCAGCAGGGAGTTGATACAAGAGAAGCATGCTAGATCAGCAGGTGTTGTGGTGGTCTTCCTCGCTGTGAAGCGTAGCAGAGGTATGCAGGTCACAACACTGGATAAAGGTCATCATTTCTTTGGCAGTCAACCACTTCACAACCACCCTAGATCAGTTTTACTGCTACAGGGTGGCCGCTGTGTGCCAGATCACGTATATATACACACACACACACACACGTGATCCCACACTTACGGACAACAGGCGTGAAAGTGCGCTGCCGCCGGCTCGCTCTCGCTAGGATTATGCACAGAGGGAGACAATCAGCGAGTACCACAAACTTGATGTCCGCCGACACCCGTTGATCGATCGTTAGAGGCAGAACGGCAGTCTATGTAAACAAGGCAGATTGCCATTCATGTCTTCCCTTATTAAAGCACCTCCCCCACAGCACACAAACACTGGCTAGGAACACAGTTAAACCCTTTGAGCGTCCCTGATATTAACCCCTTCCCAGCCAGTGTCATTAGTACAGCGACATCGTATATTAGCACTGATCACTGTATTAGCGTCAATGGTTTCCAAAAAAAAAGTGTCAAAAGCGACAGATTTTTCCATCGCAATATTGCAATCCTGCTATAAGGCGCTGATCACCGCTATTACTAGTAAAAAAAAAAAAATTAAAAATTCAATAAATTTATCCCATAGTCTGCAGACGCTACAACTTTTGTGGAAACCAATCAATATACACTTACTGGTATTATTTTTGCAGAATACATATTGGCCTAAATTGATGAAGAAATTATTTTTTACTTTCTGCTTTAAAACATATCCAATAAAAAAAAACAAAAAACAAAACAAAAAACGTAGAGGTGATCAAATACCACCAAAAGAAAGTTTTGTGGGGGAAAAAAAAGGGACATAAATTTTATTTACAGTGTTGCACGATCGCGCAATTGTCAGTTAAAAGTAACGGAGTGCCGTATTGCCAAAAAAATTGCCTGGTCATGAAGAGGGGTAAATCTTCCGGAGCTGAAGTGGTTAAATAAACTATTTAGCCATTTACCAGGAATTCCTCTATATTTATTATTTTGTATGACATCTGAACAACCACAGGCATTAGGAAGGGGCAGCAAAGTTTGTAAAATAGAGGGAAAGATTAACCTAGCCATTGCATTCAAGACATAATGAAAAGAAGAACAAACAGAATTCACACCCAAGGAACCAAGTGGTCTATTTTACTTAAAGCTGTTTCTATAGTGCACAGGTAAAGTCCTCTACTTACCCACATTTGCATGTTTTAAAGCACCCACATCGTTGGTCCCATCTCCACACATCAATGTGATGTAGCCCAGCTCCTTTAGACTGGTAATCACAAACTCCTACACACAAGGACAATCAATCAAAAAACGTGCAAGACAAAAAAAAAAAAAAAATTCTCAATTTGGGTTTACAATTTCAGAACAGATCTAAAGTCAGACTATTAACAGTGTTGGTCTAAGCTTTGGTTAGATGTTTGACCATTTAAATGAAAATGTGACCATTCCTTTCATCTGCCAGGAGTGAGAAATGCAAGTCCGGTGTAAATTCCTACTCAGACAGCTGAGCCAGGAAGCAAAATTTTTACATGTAAGAAAAACGAGAGAGACACAAATGCTCTTCCATACCCAAAACATGTATTTCTTTTGCTTCCAGAGGATAACAAGAAAAGTGGGGGGGGGGTTAAAGAAGGGCAATTTTGTGCTGATAGAAGACTGAGCTTCATTGAAAACCTGTTGCAACAGCCTTTGCTAAATGCTCGCAATGTATAGAACTGACCTGAAGATGTTTGTCTCCCCCCCCCCCCCCCAAAGCAAAAGTGGATATAAACCTTAAAAGCAACAGGAGATAGGCAGCGCATGAAATTCCTATTACATGCGAGATCACTGGCCACCAACAAACCAAAACTGAAATATCCATAGTGGCTGAAGTTCACCTTTAGTAAAATGTTACTAACCGAGCAGCACCCGCACACCCCCCTGTGACAGTGGGCCGGAGATCTTATCCCTGCACCTGCTGTCACAATTGAAAAAAAAAAAAAAAAAGAGTGGACGTGAGGGACTCCACCCATCTGGCAGCATCATTCGTTCACAAAGTTTCGTGAATGGGAGAATTACAACTACCATCAGCCATTGCAACGGACGGCTTGTAAGCTCTCAATAAACTGCCAGGGCACTGAGGAGCGCTCTAGGTAGTTCTCAGATTCTTCCCGTCATTCAGTATCTGCCTGCCTGTATAAAGTATGGGCAGACAGCTATACTGACAGTCTGCAGGAGCCTGAGACTGCACCCGTGATCTGCTTTACAGCATTCTAATAAAAAAAAAAAAAAATATATGCACATTTTTTTAACCTGCAAAAAGATGTGCATTTATTATGTCTTTTTAAAAAAGGTAAACTTATCCTTCAATAAAGATAAGACATAGGTCAAATCCAATTTGTAGTCAAGTGTGAAGAAAAGATGAAAATAAGACATTCACTTACTGCAAAATTAAATAAAAAGCATTTAAAAATATATATATTTTTTTTACCTTCTGCTTTGGGGACACCCGGGCAAACACCTGGGTGTGCGGAATAAGTGCATTCAACAGATTCCCTCTTGTGACTTGCAGGTAAGACAGACCCTCTCCAGTTAGGCATAGGTAGTACTTATCAGTGAATGAATTCACAGAATCAGGGAAGGCTGGCAAGGACACTGTGCCATCGATAGACTGCCACACCCAGCTGGCATCTGAAGACAGACAGGAGAAACATATTTAAAATATTGAGTAAGCAAGATTTACGGTAAGTCCAGAAACTATGCAGAGTTGCAAAGGTCCTCATGTTTTGCTTTATAATGAAAAGGACAATTGTAACTTATTAACATAGTAAAAAAAATCCATGCATAAATAAGATGCATGTCAAGTGTCATTTATCCAAATCATGGTACAGATAGGAGTAGTTAGTCACATGCAGCTGGACTTGTTCTGTAATGTTGAAGACATTTCACTAATCATCCAAGTGGGAATCTGACTGACAATGGGGAGGAAAAGGCACCATTCAAAAAAAAGTAATGCCGCGTACACACGGTCGGACTTTTCGTCTACAAAAGTCAGACAGCCTGTCCGACAGACTTCCGGCAGACTTTCGGCGGACTTGCGGCGGACTTGCGGCGGACTTGCGGCATACTTTCTAACGAACGGACTTGCCTACACACGACCACACAAAAGTCCGACGGATTCGTACGTGATGACGTACACTGGACTAAAATAAGGAAGTTCATAGCCAGTAGCCAATAGGTGCCCTAGCGTGGCTTTTTGTCCGTCGGACTAGCACACAGACGAGCGGATTTCGGGGTCCGTCGTAGTTACGACGTAAAGATTTGAAGCATGTTTCAAATCTAAAGTACGTCGGATTTGAGGCTAAAAAAGTACGTTGAAAGTCCGGAGAAGCCCACACACGATCGGATTACCAGCCAGCTTTAGTCCGTCAGCGTCCGTTGGACTTTTGTAGACGAAAAGTCCGACCGTGTGTACGCGGCATAAGGGTGATCTCTGCAGGTCAGGACTTCAAACACCCTAGGCCTAGGGAGAAGAGATATTCCTCCCAGGATAGTGCCATGCACAATTTGGACAAAGGACAACTGGTTTGTACAATGTGTGAAAGAAGCCTTCAATGTTAAACTGAACCACCACCGCTGCCTCTCACATACTGTATATATCTTTTTACCATTTATACCCCAGTAATTTACCCCAACAACTTACACCTTTAGCCATGTAACACTCATCCCAGAATTACAGTTACCATCCTAGAAATAACCATGATAATCCACTTGTGTATTTAAAACAGGTTGGTTTAACAGACTCACACCTCCTATCATGTTCTTGGGCAATCAACATATGTCTTGCCAAATTATATGACACCATTGTGATTGGATGAAGGTTCACGCTGATGTGGTACAGGATTCCCAGTGAATTCTGTGTGGTTTCCGCACTGCATCAAAATTGCACCCCATTCATATGAACCGCTGTGGGTGTGTATGTTAACTTAATGACACCCGAAATTGGTTTGGAAAAGGTAGGACGATTTGTAGAATCGGATTGCATGGGTGTGAACACCCATTTGATCCGATACTGGTGCGGCAAAAAGAAAAGGGTCCTGCACGATTTTGCAGTGTGTGGATACAGTGTGCTTTAAGCCATACTGAATGAATGGCTCAAATCGCACTGCTGCAGAATCACATGTGATTTGAACAGGAACGTGGTGCGATTCCTGCACCGCGTCCAGTGTGAACTGGGCCGAAAAGAGAAGTATGGGTATTAAAAAAAAAAAAAAATAATTACTCACCTAGGTGGATGCAGCATCGATCTGATGCTGCATCTGCCCCTTGCTGCTTCTAAGGCTAAGAACTGAGTAATCAAAGTCCGCTGATCGCTCAGTTCTCATTCTTTACTGAACAGAGAGCTGGTGAGCCCGGGTTCACACCTATGCGAATTAGATGCGGCTTACACCGCATCTAATTCACAGGACATTTTAAAATACATTCATATGAATGCATCTGGTTCACATATGTGCGTTGCATTCGCACTGCGCATTGCTCAAAAAAGGTGTGCGTTTTCTGGGCATTGCGATGCGAATTACGAGCTCCTTATCTTCTATGGGAACGCATCTGCTTCGCAGATGCATTGCGTTCTGAACATGGATTTTCTACTTCTCCTCACTACACCTCCCCCTCTCCCCCCCCTCTCCCTGCTTACTGATCCTGAGCTAAAACGCAGTGATTCCTTTGAACAGGAGATTTTTATCTCCCCAGTGAAACCTGAGCTTCAATTCGCACATGTGTGAAACCGGGCTCAGTCACCGCCTCTCTGCTCCTCCAGTGCTCACTGTAGCTCTGGGCCGTGGAGGGGGCACAGCTCGCGTAGAGGCTGATCCAGCTGTCAGTCTAGGCATCTGGGTAGATCCCAATACAGTCGGGATCTTTCCCGAGTCTGGACCGACTGATTGATATCAACCAACAGCGGGCTTTAGCCCACTGTTGGCTGAAAATGGGTCACAGCAGTGCAGTTCATGAGAAGTATAGCCAAAATAGCTTTAGCTGTACTTTTCCTTTAATGTGGCTCAGCTAACAGTGTAACTATAAATGTTGGAATATGTTCTAACACGTATAACCGAGACAGCTACTTGGGGGAGTGGTAAAACATGATAGAACAAACTACTACAAGGCATGTCCATCGACATACATTTACCAATCAGCAGTCAAGATCTGTCAGCCATACTTACCTAGGTGGATGCAGCATCACTCCAAATGCTGCATCTGTCCCCCGGCGCCTCTAACACGGAGAACTGAGTGAACATTGCCGATCGCTTGCTTCTCACAGCTCCTGCGAGCTGCTGTCAATCACCACTCTTATCTGCCCCCTCCTCGCTCACCGGAGCGCTGGGCTGCGGAGGGGGCGAGAGCGGCCAGATTAGGTTCTCAGCAGCTCGCTGAGAGGCTGAGCCGGGTGCCGGTCCAGGGATCTGGGCGGATACCGACTCTATGGTCGTGATGACGCCCGAGCCTGGACCGACTCTGATGTCAGCAGAGAGTGAACCTCAGCCCGCTCTGTGATAAAAACGGGTCATAAGAGTATCAAACAAACTGCACTCTTGTGATCCATAGAAGTACAGCCAAACAAGCTTTGGCTGTACTTCCTTTAATGAGCTCTGCTAATAAAAACAACTTCAAGGTTTAAATGTAGCTCAAAAGGTACGTTTTTTTGTTTTAAATGTTCCAATGTCCCTCATACACAATCACTTACATTCTATTTACACACCAATGTCATTCTGTAAAGGGAAATTTTATAGCACAAAACAGTTACACACTACTTAACTCAGTAACAAAAGCACTGCAGATATCACTAACCTTTCAAATCCTGTGTAGGCTGTAGGATTAACGTGTGCTGTTTTTCAATAAAACTAAGCTCCTGAGCCACATGACAGGCAGTGAGTGGATTGTCCCCAGTTATCATCACTATCTGGGAAACAGAGAAGAGCAGAGGGGTCACATTTACCCAAATTCACATTAAAATGCTGAAGGCCGCTTTAAAATGAGGAGCTATAACCATTACTAAAGAATTGTGTACAGCAAGAAGCTTGACTGTTACTCTCATCTCAGAGTCAGTACTGTATGTGGCTTCACCTGATGAATGCTTGTTTTAAGTTACAGATACACAAGTTTCACACCTTTCTCTTTATAGATCTGTGCCCCTGCAGGTAACTGCTTTCTGCTTGAAAAGGCCTTCAAGTCATGGCTATATCTTGACATTTCACATCCGATACTTGCATTTTTCAAAGTGCTGTAGTGCATGCTAGACATGATCATGATTAAGTAAAATAAAACCTTCCTAAGATTGGTGCATTCATCTGGCAGCGGCCATTGCCTTTTGCTCTACATGAGCAGCATCACTGCTATGTCAACATGCTGTGCTGCATCGATTGCAATGTAAAACTGCACTTTCCAGAATGCACTGCAACACTTGTCTGAAGACGGGCTTGTGTCTTCATAAGACAGATGAGAAGCTTCCTCCCCCTTCAGCACTGACAAGATGTGAGAGTAGATAGGAGGTAGAGAGCGGGCAGAATGGTGACATGACACTGGTAACGTCATCCATTACACTGATAGCCCTTGCGTGAAATGACATTCCAGATGGTGCCTATGCTGGGAGAATATTATAAAAGCATTGCATGAGCGTAGCCACCATACTATGGGAAGGATCTTTAAATGTCATCTGCTAGCAGAATCAAGACACTTTTATGCAATTCAAAGAAATAAATATAATTAATTATACAGTAGATTGAGAAAGTGATGAAACATTTATATTTACTTTTCACTTCTGATCAGAGATACACTTTAAATTCCATTTTTCTATCAGTAAAAATGCTGCTTCCTGTCCTCTTATGCTGCAGTGTTGGCAGAGCCAAGTAGCAGCAAACCCTCCTCAACTCAAGTACTCCTATAAGCTTGTAAGGTAGATAAAGAGAAGGGGGTGTCTGACCAGGTCTGAGTGCTGATTACTAAAATCACCAGGGCTAACGCTGTTAACTATTGAACTGCACAGGCATATCTAGACACCCTGCACAACTGCTGTAGTAGAAACATGGAGGAAAGACTATAAAATAGAGGTGGTTGATATAATGTCTATCTGACTGCCTATCAATTTCTGTGACTAACAGGGGTTTAAAGTCAGAAGAGTAACATGAAAGACAACTAGCAGAGGTGGGAAAGCAGACCATCTAAATAACTTACAACCAATTAACACCTTCCCGCCTGACACTGTGGGGTGACAGATTGCGCTGCTATCTTTCCTACAGAGTAAATAATAAACACTGATTTGGGTTTTTTTTCACCAAAGAAATGTAGCAGAATACATTTTGGCCTAAATATATGAAGAAAGATTTGCAAAATTTTATAACAGAAAGAAATATGCTTTCAAAAATTTTGGTCTTTTTTTGTTTATTTAGCAAAAAATAAAAAAAAAAACAGTGGTGATTAAATACCACCAAAAGAAAGCTTGATTTGTGTAAAAAAAAAAAAATGCAACATTTTTAATATGGGTACAGTGCTGCATGACCGCGCAGTTGTCATTCAAAGTTCAACAGCGTTGAAAGATGAAAATTGGCCTGGGCAGGAAGGGGGTGAAAGTATCCAGGATTGAAGTGGTTAAGCAAGGGATATAAAAGTTATATCGGTTATCAAATCCCTCTTGAACTTCTACTGTCCCAACACCAATTACACAGTGCATGCACCTAAGACACCTAAAAACATATCTTACATGGTGGGATGCATTCTGGATCTCCTTGATAACAGCTTTGGAGTCAGCTTTAAGTGGACAGGAGACCACAATAAAACCAGCAAACCTCAGATCGCACTCCAGCGTCTCCCGCTTTATTTCACGTATCTACAAGAGAAGATAGGCACAAGCATATGAAAGATTTTTTTTATTTCATTTTTTTAGTCAGTGGGGTTTACTTACTAAAGCTGGAAAGTGCAAAATCAGTCTCACTTCTGCATAGGAACCAATCAGCTTCCAGGTTTTATTGCCAAAGCTTAACTGAACAAGCTGAGGTTAGAAGCTGATTGGTTTCTCTGCAGATGTGAGACTGATCTTGCACTCTACAGCTTTAGTAAATAAACCCCAGTGTGTTGATTCCATATAGTATCTTTATATAACAGTAAGCTCCTCCCTCTGCATCAAAGTGTATTGGATCCAGAACCTGATCAAAATGCTGCAATTTTAGTGCTTTGGATTAACAGATTCATTTCTGAAACTCCTTGCTCTTACCCGAATATGATGCATTTGCCAGATGAAGGACAATCCCTAAAGAGCAGTGGCAGTCATAATGGTAAATGCAATATATAGCAGGCTAGAAGTGGTCCTGGAGGATCACACTGATGCAGAGACTTAGGAGGTTTACAATTACTATTGACTACATTCTCTTCAGCAGATGCAAACTGCAGAGAGGATTAAGCCGGGTACACACAACCCAGTGGGTTGCACGAAAAAAACAAAAAAAACTGACAGCTCCAGTTGTATGCAAGGTTAGTACAGCGACCTCCCCCACTGAGCTGTTGTGTTCTGACAGGGGAACAAACCCAGTGTGTTCTGGTTGTTGAGCAGGAGACCCAAGATCCTTGCTGCTATATGAAGAAGGGTAATATTTCTTCTATTCTTCCGTCTGTGCAGGAGATTCCAACTCTCAGAAACCATAAGCAAATGACTTCATTACAGAATAGACTCTTATTTGGGTCTGTCTTTGACAGCAGGACAAAACAGCGAAGAGACAGGAGCCTAGCACTAAAGCCTTGTACACGTGGGTCGAATGTCGGGAGACAACCAGTTAAATAAAATCCGGATGGCATTTGGCCTGTCTGTAAGCCAGTCGGTCTGACAGAAGCTCTGACGAGCATGTTGGAAAACCAGCAGGCGACCGGCTCCTGATGGCGAACAGCACTGATCAGAGTGTTCTGACAGTGGGCCACTCCCTTGTCAGAACACAGTAGCCCAGCGGGGGAGATCACTGTACCAACGTCGGATCGTTAATACAGTGGCTCCGACCTGAGCGGTCAGGTTTTTTGTTCTATCTGCTGGGTTTAATGAAAAAAAACCTGTTAGGGTGTGTACCAGGCTTAAGGACAACCACTGACATTTTGGGTGTGTTCTCTGAAATACATAACCACAAGTGTAATGTGAGGAGGCCATGCTAAACTAATTACAGCCACTGCATACCTGCTGATGGGAGAGATGGCCAAGCTCTTTATAACCCAAGGCAAGAACTCTGGCTCCTTCACGAGAGATCTCTGTGTGCACTTGGTTGTAATACTCTGGACAGTGAGAGAACTGAAAAAACAAAACAAAAAGAAACTTCAGCTTCAATGCCTATATATGTATAGACCTGTACTTAAAGTGATTGTAAATGCAAATAAAAAAGAAATTAAAAAAAAAAACACAAAAAAAATTGTAATAAAATAAAACACACAACAAAAAGACAGGTTTATACTTACCCCGAATCTCCTTTTTTTGGGTCCCCCGCTGATGCCTCTGGCTCCCCTATGGGGGCACACCTGCAGGCTCATTCCCAAACATGTTACCTACATCTATAGACAGACGCGCTCCTGGCTTTGATTGACAGCACTGTCCTGCTGCCTGCGAGACCAGGAAGTGGGGGGAGAGCCGCAGACCTGCACAGCACTGGATCGAATGAGGGCTCCAGTAGATTTGGGGGGGGGGATACTACTACCTAAAAAAGGTAAAAAATGTTTAGGCTTTATAACTTCTTTAATTCTCATGCGTGAAGTTCTTTAATCCCATGGAATGTGACAAGGTCTACTCAACTAGACTTAAAATATATCAGCATTCTTGGAACAAATGTAAAAAGCTAAATTATAACTACTTAGTGCACAAGAGAGCAAGGGTAACCATTACAGACCACTTTTACTTTTATAAACATTTTTGGGTGTATGCGTTTTTTCCAGGAGTGTGGTTAGAAGGTAGTTTTACAATATTTTATTGCCATTTTGGCACATTGGGGACATTTTAATCGATTTTTGTTATCTAGTGAAAGGAAAAAAAGTATGGCACAGAGGCAGCAAAAAAAAAAAAAAAAAAAACCAAACAAATAAAAAAAAAAAAAAAAGGTGATTTCAACCTTTTACCACACAAATGTCAAACAATCACAAGGGTGAGAAAATGAAAATTTTGCAGAGATGGCTAAACAAGAAAACACCAACACTGCCGTATTAGTATCAGTCTTCAATTAGAATTATTCCACAATGGTAATATTCCCAACAGAAGCTTTCATAGGCCAGTCAGAAACACAAGAAAAAAATAAATATAAATGTACAAACATTTCATCACTAGACCTTTGCCATCTACACACCATCTTCTGTAGGGTCTCTGGAGCCCCCTTCACAGTAGCCACGCAGCACAGATCAGTGGAGCCAGAACGTTCATAGGAAGCCAATACAGACATCCGCTTCAGGGCGCTGGCAAAATGGAATCTCTGGTGGATTTTCAGGCCCTGGGTTTTAATGCCACGAGGGAACACTTTCTCATCTGGTGTATAAAAACAGCAGGACATGCATTAATAAGTGTAAGCTGAAACAATGCTACAGTAACAACTAAACACCAAGTCAAGAGCACACACTCAGTAAAGTGCAATAACTAACAAATATTGTCATGTACTACATTAAAGATAATAGGATAATTAGGAAAACCTTGCCAGGCAATTGTAAACCCCAGGATAAGCCATCAGAGGGGGTGTCTGCGGCATGCCACCCACTCTTCTCACTATAGGCCAAGCTGAATTTTAAGCTGGCCATACACGGATCAAAATTTGGCTGATTCAGCAAGAACCAATCACATTTTGATGAATGCATGGCCTTTCCCATTAATGAGAAGTTGAGCTATCGATCGACTGCTGGAAAACCAGTTTGATCAGAGCTGCAGCCAAAAGGCTGCACAACTGATCAGTGTATTTTGACCGAGGAGAGGAGGGGGAGTTTCCCTGATGTCAGACTACAATGACACAGCACAGATGACTCCTGCATCCACACTGAATTGAATCAGATGGCTGGCTGCACGAAAGAAAACTGACCCATGTAAGGGCAGCTTTAATGGCAGCACCAGTCTAGGTCACCCCAGTTCTCCAAGATCTGCACAATTCCATCAGTCTGTAGGCCACCATACACAGGTCTAGTTTCTCTCAGCTGAACAAGAGAACAATTGATTTCAATCTCAAAGCGAACCGTGTGGATGGAGGAAGCTCTACGGCTGGCTATTGTATTCAGGAGCCATGGCACCCATAGATGCCTGAACAGTGACTGCATCAGAGGAGATGTGGTCTTTGCTCAGCCAATACTTTTCCACCCGACTGGGTTGATTTTTAAAATTACTTTTGTCAAGCTGAGTGGTGCTTGAAGGGTCACCCTTGGAACAAATTTTCACCAATTTAGAAGACGTTGTCTATGAAGACCTTAACAATGGGACCTTGCTGGCAGGAACAGATCACAGGGATGATATCATAAACGTGGTAAAGCTCATGCACTGTCCAATCAAAGGGCTGAGTCAGTGACCAAGCCGCACTGCAGCTCCCGAGTGAAACACATTAGGGGTTTGTGCGCTGGATGGAGTGGCTCATTTACTGGATGTATCAATAATAAGAGCATAACCGCCAGGCCTGTAGCCTGACTGAGCAGGCTACTTTCCTCCACCTAAAAGATTTCAGTTTGTTGTTCAACTGAGTTGTGCAGTTTATAGGTCACATTAAAAGGTGGAAAAAGTTCTGAAATTATTTTTCAGTGTCTAATTTTTCTACATCACAGAAACCTGACATTTTAACAGGGGTTTGTAGACTTTTTATATCCACTGTGTGTATATGTATGTACAGTGGGGATCGAAAGTTTGGGCACCCCAGGTAAAAATGTGTATTAATGTGCATAACAAAGCCAAGGAAAGAGGAAAAATCTCTAAATGACATCAAATTACAGATTAGACATTCTTATAATATGTCAAAAAAGTTAGATTTTATTTCCATCATTTACACTTTCAAAATGACAGAAAACAAAAAAATGGCACCTGCAAAAGTTTGGGCACCCTGTAGAGTTAATATCTTGTACTGCCCCCTTTGGCAAGTATCACAGCTTGTAAACAATTTTTGTAGCCAGCCAAGAGTCTTTCAATTCTTGTTTGAGGTATCTTTGCCCATTCTTCCTTACAAAAGTCTTCCAGTTCTTTGAGATTTCTGGGCTGTCTGTCACGCACTGCTCTTTTAAGGTCTATCCATAGATTTTCAATAATGTTGAGGTCAGGAGATTGTGAAGGCCATGGCAAAACCTTCAGTTTACGCCTCTTGATGTAATCCCCCGTGGATTTTGAGGTGTGTTTAGGATCATTATCCATTTGTAGAAGCCATCCTCTCTTTAACTTCGGCTTTTTCACAGATGGCATCAAGTTACCATTCAAAATTTGCTGAAATTTTATTGAATCCATTTTTCCTTCTACTCGTGAAATGTTCCCTGTGCCACTGGCTGCAATAAAACCCCAAAGCATGATTGATACCCCCCCATGCTTAACAGTTGGACAGAGGTTCTTTTCATTAAATTCTGTGCCCTTTCTTCTCCAAACGTACCTTTGCTCATTCAGGCCAAAAAGTTCTATTTTAACCTCATTGGTCCACAGAACTTGTTTCCAAAATGCCTCAGGCTTTTCTATATGTTCATTTGCAAAGTTCAAACGCTGATTTTTGTGGTGAGGACGTAGAAGAGGTTTTCTTCTGATGACTCTTCCATGAAGACCATATTTGTACAAGTATCTCTTTATAGTGGAATAGTGTACCACAACTCCAGTGTCTGCCAGATCTTTCTGGAGGGATCGTGCAGTCAAACGTGGGTTTTGAATTGCTTTTCTCACAATCCTGCGAGCTGTTCTGTCTGATATTTTTCTTGGTCATCCAGATCTTGCTTTAACTTCCACTGTTCCTGATGACTGTCATTTCTTAATTACATTCCGAACAGAGGATATTGACATCTGAAAACACTTTGCAATCTTCTTATAGCCTTCTCCAGCTTTGTGAACGTCAACTATTTTCAGTTTCAGTTTTCTAGACAACTGCTTAGAAGAACCCATGATGCTGATTGTTGGGGCAAGGTCAGATGAGTCTGGCCATTTAAAACCTTTGAGATGAACATCACCTGGTCTTCCCAGACGATGATTGAGAACAATCCATGACACTGGCAGGTCTCAGCTTTGCAAAGGGGGCAGTGCATGCTAAAAATTCTGCAGAGTGCCAAAACTTTGGCAGACGCCATATTTTTTGTTTTCTGTAATTTTGAAAGTGTAAATGATGGAAATAAAATCTAACTTTTTTTGACATATTATAAGAATGTCTAATCTGTAATTTGATGCCATTTGGAGATTTTTCCATCTTTCCTTGGCTTCGTTATGCACATTAATACACATTTTTACCTGGGGTGCCCAAACTTTCGATCCCCACTGTATGTATGTATGTATGTATGTATGTATATATATATATATATATATATATATATATATATATATATATATATATATATATATATATATATATATAAAAAAACATTTCATATTCCTGGTACGTATATGTTGTGCCATGTGCTTGTGGCTAAAAAATATATTTTCTTTGCATTTCTTCCTGTGTGTGAGATACCTGGTGATCCTGCCAATCCCCCTGCTGTCCTATTTTCAAACTGACACTAGGCAAAGAAGCACATCCTTCCCAGCATGGTCAGTGTTCTGGCTATGCTGGGAGCACGGCCTGCCTGTCCTTAAATGACTAAGACTGGTGCCGACACCTCCCCCCCCCCCCCAACTCTCTCTGCCTCCTGCAGACACATACATGGATGAGCAGATGCATCAAGCCTAGTATAAGCACTCAAGTCTGACGGACATCATGGGGAATAGGGATAATAGGGGTAATTACTGAAGCATGAAAAGACTATAATAAAGTCCATGGGGTCTATGCAATAAAAGCCTGAGAGGCAGGCCAGTGAAAAAGCAAGAAGCAGCTTCTGGAACTGAGGAAAAAGCACAGGCACCAATCTGAATGTAGTAAGTTTTAATACACTTAGACCCCTTTCACACTGGGGCGTTTTTCAGGCGTTTTAGCATTAAAAAAAAGCGCCTGTAAGAAGCCTCACCTGCAATCCCAATGTGAGAGCCCGAGTGCTTTCACACTGAGACCCCTTTCACACGTTTTTCAGGCGTTAAAAAAAAGCGCCTGTAAATCGCCTGAAAGAAGCCTCATCTGCAATCTCAATGTAAAAGCCCGAGCGCTTTCACAATGGGGCGCTGCGCTGGCAGGGCATCAAAAAAAGTCCTGCAAGCAGCTTCTTTGCAGCGCTTTTGTGTTTTTGCCACCGGGCTGGGTGCGCCAATGGCCCGAGCCCTTTTACACTGCCAGCGCCCGAAAAACGCCCCAGTGTGAAAGGGGTCATAAGCGGCGCTTTACCAGCATTTTTCGGGCGCTGGCAGTGTGAAAGGGCTCAGGCTTTCACAATGGAATTGCAGATGAGGCTTCTTTCAGGTGCTTTACAGGCGCTTTTTTTAACGCTAAAGCACCTGAAAAACGCCCCAGTGTGAAAGGGGTCTTAAAGAAAAGCGTACTCACAAAGGTAAAATGTCAATAGGCATTGAGCACAGAGTGCATAAGGCGTCTGCGGGAAGGGTACATCCGACTGGCTTCTGCAATAGATACTCGATTGGGCCGTGCCGGTGGATGCCGACGCTTCCTGGAGCCTGGGACGCACAGGGAGCCAGAGAGGACGTCCCTTCCAGGAAGGAAGAAGGAGAGCATGCTCCGTAAACTCATAGCCTATCCCCTCATCGTGTCCCGGAAGTGCGGTCATCTCTGGCTCCCTGTGCGTCCCAGGCTCCAGGAAGCGTCAGCATCCACCGGCGTGGCCCAATCGAGTATCCATCGCGGAAGCCAGTCGGATGTACCCTTCCTGCAGACGCCTTATGCACTTTGTGCTCAATGCCTACTGACATTTTACCTTTGTGAGTACCTTTTATCTATATGTGTATTAAAACTCACTAACTACACTCATATTGGAGACTGTGCTTTTTCCTCTGTTGTTCCTGCTGACACACCTCTGCAGTCTTAACCTTCATTCCAAGCCCCTTATGTAACTGAGAACATGGGTTATATGATCACTTATAAAAAAAGGTATAAATAAACACACACACAGGGCTTTATTTTTAGCGGAATGCAGGGGAACGCAGTTCCGGCACCTCCAGCACTGAATGTATGTAATGGCAGGGGGTACTGAAGTGTGCTGCAGGGTCTACTGATGCTGGCTGCTCGGGGATCTATTTTTACGGGGCAGGGGAGGTCTATTGTTGCTAAGGAGGTCAATTGTTGCTGGTAGGGATGGGGGATCTACTGTTGCTGGTGGTGGGTCTTGTGTTGCCAGGGGGTCAGTTTTTGCTGGGAGGGATTTAGGAATGCTGGCTGCAGGGAAATCTGTTGCTGCTGGGGATCTTTTGTTGCTGGGGGAAGGGGTAATTTGTTTTGCGGGTGAGCCATTATTTATTTAGTACAACAATTTTTACTTGGCTCTGTATTCTCTAAAAGGGGCAGGACTCGGAGGTGGGTAGGGGGTAAAACCAAGGAATGGTGCAGGAGGTGGGTGGGGGTAAAGACAAAGGGGGAGTTCCTGCGTCTATTGCCCGAGAAAAAAAGCTCTGCATACATGCACGCACACATTTTGCTCTGTATTTCTATTTTAAACTGAATGGGTTGTTTTACAATTGAAATATATGCCTTACCTTTGGTTAGGGCCCAGTCCACAGCTGTAAGCATAGCTTTCTCCAATGGATCTCCAACCAATGTCCCATCATCCATCTGCACAAGAGAGTGGCATGTGGCCACCACTCGGTGAGTGTCAATGGGAATCTCAAGAATAGGAGTTATATCCTTTCCATCTCTACAGGAACAAAACAAGAAAAATTAAACTACAACAGCATCAATATAAAATACCAGCCTTTACATAAAAAGTACACAATTTTGTTTGTATGTATTTATTTACCAAATTTTTCGCTCCATAAGACACACTTTCCCCACCCCAAAAATGACGGAAAAGGTCTGTGCGTCTTATGGAGCGAATAATGACCAGGCTTCCCCCCCGCACGTTAGAATACCAGGCCAGCGGCTTGGCTCCTCTGTGGCAGAGGAGTCGTCGTCTGAGTCAGCTGTGCAGCAGCACCAGGCCAGCCTTTCAGTAAATGAGCATGGCCCGGCTGAGCGGCGCACATCACACTGTGATCGGAGCGAGTGCTGGCGGCTGCGCTGCTGTGCACGTGACCTAGCTGGACTGACTTCACTGCATCACACAAAGGAATCCGAACCCCTGCATCACTGTAACCTGTACATCAAGGTTTATTATTTTTTATTTTTCTCTTTCTGGTTGACCTGGATCAAGGGGGGGGGGGGTACTTTGGAGGTGTGGCCGGGTGCTTTGGAGGCCTAATGTACTGACCACTGGCTAACACCATTTGGTTCAAAAAAATTTTTCTTGCTTTCCTCCTAAAACCTAGGTGCATCCTATGGAGCGAAAAATCCGGTACATGTTTTATTAAAAAGGAGAACTTACTTGAGGCCAGCCACACCCCGGACTACTAGGCTGTCGCTGGTTAATGTACCAGTCTTGTCAAAGCAGCAAATTTCCACCTTTCCAGCAAAGGGAATTCGGAAAGGCTCAGTACAGTATACATCTAAAATAAAATGTAAAAAAATCAGTTGTAGACAATGTATATTTACTACAAGGCATCAAATGTTTGTTATTGATATTTTTCATATTTGTAAAAAAAAAAAAAATCAAAAAAAAAAAAATCACTACATTTACTTAATAAGTACCCATTTCAACAATAACGCTTGCATTTAAGACAAATCGTTGATGTCTAAGAACGGTTGCATTTCATTACTGCATTTTAGCAGATCAGCTGAGCTGAAAGCGAAGGCTAAACAAGCATTTGTGTGCTACTGCATCTATATTATACCAAATAGAGGTCGACTAATATTTGGCCTTTTTTAAGAAATCGGCATCTGCCGATTACTATGCAAATTGTGCCGATTTAATTGCACCATGCCCCGTCGACCCACAAGTGTTCCTCCTCCCCTCCCAACACTCCATTGGCAGAGCGGCGCTTGACGCTTGCCAGAGCCGCTGAGTGTGTGTAACTGACATTTGTAACTGAACGCAGCGAGAAACCAGCTGTCAGAATTCAGCAATGATATCAGGGGTGGGCGGGACCTAGCAGTTATCAAATACAAGCCGATGGGATCTGGGCGGGAGACTATGGGTATGTGGCCCCGCCCCCTTTAAGCAGCCCAATCATTGGCTGGTGTTTGTTAGCTGCTGGGTCCCGCCCACCCCCGACATCAGCACTGAATTTCAACAGCTGGTCTCTCTCTGCATTCAGTTACATTTGTCAGTTTCACACAGTAAAACTATATCGGATCAGTGTGAAACCTGCCAGTGCCAACCAGTGCCACCTGCCAAAAAAAAAAAAAAAAAAAAAATCGGCCTAAAATATCGGCCGCAAAAATCGGCATCATATGTCGGCCGCCCCAATTTCTAAATATCGTCATCGGCCAGAGGAAAAACCCATATCCGTCGACATCTAATACCAAACACACCATATATGTTCAAACAGGGACATGGGTATATGAAGAACTCTGTGCAATGTACAATCAGACAGCAATTTACTCACAGAGTTTGGCCAGAGCAATCAGCGAGGTGTTTACTGCCAGGGACAGCTCAATAGGTAGTTCAGGGGGCACAACGGAAGTCAGGATCAGTGTGCATTCCAAAAATAGTTTATATCGGTTTCTACTAGGATCTTTGGTACCTGAAAGTAGAAATCATAATGATTAGGAGCAGTTATTTAAGAGCAGATGTAACATTATGCATCAACTAGAAAACACACACATAGGTAACACAGTAAAATGTCTAAATGTTAATAGACTAAATTATTGTTCTATATATTTCATGGGGGTCATTTTTGCCATTATAATTTATACTAGGGTTGTCCCGATACTAGTATCGGTATCGGCACCGATACCGAGCATTTGCCCGAGTACTTGTACTCGGGCAAATGCTCCCGATGCTTCCGCCGATACCTAGAGGACAGCTGTGATCGGCGCGTGGGGGAGTTACAAGATTCTCCCCCAGCGGCTTTCACCAGCTTTAGTGACATACAGAGGTGATCGCTCACAGCTGACTGTCACTGCATCCTCCTCCGTGCCCCCTCCTTTCCTCTGTGCCTCTCCGCTGTCCCCTTAGTTCCTCTCTCCTTATCTGTCCCCTCCATTCTGCTCTCCTTATCTGTCCCCTGCATTCCTCTCTCATTATCTTTCCCCTCCGTTCCTCTGTCCCCCTCCTCCTTCCTTTGTGTATGGAGAGAGTCAGCTGACTCTGTCCATTCACATAACTGAAACATTGTAATCTCCTGTGATTACTGGAGAGAAGCTGCTGTGTTCTCTCCATTCATTCTCAGTGCAGCTGACGCTGCAGAGAAAGGGACTGGGGAATCTCTATCCTCTGTCTCTTTCTCAAGGGGGAGATATCAGAGGTCTGTTAAGACCCCTGATATCTCACTAAAGCCCCCCAAAAGGGCTGATTAAAAAAAAAAAAAAAAAAACAATAAAGAATAAAAAAATATTATTGGAAAAAATAAAAATTGTAAAAAAAAAAACAAAAAAAAAAAAAACCACACACACATACAACGTTCACCCCCCCCCCCCCCCCAAAAAAAATAGTAAAAAAAAAAAAACTGTCACGTGACATTAAAAAAAAAGTATCGGTAATCGGTATCGGCGAATACTTGAAAAAACAGTATCGGTACTTGTACTCGGTCCTAAAAAAGTGGTATCGGGACAACCCTAATTTATACATTATAAAATATTTGTTAAACTAAAACTTTATTAGAGGGGAGCTCCAGTCATATTTGTAAAAATTAAAAGTCCACAGCTACAAAAATTTCAGCTGCTGACTTAATAAAAGACACTCACCTGTCCCAGGATCCAGCGCTATGCTCACTCTGGCTGTTTTCTCCTTCATTCTTTGGTCCCCGGCATCTTAACTGTGGGCAACCGGCAGTGACAGCCTGTGGCTTCATAGACGGTTGCCCACTGCCAATGCACGAGCCACGCATTGTGAATGGTCCCTGCAGTCTTCTGGCACCTGTGATGTGTCCCAGAATATTACGGGGGGAGTGAGAACTTCCACTTGGATCACCTAGGCAATCCGAGCAGAAGTGAGAGCGGGTACATGTCAAAACCAGATGCCCAGTCCCCGTTCCTCCCCTCCCCATATAGAGGGGTCTGGATACGGTCCCCATGGTACAAATCCAGGATCCAAAAGTTACTAGACAGTCCAAAGCATTTAACAGTCACATATTGATAGACGTTTGAGAAAAAAATTTGAATGGTTTAAAAAGAAAAATACTTTTCCATAAAAGAACAGGTCCATCACCTAAGCACACTAGCAAAAAACTGGAGCCTCCTTGAGTGGGTAGGGTTATACAAGTTTACTTTAACCCTAGCCCCAACCCCAGTCCTTTTGGCCAGTGTCAAAACACCTGAAGGTAGCCTGCATATAACCCTTGGTCTATGAATACAAGGTATGTATCCTGTACTGTATTATTAAGATGTTACTTTTTTAACATTCACCTTCTATCCAGACATAGGCAGCAGCAGCAATGGCAAACACCAGGAGGAAGAGGATAAAGATAAAAGTTTCCAAGTTGTTGGCAGTGACACGTTTGACCCCAAATAGGATTGTCCGCAGGAGCTTACCCTGTTAAAAGCAAAAAAAAAAAAAAAAATTACATTATCAGACAACTGTAAAAGTAAATAAATAAAATACAAAGTAATGAAACTAAAGATAATAACCACAATTTAGCAATGTGTTGAATGCTGTGATAAGGTAAAAGTAGTAGAAATTAAACATTTAGGAACACCCCTGTCTGTTCTCCCACATGTTTGTTATAAAAAAAAAAAAAAAAAGACGTACCAGGGGAGAAAGCTTTTAGCATTGTCACTGCTGAGGGGATCCCCTTGAGAATGTCTTCCCAAGATGAGACGCGTTGGGGCGGAGCTAAGATGACACAATCATACTCCAGGACCTTCAGTCGGTCCACCTATAATGCTGCTCTGCTCGTTTTACTTATTGTGAGTACCTTTCTTTGTTACAATAAAAGCGGTGTATGCGGTTTTACACTATGTGGCTTTTGTGATCTATGTTTTATCGATCCATTACGTATCCCTGCTGTGGTTCCTCCATCTTCCATCGATACAGGAGTGTACAGTGTACAAGAACTTTCTGAATTAGGCCTCCTATAACCTGAGGTCTAACAATGAGGTAAGAAGCTGGTATTTACATATGGTAGCGGAGTCACCTATATGCCACAGAGGAGTCTGTCTGCTCACTGAAGATTTTTTTTTCTCCACACTATTTGCACACATGACCATGTTGGCACAATATGGAATATTGAATATATGAACTTTATTATTTGAGGATACAAGTTATGAATTGTTCTTTTGATGAACTAATTGCACCATATAGGATATCTGCACAATATACAATTTGTTCATTATGATTTGCACTTTTGCACAATTTGTTTTAAAAATGCAGTGCAACAATATTATATGTTGGATTGCTATCACATTTAGTATAGGGATGTGTGATTGAGTGCAGCTGCACTTTTGAACTTTATGATATTCAAATCACCGTGTGCTGTTTTTTCACTGCTGAAGTTACAAGCCTGTAGCGTTTCTATCAGCACCAGGCCCTTGATTTAGGGATTGGCAGCACTGCCTCTGCTGTTCAATCCCTCCCACTGTGAGCTGCAGAACTTGGGAGGGGGCGCACATGAGACACAAATGATAGGGAATAAGGCTCAGTCGAGAAAGGTAAAGAAGTTTTTTTGTTTACTTTATAAGGCTTGTGCATCACATAGTAATTGGATTTGGTACTTGTTTAAACTGATACGAGATCCTTTAGCTGTACAAAATATTTTTTTCAGTCAGGTAAAATGAACATATTGTGCTATATATACACACACCAATCAGCCATAACATTATGCCCACCTATGGACTCCATTAGGCAAGGCATCACACTTCCTCCCCAGCTTGCCTTCTTCATATAGTAAAACCTGGTACGACACACATGCCCCTGGCCATCCACAGGATGTAAAAAAAAAAAAAAAGTGATTCATCAGACCAGACCACCTTCTTTCATTGCTTCCTGGTCCAGTTCTGATGCTTACGAGCCCATTGTAGGTGCTTTTGGATGTGGACACAGGTCAGCATGGAGACCTTAGCAGGGCAGCGGGACAACAGCGCCATTCACAACAAACTGCAACGCACTTTGTTCTGCCACCTTTCTACTGGAACCAGCATGAACTTTTTTCAACAATTTGAGTTCAGTATCTCTTCTATTGGATCAGACTACATAGGCCAGCCTTCACTCCCCATGTGCATCAATGAGCCTTGGCTGCCCATGACCCTGCTGCCAGTTTTCCTTCCTTGGACCACCTGTGGTAGATCCTGGCCATTTCAGACCAGGAGCATCCCACAGGAGCTGCAGTTCTGGAGTTAATCTGACCCAGTCATCTAGCCATTACAACTTGGACCTTGTCAAAGTCACTTAAATCCATACGCTTGCCCATTTTTTCTGCTTTCAAAACATCAGGGACATGTTCACTTGCTGTTAATATATCACACCCACTTTCAGATGCCAATGTAACAAGATAATCAAGGTTATTCATTTTATCTGTCAGTGGTCATAACCTTATAGGTGTACATCTTTACCTCATGTACAAAAATAAAACCTATTTTTGCAGAGCTCATTAGTTCAAGCTAAAATGTACACAAGATGAAGCAAAGTAAAAAAAAATCATCCCCATGTCTCTGCACCATCCTGTGTCAGGTTTTACATCTTTATTTGCTCCTCACCTGGGAAGTGTTAAAACCAGTTCTTAGGACATAGGCCACACACCCATTATCAAGCGCTAAGAAGAAAGAGAAAAGAAAACAAAGTGTCATTAAACCCAAATCATTATAAACTGTTAATACATGCTTTATTACAGGGGTCCTCAAACTACGGCCCGCGGGCCGAATCCGGCCCTCCAGCGTTTTTGATCCGGCCCGCGGACTGCCCCTTTAAAATTTCAGCACTGCCTCTGCCCTCTGCTCCCTCCATCACACAGGACGGGAAACATGATAGGCCGGGCAAAGGACCTTCTGTGCTAAGAAGCAGGTGATTGGTTACTAGGCATCAGAGCGGTCCCAGGAACCAATCACCTGCCCCTCACTTCCAAAGTCCCGCCCTCCGTCCGGACCTACCATGCCTCGTGTCCTGCGTGATACAGGTAAGTGTAAGGGCGGCGGGGGGACTCTGTGCTATGTGGTGGGGGGATCCCTGTGCTATGTGGTGGGGGGATCCCTGTGCTATGTGGTGGGGGGATCCCTGTGCTATGTGGTGGGGGGATCCCTGTGCTATGTGGTGGGGGGATCCCTGTGCTATGTGGTGGGGGGATCCCTGTGCTATGTGGTGGGGGGATCCCTGTGCTATGTGGTGGGGGGATCCCTGTGCTATGTGGTGGGGGGATCCCTGTGCTATGTGGTGGGGGGATCCCTGTGCTATGTGGTGGGGGGATCCCTGTGCTATGTGGTGGGGGGATCCCTGTGCTATGTGGTGGGGGGATCCCTGTGCTATGTGGTGGGGGGATCCCTGTGCTATGTGGTGGGGGGATCCCTGTGCTATGTGGTGGGGGGATCCCTGTGCTATGTGGTGGGGGGATCCCTGTGCTATATGGTGGGGGACTCTGTGCTATATGGTGGGGGACTCTGTGCTATATGGTGGGGGACTCTGTGCTATATGGTGGGGGACTCTGTGCTATATGGTGGGGGACTCTGTGCTATATGGTGGGGGACTCTGTGCTGTGGGGGACTGTGCTGTGGGGGACTCTGTGCTATATGGTGGGGGACTGTGATGTGGGGGACTCTGTGCTATATGGTGGGGGACTGTGATGTGGGGGACTCTGTGCTATATGGTGGGGGACTCTGTGCTATATGGTGGGGGACTCTGTGCTATATGGTGGGGGACTCTGTGCTATATGGTGGGGGACTCTGTGCTATATGGTGGGGGACTCTGTGCTATATGGTGGGGGACTCTGTGCTATATGGTGGGGGACTCTGTGCTATATGGTGGGGGACTCTGTGCTATATGGTGGGGGACTCTGTGCTATATGGTGGGGGACTCTGTGCTATATGGTGGGGGACTCTGTGCTATATGGTGGGGGACTCTGTGCTATATGGTGGGGGACTCTGTGCTATATGGTGGGGGACTCTGTGCTATATGGTGGGGGACTCTGTGCTATATGGTGGGGGACTCTGTGCTATATGGTGGGGGACTCTGTGCTATATGGTGGGGGACTCTGTGCTATATGGTGGGGGACTCTGTGCTATATGGTGGGGGACTCTGTGCTATATGGTGGGGGACTCTGTGCTATATGGTGGGGGACTCTGTGCTATATGGTGGGGGACTCTGTGCTATATGGTGGGGGACTCTGTGCTATATGGTGGGGGACTCTGTGCTATATGGTGGGGGACTCTGTGCTATATGGTGGGGGACTCTGTGCTATATGGTGGGGGACTCTGTGCTATATGGTGGGGGACTCTGTGCTATATGGTGGGGGACTCTGTGCTATATGGTGGGGGACTCTGTGCTATATGGTGGGGGACTCTGTGCTATATGGTGGGGGACTCTGTGCTATATGGTGGGGGACTCTGTGCTATATGGTGGGGGACTCTGTGCTATATGGTGGGGGACTCTGTGCTATATGGTGGGGGACTCTGTGCTATATGGTGGGGGACTCTGTGCTATATGGTGGGGGACTCTGTGCTATATGGTGGGGGACTCTGTGCTATATGGTGGGGGACTCTGTGCTATATGGTGGGGGACTCTGTGCTATATGGTGGGGGACTCTGTGCTATGGTGGGGGACTGATGTGGGGGACTCTGTGCTATGGTGGGGATCTGTGATGTGGGGGACTCTGTGCTATGGTGGGGATCTGTGATGTGGGGGACTCTGTGCTATGGTGGGGATCTCTGATGTGGGGGACTCTGTGCTATGGTGGGGGACTGATGTGGGGGACTCTGTGCTATGGTGGGGGACTCTGTGCTATGGTGGGGGACTGATGTGGGGGACTCTGTGCTATGGTGGGGGACTCTGTGCTATGGTGGGGATCTGTGATGTGGGGGACTCTGTGCTATGGTGGGGGACTGATGTGGGGGACTCTGTGCTATGGTGGGGGACTCTGTGCTATGGTGGGGATCTGTGATGTGGGGGACTCTGTGCTATGGTGGGGGACTGATGTGGGGGACTCTGTGCTATGGTGGGGGACTCTGTGCTATGGTGGGGATCTGTGATGTGGGGGACTCTGTGCTATGGTGGGGGACTGATATGGGGGGGGGGATCTGTGATGGGGGAAGTATGTGATTGGGAGTGGTTCTGTAATGAGGGGAGTCTGTGAAATACTGATAAGTTTATATTGATTACAATTGTTTTTTATTTTGTTTTGCACTACAAATAAGATGTGTGCATAGGAATTAGTTCATATTTTTTTTAAACTATAGTGCGGCCCCCCAACAGTCTGAGGGACCGTGAACCGGCCCCCTGTCTAAAAAGTTTGAGGACCCCTGCTTTATTACATTGTGTTCATACTTTGCCATTAGAGCATTCTTTTTCTGTAGACTGAAAAAAACTTGGTAGATCCTGCTGTTCCCTGTCCCTCCCTCCTTCTCTGTGTCCCTGCTGCAGCCTGATATTGTATAGAAGTTACTGAAATTACAGAGCATTCTTCCCTTCAAAGCTGCTCATTTACTCTATTTTCTCATCTGTGTAGGCCACATGACTACAGAGTCACAAATGTGGGTGTATACACTCCAGATAAATGACAGCCCACTTCCTCCTCCTCCATATTGCTAAACACTATGGGGACAGGATGGAAGACATGGATTGATGGAGGCTTTACCTCTGTTAGTCCCAGCACATACACACCATAGACACAAGCTGGAGGGTCCTGACACAGCCTGTGATTGGCAGAACCTCCTCGAAGAGGAGGAAGCACCGTGGAATAGGAAGAGGCAGATTAGGAAACTGCCTAGCAACAGGGGTTTCAGGTAAGTTAAAAAATTTTTCTTTTTTCAAATGTTTTTTTTTAATTATAAGATTTTTGATGCAATTTTTTATTTTAGGGTGGCCCTCCACTTTAACTGATTCAGATGGTGTCAAGCGTGTGTGGCAACAACCAGTGAGGAGTACAAAGGCAAGTATGTCTTGCCTAGAGTCAAGCATGGTGGTGGGAGTGTCATGGTCTGGGGCTACAGTTCATTGAGGGAACCATGAATGCCAACATGTATTGTGACATACTGAAGCAAAGCATGATCCCCTCCCTTCGGAGACGATAAAATGACGCAATGGGAACAGCAGGCACGACCCGACGCGTTTCATCCACGAAAATATCGTCTGGGCTTTGTCGATGAAACGCACCGGGTCGAGCCTGCTGTTCCCATTGAGTCATTTTATCGAACAAGCGCTTGTTTTACCTCTTCTAAAATGTGAGCATAAATCTTTAATTTTTAATTATAAATTTTGTGTTACGCGGATTCACGCTATGTGCGTTTTTTATTCCCTTTTGTCCCTATATGTTTGAATCCACATGACGTTTTATATATCTTGGAGCTATCTTCCTTGTTGACTGGTGGTCCTTATGAGAAGATTATTTTATCCAGTTGTATCAACGCCTATATCCATCCGGGCTCTACTATTTTTGGTGAAGAATCACCGACAAGTCTGTTTGATTCATAGGGCGTATGTCCTATTGAATCCATACTTTCCGGTAAGCCTCAGTGTTATTGGTGGCAGTGCTCCATCTCCCCTTTTCATGCACGTTCAGCGGTGGCTTGAAAATTACCATTTTTTTGTCTAATCACCTGATATCATTATTTCAATATTGCACATGTATACTGTTAGTTTGATATCTTCACAATTATTTTAACTTTGATACATTTAGATATGTATCAGGTTATCTATGCACCCATTTAAATTTCAAATTGTTACTAGCGCTGCACCATCACTTTTCCACTTTTACCCTTTGCAATTGTCATTTGCGGTGCTGGGAGCTTCCCCCCCTTTTTTTGGACAGCGCGATATTTAGCACATTTTTTTCAAGTTTTAACTGTCGTCTTTGTCCCCACTAAGGGAGATTCACCCTCCTAGTGACCGTTGTCCATCAGACAGAAAAGTGATGAGAAAAGCAATATCCTGGAGTGGTCATCAGAATAAGAGGCGAGTGGAAAACCTCAAATGGGGACATCTTGAGGTGAAGAAAATTCTCCCCAATGGGATACAGTATAATTTTAGCTTTAAAGCAGAATTAAACCCAAAACCAAAAATGTAATATATTGCAGCTTACTGATCATTAGATATGGTGGCTGCATGAGTTTTCTTTTTTTAGTTTTTTTCCCTCTGCTTTCACCTGGTGATCAGACCAATAACACAGCTCCTGTATTAGAGTGCCCCAACTCTGGATGAAGGAGCATGGGGTCAACTTTGGACAGCAGCATTGTTAATCTGGGGGGAGGTGAGTGCTAGATGTACTAGCAGTTTTAGATGCACTAACAAATTGAAGCCAAACACCAACTCACACTTTATAAGCAGTTACAACAACAGTTTTTTTTCCACTTTTGAGATAAAGGTTTTACAAATAAATTAAAGCTGATCGTTGTAAGCATCCCTGTCAGTGGTAAATGGTTTGTCTCAAACCTTTCTTTGCTACATTTGCAGGTGAACTTGTTCTGCTGAAAAACAAGAGACTTACTGGCTGATCAACAGATAAAAAAATAATAAAGCCTAAAAAAGAAAAACGAATGCAGCCGCCACATCTAAGAATTGGTAAGTTGCAATATAATAAAAAAGGTTTGCTTTTGGGTTTATTACCACTTTGATACACATTTTGCCCAAAGTTTAGCTTTAATGTATGGAGGACATGGTTTAATTTAAAACCGGAAACTTAAACCAAAGACCACTCATACTGAAATCCATCATTCCCCGTGCTAGTTGCAAAAAGCAGTACTTACGTTTAAGGCCGGTAGTCGCCTTCTGAGGAGGAGTGTGCTGCACAACCTTGGTGCCACCAAAAATGACATGCAGTCTGGAGTCAGCGTTTAAGTCAAGAACGTGATCTGCATCCAAATCCTCGATAGGCTCCTGCAGAGATCCACACATTGCCATTTTTATTACATGCATATGTTAGTAGATTATACTTCTACAAAGCCTTAATCCAGACAAAACTATTATTTTTGCTTTGGATAAAGTGGGGAAACTCAAGATCTTCTGGCAGGTTCTTTCATTGTTGTGGCCCCTGTTGGGAAAACTTCCTCTCACAGGGTCCAGAGGAGCAGAAAGTGATGGGAAATCCCTCTAACGGGTTAAGACTGCTACAAGAATTAATTCTGGAGCAGATAAAATTATCACTCTGGTAGGGTTTTTACTGTGTGTGTGGTTTCCAGTCCCAGTAACTTCATTCTCCAAATTTCTTATCTTGGCGTCACTGGGTGTGAACGAAACACAGTAGTGGGAAGAACTCCCCAATGGAGTCTCAGACAGTGATAAAAAACCTGAAAGAGGTTTTGCTTTTAAATAAATAAAAGTCCAAATTGTTACATACTCCTTAGGCACCTAAAAAGCAAAATAACGTGATTTAAACATTTTGGGGGGGGGGGGGATTGTTGGTTGGTTGAGGGGAGATGTAGCAATAACTGAAAAGCACATCATTTACATCACAGTGCGAAACTATTTTAAAAATTAAATTAAATAAAACGAAAGGAAAAAAAGAAAAAAGGATTTTAGTGTTCAGCATCAAGGAATAGAGGACTCTTGCCTTCATTTGAGGGACAGACTCTCCAGTCAGCATTGCTTCATCCACAATACATCGTCCTCGGAGCAGCAGAACATCACAAGGAACCAAATTCTCATTGGCTGACCTTCCTGAAAAAAAAATGCACACGTTTATTGACCAACATCTAAACAAGTTCATAATTTGGGTAACGGTGTCCTGTTAACTGTAGCCTTGTTGTGTCCTGCAAGCAACCACCTTTGTGACCAAAAGTCACTAATGCCTAGGCTAAATTTTGCAGTGTTCACACCACTGCCCTGTGGTAAAGCGCGTTACTAATATTGGTGTGATACGGTGCTATTCACTGTGAACGGCACCCCAGCACACCTTTCCCATATATGTGCATTGCCGAGCAACACAAGGTTCTCTGTACGGTGTTACAGAAAATAGTACAAGCACTTTTTTAGTGCCTATGACAGCACATTAAAAGTTAATGGATTACCTTAACACAACGTAGTGCATGTAAAAATAAAAATAAATTTTTATAAAAGTGCTGTCAACGGGCAATCCTCCTTTAAAAAAAAAAAAAATATACACATATACATACACACATATATACTAATACTGTAATGTAGATGCAATTAAACAGATGAACAGGCTGAAGTCCTATTTTGTGAATGAAGCCTCCAGCCTGCATGTGATTATCAAGTCATAGGTGATAAACTGATCGCATGATCAATCATCTAACTGGCCCCCCATTTGTCAGTGGGGGGGGGGGGAGATTTGGTGCCAGAGCTGTAAGTGACAAGCCAGACAGTTTCTGCTAGTAAGGGGTTAATGCATCTATAGTAGTGAACCAGTGGAACCTGGTGTAGATATACAAGAACAAAAAATTTAATTTTAACAGCTCAAAATACACACACATCAAGGGTTAATGGCTAAAAACAAAGCCCATTGCAGACTTATAAAAAAATCAATATTATGCACGCAATGTATGTAAAAATGAATTGTCCAAAAGGTCAAAAGCTGATCCAAAAGTATCCATGGGAATACACTGAATCCATCGACAGTAAAAAATAAAATAAATAAATAAACCGACCAAAGATGGAATTGGGGATCACAAGTCCTTTATATGGAGGGGAGAGGTGTCATTTTTACTAAGGGCCCTTTCACACTGGGGCGGTTTGCAGGTGCTATTGCGCTAATAATAGCGCCTGCAAACCGACCCAAAAGTGCCGCAGCTTTGATTCCAGTGTGAAAGCCCCGAGGGCTTTCACACTGGAGCGGTGCGCTAGCAGGACAGGAAAAAAAGTCCTGCTAGCAGCATCTTCGGAGCAGTGAAGGAGCAGAGTGTATACCGCTCCTGCCCATTGAAATCAATGGGACAGCGCGACTATACCACCGGCAAAGCGCCTCTGCAGAGGCGCTTTGCGGTGGTTTTTAACCCTTTCTCAGCCGCTAGCGGGGGTAAAACCGGCCGCTAGTGGCCGGTAAAACCGCCCCGCTAGCGGCCGAATACAGACGGTAAAGCGTCGCTTACAATAGCGACGCTTTACCGCCGACGCCGCCCCCGCATGAAAGTGCCCTTAGGGCAGTGATGCACATGCACTCTGCATTGCTTAGTGACAACCTCAGAGGTTCTGGGAGTCTGGAAAGTCTAATTTCCCTTATCAGGAACACACACACACACAACACAATCACTAACAACTAAGCAGTATAAAAAGGACTGCCTGATTGGATAGTTTAGGACTTGCAAAAGAAAAAATCTCTGAAGACTTTGACGCTTGAAGCTAAAGAAACACAAGATAATTGGAGCTATAGTCGACAAAGAACAAATAACTGTTCATCACCTCAGTAAGAGAAGCTGGTTACCATCTATATCTGGCTCCTGTGTGGTACAGGCCGATTGCCGCTTGCTGTGGTGGACTGTGAATGGATTCAGTGTTTTCCCATGGATAATTTTGGATCAGCTTTTGACATTTTGGGCAATTTTTACATACATTACACGCATTATACTGATTTTTTATAACTCTGCAATTGGCTTTGTTTTGATTTGTTAAGCCTTGATGTGTGTGTTTTCTGCGCAGCTGCAATTTAAAAATTTTTGATCCAAGATTGAGGGACACAAGCAATACGCATCAACTGGTGGCTCTTAAAGGATGCTTCAGCATGGGGAATGTTAAATGAAAGTACAGGCCACTATATTCCCTCACTGTTGCCGACATCTTCACCTGCTCTTCTTTATTTGCCGCCTGGGATGATGCAACTCTCACGCATGTGTGTGGGAGTTGATAAATCCCATCACCAAGACATGCTGAAAATGTACACCGAGCTGCTCATGCACAACTCAGTGTACATGCTAAAAGAAGTTTCTATTGGAGAAGAGCTAAAGAAACTTATTGGAGAAGAGACACATTCTGTATCTTCTGTAATAAAAAGTTTTCCTGTTCAACTTTGATATACAGGCTGCAAACAGAAAGGGGTTATTTATGTATATGAAAGCTTACCTATAGACACAATGTCACCTGGAATGATTTCATCGCTGGAGACTGGCCTCCATTTCCGATTTCTGTACACCTTAGAAACAGATAAACATGTTGAACGTGAAGCATAATTTACTTACATGATAAATTGTGAAAACACCAAACTCTTTAATGGTCAATGATAAATTGCAAAACAATTAAAACGGACAAAAACTAAAAATTGTTTAATCAATGCAAGTCCTTCCGCCGACACACATCAATGCTGGAATCCAGCAAATCCCAACTTCCTTTCTGGAATGAAGACCCAGTGTTGACTCCAGTTTTAAAGTGACAGGACACATGTAGGATGAGAGAGTGCGAGTGAAAGGAGGTTCAAGCAATAGGAACATATGAGAGTTCTAGAATACAACATACCATATATACTCGAGTATAACCTGACCCTAATATAAGCCGAGGCACCTAATTTTACCACAAAAAAACTGGGAAAACTTATTGACTCGAGTATAAGCCTAGGGTGAGAAATGCGCAGCTACTGTAAGTGGAAAAGAGGGTCAACAACGGCCATTTGCAGCCTCAATGTGCCCATTTGCAGCCATAGGTCCCCCGAACTTTAAACTCAGTAGTTAAGGGTTCCTAGATGCCCCCTAGCTGCAGCCAAAATTTGGGGTCTCTGGACCCAAAGGGTCCTGAAATGACATTGCTGCAAATGGACACAGTTGACCGAATTAGGGGCCCCATATCTCGGGGCCTCTTGGTGCTAGGAACCCCAAATTTGGTGTGCAAACCCAGTGGAACTAGCACCACAACATATCCATAGCTGGGGTTCCTAGCACCAAGTGGCCCCATGATACGAGGCCCCAAAGGCGGTTCGGAAAATGTCAAGCACTTTTCTGCAGCAGAGAATGACATTTTCCGAACCGACTTTGGGGCCCCGTATCTCGGGACCAGAGACCAGAACTTGCTAGAGGAAGATGTGGCACTTTCAGCAGGAAAACAAGAGAACATAAGACCTGGTTCTTATCAGCTGGTATGGGCTCCAGAATATGAAAGCATGGGTATTCTATGATAAAAAGGATTTGGATAATACCTCCAGGCAAATAGAGAAGCAGTTTTTTGTGCTCTGATTAGCATTGGGGGAACTGCTTCAAATAAAGGATGCAGACTGCTGGGTCCACTGCGTCTCCCTAGAAGGACTGAAAAAGCTAAAAATTGTATTGTCTAGGTTCCTGGCTGAAGTTATGGCAGCTTAAAATGTATCTATGGTCAAAGCATGCAGGGAATTCAGAAAGTTGTGGAAAGAGATGGAAAGCAGACATGCATCGCTCACATGAAAGAAGATTTTCCCAAGTAAGCTTCTATAGGATTGTCAATAATAATTGCTTGTTTTTCAATTACAATGCTCATGGTAAAAAATGAAAGTATGCTGTCACTATAAATCTCCTTTAACCACTTGCTTACCGGGCACTTAAACCCCCCTCCTATCCAGACCAATTTTCAGCTTTCAGCGCTGACGCACTTTGAATGACAATTGCGCGGTCATACAACACTGTACCCAAATGAAATTTTTATCATTTTTTCCCCACAAATAGAGCTTTCTTTTGGTGGTATTTGATCACCTCTGCGATTTTTATTTTTTGTTAAAAAAATTTAAAAAGATCGAATTTTTAAAAAAAATTTTTTTTTTTTTTTTATATTTTGTTATAAAATTTTTTAAAAGGGTAATTTTTCTCCTTCATTGATGTACGCTGATGAGGCGGCACCAATGGGCACTGATAGGTGGCAGTGATGGGCACTGATGGGTGGCAGTGATGGGCACTGATTGGTGGCAATAATGGGCACTGATCTTGTACACTGCTAGGTGGCACTGATTGGCACCACTGGTGGGCATTGTTAGGTGGCAATGGTGGGCATTGATAGGTGGCACCTGTAGGCATTGATAGGTGGCACTTATGGGCATTGATACGTGGCACTGGTGGGCACTGTGGGCACTGTGATGTGGCACTGTAAGGTGGCACTGGCAGGGGGTACTGTGGGCACAATTGAGGCATTATTGCCTCCTCCTCTTCCGGACCGATGTCCCTTGCTGCTGAGCCGGTGATCGGCTTTTTTTTCTCCTCGCACTGTCAGCGCGAGGAGAAAAAAAAACCGATTACCGAGCTTTTGTTTTGATCATGTGATCAGCTGTCATTGGCTGACAGCTGATCACATGGTAAGGGGCCGGGACCGGCCCCTTACACGGATCGGTGATCACCCGAGTCTCAGTGACTCGGTGATCACAGCGCGCTCTACGCGCGCCCTGCAGGGCGCGTGCAGGGCACGTGCACAGCGGAGGCCGTCATATGACGGCCTCCCGGGAATGCAGGTCCGCGCTGTAGCCGTCATTCGGCTATAGCGCGGATAGCATGTGGTTAAGGGATATCACCACCTGAGATCTGATGTATATTTGTAAACCATCTATATGTAACAAGCAATAATAAATGCCCCACAGAGTTGAAAGCAAATCAGATAGTTTTCAAATACAACATGCTTTAACAAATTACATATGCATGTATATAAAAGGAAAAAAGTTATAGTTTTCGTCAAGCAATAAAATGTTAAAATGGAAAAGCGAACATCTACTGCTAAAAAAAAAAAAAAAAATCACAAGGTCAGGCTGTTAAACGCAGGTGTGTCATAGCAGGAAACGATGGGTGGAATCTTCCTTTAAACCAAAAGTGCAACTAAAGCCAGAACTTTTTTTCCTTTAAAGCCCCAAAAATTTTGGGTTAATTGCTCATTTTTGTTTAGGGGAGAGATGGAGAGAGATATACTTACAAGATGCTCCCCACACAAGCACAACATTTTGTATAAACAGACAGAGTATTGTAACATAATGAAGTGTCTGCGCTGCATTAAATAAAACATTTCTTAATCCTGCCTACTGGGGCATACGCAAATTTAATGGGCATGGGTGACCAGGTGACTCTCCTGCTTATTTCCCATGCGACAGCGCTAGCTGCTTCCCTGATTGGTCAGTGTCATATAGCGTAGCGGAGCTTCAACACCAGGTGACACTGGGTGTTTTGGAGATGCGAGAATAAAGCGGAATGTAGGGCTGGCTTTACATGCCAATTCAAAGCTAAGTGACCATATGTGTAAGTTGACAGCATCTAAATAGCAAGTAAATGGCAATACAATGAAGATAAAGATATTATAAGAGCAAGACATTTTTCAGTTCTCTCCTCACCTGAATCATATAAGGCTTGTTCCCCATCTTCCTGATCTCAGACAGGTTCCTCATCTGTTGCTGGACCAGAGAGGCCTCAAATGCCACCAACATAAAGAGGGTGAAGACACTGTAGTACCAATATTCATCTAGGCACCAGAGGCCAACACAAAATACCTGCCAAAAAATACAGACAATGAACACTCAAATGTCAACATTCAGGAACAAAGACAAGCAACTTTTTTCCTAAACCTCGGAAAACAAACATCTTCCACATTTTCTATACTGTAGCAGAAATGACCTGAATATTAAAAGGATAAGTGCACTTTAGGACAAAATACACTTATCCTTTTGGCTCCCTTTCCCCTGACTTAACTAACCCATCTTTCCCCTCCACATAGGCGTAATTCTCTAGATCCAATGGTACTGTCCTCTGGTGACTGTTTACATCCGGGCTGTGCCTTAGCATTACATCTCAATAGACTTCTATGAAGCCGTCTCCCACCATCCCACTTCATGCCTAGCCACAGGACATAGCGTCGAGTCCATAGCGCTGTAATGCACAAGTCTGTCTGGGAGAGAGAGACTTGGATGTAAACGAGCATGGTTTATAAAACAATCAGCGATGAGCCCAGTAGGTATTCATTTACTGGTTAACATTTCTGTTAAAGTTGCACCGATCCCACCGGTGCATAGTATCAGTATCGGTGTTGATACTGAGCATTTGCATGAGTACTTGTGCTCGTGAAAATGCTCCGATTTTTAATCCGATACCTCCTGAAAGTCAGTGGGCGGAGAGAAAACAGACAGTCAGCGCGCTGTCAACATTCAACAACACGCTGGCAGGCAAGCTGGCCAGGCAGGGGCGCAGCCACTGTTTTCCCAAGGCAAATAGTTCCGTCAGAATCAGCGACCCGTCAGATTCAGTAAAGCAAGTGACGTTCCATCAGAACACCGCAACGCCCATCTTGGTACACACAGAGAATCTAGTGCACAAAACCTAACTCTCTAGCAGACACGGGAAGCTGCCAACATAAAAGAGTGTACTCACGGAGCTCAAGATCAAACTGAAATAGATAAAATATGTGGCGCTACCTCATCCAAACTAAAATAACGAATATAAAACAATATATAATGAAAAGGTGAAATAAGACAATCTTCCAAATAACTAATAAAAGAAAAATATCAACAATGACATCAATGTGCGACTCAAAAGGTGAAAAATAACGTGAGCTCAAGTGATTAATGATGCCTTAACTTATTAAATGGTGACAAATAGTAGCAATATTCAATCCAAGTAACTGAGAACAATCATCCTTTTTCTAACGTGCAATAATCAAGTGAATGGCAATAAATCACCCAAAAAAGTGCAACGTGCATAAAAACAACAGTTCAGAGGACTCTTAATGTGACAGTGAGAATGATGTTAAAAAGCTAATCCAATAAGACTAATATAAATGGGTCAGTATCACAATAAAAAAGTGCAATGTGCATGTACAGCAATAGTAAAATATGTGGATATCTAATCCTATACACAAACCATCCAAAACAGTGCATAAGACAATACAGTTTACAGCCCAAAAGTGCTCGTGCAGTAATCACAATAAATGTGCAGATGGTGTAGGCAAACTAAATAAAAATGTCCAAGTAATCGCAAAAAAGTAATCGTGTCTCCTCCCTGACACGTTGCGTCACACCACGTGACTTTATCAAAAGGGGAAAATCAACTTTCTGAGCCCTCATTGTATTTAGCGCCATGCACCACTTCTGCAGCTCTTCTCACCCCTCACTTCAGGGCCGCCATCAGGGGGGTACAGCCCATACACTTGTCAAGCCAGGTGACGCTGCTTCCGGGTACAGCCGAACCCGGAAGCTCCAGCTTTCATTGTGAAACGCACGATTTTTAAATGTAAGTTGCTATTTTGTTTTCAATAAAAATTTTAAACATACTTCACTATGGAGCCATCCTTTTGCTTTCCATCATTTATTTGAGGATATTTGCTGAGTGTGGGAGAGAGGTGCACTGTGGCCAGCTATCTGGATATCCGAAGGCTGTGACAACCCGGCTTATACTTCTACCACCTGGGAGTGGTGACAGGCTCGATTCGGCCCATTGGGGGCCACAACTACAGGTGAGAGGCTGGGGGAAATGGTTTATGGATTCCGGAACTTGCTCGCACGTTTTTAATGACCATTCATCACTGGCTGTCACCAAGCGTGGTCTGCTGCACTCGCACTTTCCCCTCTTTTTCCAGAAAATCTACTCCGTGCTGCATCTGGAGTCGCATACATCCCCTTTTTTTTACATTTAATATTTTTTTTGTGATTACTTGGACATTTTTATTTAGTTTGCCTACACCATCTGCACATTTATTGCGATTACTGCATGAGCACTTTTGGGCTGTAAACTGTATTGTCTTATGCACTATTTTGGATGGTTTGCGTATAGGATTGGATATCCACATATTTTACTATTGCTGTACATGCACATTGCACTTTTTTTATTGTGATACTGACCCATTTATATTAGTCTTATTGGATTAGCTTTTTAACATCATTCTCACTGTCACATTAAGAGTCCTCTGAACTGTTGTTTTTATGCACGTTGCACTTTTTTGGGTGATTTATTGCCATTCACTTGATTATTGCACGTTAGAAAAAGGATTGTTCTCAGTTACTTGGATTGAATATTGCTACTATTTGTCACCATTTAATAGGTTAAGGCATCATTAATCACTTGAGCTCACGTTATTTTTCACCTTTTGAGTCGCACATTGATGTCATTGTTGATACTTTTCTTTTATTAGTTAATTTGGAAGATTGTCTTATTTCACCTTTTCATCATATATTGTTTTATATTCGTTATTTTAGTTTGGATGAGGTAGCGCCACATATTTCTTTATTTCAGTTTCATCTTGGTACACCCTGCTCTCGACCTCAGTAAGCCTGCAGTCAGAAGGCAGCAGTGGACATCTTGTTACACCCAGCCCATATTGTCGCTTCTCCAATGTAACAAGATGGCCGCTGCCGCTTTCTGACTGCAGGCTTACTGCGGCTGAGTGCAGGGTGTACCAAGAAAGGCGTTGCGGTGTTCTGACAGAACGTCACTTCCATTACTGAGTCTGATGGGTCGCCGATTCTGACGGAACTATTTGTCTTGGGAAAATAACATAAATATATTTTATTATTTATTTTATAAGTTGCAGCGAGGCCAATCTGTGCCCATTAGTCGGTTCCACCTATCAGTGCCCATCAGTGCTGCATATTAGTGCCTCCTCATCAGTCTACCCCATCAGTGTCACCTATCAGTGCTCCATATTTGTGCCTCCGCCGTGCCAGCCCATCAGTGCCGCCTCAGTGTCACCTATCAGTACCCATCAGTGCCACCTCAGTGTCACCTATCAGTACCCATCAGTGCTGCATTTTAGTGCCTCCTCATCAGTGACACCCCATCAGTGCCTGCCCATCAGTCGGTGCCACCTATCAATGCCCATGAGTGTTGCATATTTGTGCCTTCTCTTCAGTGCCGCCCCATTAGTGCCGCCTCATCAGTGTCACCTATCAGTCAGTGTCACCTATTAGTGCCACCTCATCAGTGCCACCTCATCAGTGCCACCTCATCAGTGCCACCTCATCAGTGCCACCTCATCAGTGCCACCTCATCAGTGCCACCTCATCAGTGCCACCTCATCAGTGTCACCCCATCAGTGTCACCCCATCAGTGTCACCTCATCAGTGTCACCCCATCAGTGCCCATCAGTGCCGCATATTAGTCCCTCATTAGTGCCGCCTCAGTGCTGCATATTAGTGCCTCGTCATCAGTGCCACCCCAGTGCCGCCTCATATCAGTGCTGCATATTAGTGCCTCCTGATCAGTGCCACCCCATCAGCGCCCCTATCAGTGCTGCATATTTGTGCCTCATCAGTGCCACCCAATCAGTGCCCTGCAGTACCGCCTCATCAGTGCTGCATAAGAAGCTATCATTAGTCTATTGTGTTTTTAAAACTGTCACATGACATTAAAAGAAAAGTATCGGCGAGTACTTGAAAAAAGTATCGGCACTAGTACTCGGTCTTAAAGAAGTGGTATTGGTGCAAACCTAATTTCTGTAGCATTTAACCTAAAATGGGACCCAACTATAGTAAAAATAACTGCCTATTATGTATTCCACTTCGTTTAGTGAGCTGTAAAGGTTTTTAACGGGTCACTTATTTACAGTTTAGAATACCTTTGTTTTTCAAAAGCACACTTCTAATTTAAGGCTAGATAAATTATTAACTTTATGCAAGCGCAAAAAAAATAAAAAAAAATAAAATAAAAATAAAAAACCTTTATGCAAGCGCCGGTTTTATATTTCCATGGAAATTTGGATTTGGAAATCCTGTGTGTTTGCTGCTCAAAAAACAGAATTTTATTTACTTAAAAAAAAAAAAAAAAAAGGGTTTTATAAACACATTCTGGTGTGAACAGGCCCTAAAAACGAAAGTTCAACTACTTGCGGACCGCCGTCGTCATTATATGGTGGCTGTTTAATGTGGAATACCATTATTATGGCAGCAGGTAGCTGCCATAACTAGAGGTCGACCGATATGGGTTTTTCTCTGGCCGATGCCGATATTTAGAAATCGCGGTGGCCGATGGCCGATATGTGATGCCGATTTTTTTGGGCCGATATATTTGGCCGATTTTTTTTTTTTCTTTTTTCCCTTCATCTCATAAAATCTAACAGTTAGACCCCTTTCACACTGGGGCGTTTTTCAGGCGCTTTTGGGCTAAAAATAGCGCCTGTAAAACGGCTCCCCTGCAGTCTCAGTGTGATATCCCGAGTGCTTTCACACTGAGGCGATGCGCTGGCAGGATGTAAAAAAAAGTCCTGCAAACGGCATCTTTGGAGCGGTGTATACCCCTCCTCCACCACTCCTGCCCATTGAAATGAATGCGCACCGCTGCCGAAGCGCCTGCAAAGCGTTTTGGCAGCGGCGCTTCAGGGGCACATTTAACCCCTTCCTCGGCCGCTAGCTGGGTTATAAGCGCCCCGCTAGCAGCCGAATAGTGCCTCTAAAATGACGGTAAAGCGGCGCTAAAACTAGCAGCGTTTTACCATCAACGCATGCCCGCTCCAGTGTGAAAGCAGCCTTAAGTAATACAGAATTTTTTTTCATTTAAACATTAAACAAAACAAACCTCCAATCAGTTCACTTGTATGTATAATTTAGAAAACAAAAAAAAAAAAAAAAAAAAAAAAACACTATCTTAAATATTAAATACACAAAAACAGGTAATCAAAACTTTTGGACGAAAAAAAATGGGCTAACTTTACTGCTTAGGTTTTTCTTTAATTCATTACTGTATTTTTTTTTTTTTTTTTAAATTGCGTTTGAAAGACCGCTGCGCAAATACCGTGTGACATAAAATATTGCAACAACCACCATTTTATTCCCTAGGGTCTCTGCTAAAAAAATATATATATATAATGTTTGGGGGTTCTAAGTGATTTTCTAGCAGAAAATACAGGATTTTTACTTGTAAGCAACAAGTGTCAGAAAAGATTTAGTCTTTAAATGGTTAAACTGAGAACTTCTCCACGGAGTTCAGTCTATTGATAAAAAGAACCTGAAAGATACAAATATATCTTCTTATCAGACTTGGCAGGCTGCCCAGAGGAGGAGAGAATCCTCTCCACAGATAACCTCAGGAAACTTCCATTAACTTCTATTACAGAAGTCATTTGCAAGTCACGGCTGAAGTTACAATCGGCCTTTTTTATCAGCACAATCGGCCGATGCCGATTAAGTAAAAAACGCCAAATATTGGCCGACCAATATATCGGTCGACCTCTAGCCATAACCCCGGTATTGTTTTAAACAGCGGGTGGTCCGCTTTCAGATAAAAGTAGTCTCTGTGGCGGATTCGCCGCGAGATCCCTTTTAATCGGCGGTGGAAGAGGTGCTCCCGCCCCCTCTCCGCTCCCTGGTGGTCTCCGCCGCTTACAGGAGCCGTCAGTAGTGGCGGAGATGATCGGGTCCTCTCCCCTGTGAAGCTGGATGCAGAGTGAGGGAAAGATGGCCCCCATTCGGCTTCATACCATTGCATGACCAAAGCAATGTCAAACGTCACTTCTGCCTAATGGTCTTAAAGGGGAATTTTTTTTTTTTTCCAATAAAAAAAATAAACACATACGCAAGTCGCGTCCGCATATGAATATCAAACCACACATGTGAGGTATTGCTGCAATCATTGGAGCGAGAGCAATAATTCTAGCAAAAGCAAGAATGGAGATTTTTAAAGGGTCAAAGTTTGTCGCCATTCCACGAGTGGACGCAATTTTGAAGCGCGACATGTTAGGTATCAATTTAGTGGGCATAACATTATCTTTCACAATATAAAAAAAACTGGGCTAACTTTACTGTTTTCCTTTTGGATTTATTTTTTTCCAAAATAATGGAGTTTGTAAGACCGCTGTACAAATACGGTGTGACAAAGTATTGCAACGACCGCCATTTTATTCTCTAGGGCGTCTGAAAAAAATATATATATATAATAGTTCTAAGGGTTCTAAGTCATTTTCTAGCAGAAGCGGATTTTAACACGTAAACAACAGATCTCAAAAAGAGGCTCTGTCCTTAAGTAGTTAAAGACATTTACATTTAACAAATTACCCAACAGCTTCGTCAAGTTGAGCCCAACATTCTAAAGCAATATAAAAACAGTCTCCAAAACCTTTGTTTCGCCTATAACATGACAGGTCCAATTACCCTGCAAATAATTGTCAGACATGTTGGATTATTATAAAGACTCGTACCTGAAACACAAAGAACGGTGCAATGGCTCTCTCTTTAAACAGATGTAGAAAATCAGGAACAACCATCTCTGCTCTAAGGACAGAAGCAAACAAATTTCAGGGTGGTAGCGCAATATCTGATTAACTGAGAAAATTAAACTTTTGTATTGAGCTAGAAACATATGTAAAGACAAAACCGTGTGTGTGTATATGTCACGGCCGACCTAGCACGTAGCTGCTGTCTGCACGCGCTCGCTGGCCAGACCCAGTGGTGATCTTAGTGTCCAGCCCATCTCCCAGCCCGACAGCTGATTGTAGATCTCATCGGATAAAAATCCAGGAAAAAAAGAAAACAAACAAACAAAATCCCCGGGACTATAGTTTCCAGCAGGGAACTAGGTCCATACTCCTGACTACGCAGAAAAAAAACTGAAGGCCTATAGCAGAGAGGGTGGTGTATACCACCTAGGACTGCCTATAGGCGTAGCCAAGTCTTTTTTTCTGCCTAGTGTCCTACTGCTGTAGGGGGCGGTATAACCCTATGGTTCTGAATAATGGAGCCATGTGTCTGTCAATGAACGAAAGAGAAATATATATTTGTATGACAATTTAAAACAGTTTATTGATATTTAATTTATTTTTACTCTATCCCAAAGACTGTTTTTTTATTTTAAACATGTGGCCAGTAGGGATGAGCTTCGAGTTAGAGTCGAACTCATGTTCGACTTGAACATGGGCTGTTCGCAAGTTCGCCGAACAGCGAACAATTTGGGGTGTTCGCGGCAAATTCGAATACCGCGGAACACCCTTTAAAAGTCTATGGGAGAAATTAAAAGTGCTAATTTTAAAGGCTTATATGCACGGTATTGTCATAAAAAGTGTTTGGGGACCTGGGTCATGCCCCAGGGGACATGTATCAATGCAAAAAAAAGTTTTAAAAACAGACGTTTTTTCGGGAGCAGTGATTTTAATAATGCTTAAAGTGAAACAATAAAAGTGTAATATCCCTTTAAATTTCGTACCTGGGGGGTGTCTATAGTATGCCTGTAAAGGGGCACGTGTTTAGAACAGTCTGACAGCAAAATGACATTTCAAAAGGAAAAAAAGTCATTTAAAACTACTCGCGGCTATTACTGCATTGCCGGTCCGACAATATACATAGAAGTTCATTGATAAAGAAACGGCACGGGAATTCCCCACAGGGGAACCCCGAACCAAAATAAAAAAAAAATAAATAAAAAAAATTATGTGGGGGGGTCCCCCTAAATTCCATACCAGGCCCTTCAGGTCTGGTATGGATATTAAGGGGAACCCCGCGCCAAAAAAAAAAAATATGGCGTGGGGTCCCCCCAAAAATCCATACCAGACCCTTATCCGAGCACGCAACCTGGCAGGCCGCAGGAAAAGAGGGGGGGACGAGAGAGCCCCCCCCGCCCTCCTGAACCGTACCAGGCCACATGCCCTCAACTTTGGGAGGGTGCTTTGGGGTAGCCCCCCAAAACACCTTGTCCCCATGTTGATGAGGACAAGGGCCTCATCCCCACAACCCTGGCTGGTGGTTGTGGGGGTCTGTGGGCAGGGGGCTTATCGCAATCTGGAAGCCCCCTTTAAAAAGGGGACCCCCAGATCCCTGTGTGAAATGGTAAGGGGGTACAAAAGTACCTCTACCATTTCACTAAAAAACTGTCAAAAATGACGAGAGAGTTTTTGACAATTCCTTTATTTAAATGCTTCTTCTATCCTCCTTTATCTTCTTCTGGTACTTCTGGTTCTTCCTCCGGTGTTCTTGTCCAGCATCTCCTCCGCGGCATCTTCCCTTCTCCTCGGGCCGCTCCGCATCCATGGCATGGAGGGAGGCTCCCGCTCTTCTCTTCATCTTCTCGGGCCGCTCCGCATCCATCCTGGCATGGAGAGAGGCTCCTGCTGTGTGACGCTTCTCCTCTTCTGAAGGTTCTTAAATAACGGGGGGGGGGGGGGGGGACCCGGTGACCCCGCCCCCCTCTGACGCACGGGGACATGATGGGACCTTTCCTGTGGCATTCCCCGTGACGCCACAGGGAAGTCCCGTCAAGTCACTGTGCGTCAGAGGGGGGCGGGGTCACCGGGTGCCTCCCCCCTCGTTATTTAAGAACCGTCAGAAGAGGAGAAGCGTCACACAGCGGGAGCCTCCCTCCATGCCAGCATGGATGCGGAGCGGCCCGAAAAGAAGATGAAGACAAGAAGATGAAGAGAAGAGCGGGAGCCTCCCTCCATGCCATGGATGCGGAGCGGCCCGAGGAGAAGAAGGGAAGAAGACGCTGCGGAGGAGATGCTGGACGAGAACACCGGAGGAAGAACCAGAAGATGAAGGAAGATAGAAGAAGCATTTAAATAAAGGAATTGTCAAAAACGCTCTCGTCATTTTTAACAGTTTTTTAGCGAAATGGTAGGTACCCCCTTACCATTTCACACAGGGGGGAGGGCCGGGATCTGGGGGTCCCCTTGTTAAAGGGGGCTTCCAGATTCCGATAAGCCCCCCGCAGACCCCCACAACCACCGGCCAGGGTAGTGGGGATGAGGCTACCCCAAAGCACCCTCCCAATGTTGAGGGCATGTGGCCTGGTAGGGTTCAGGAGGGGGGGCGCTCTCTCGTCCCCCCCTTTTCCTGCGGCCTGCCAGGTTGCGTGCTCGGATAAGGGTCTGGTATGGATTTTTGGGGGGACCCCACGCCGTTTTTTTTTTTAATTTTGGCCGGGGTTCCCCTCAATATCCATACCAGACCTGAAGGGCCTGGTATGGAATTTAGGGGGACCCCCCACGTCCTTTTTTTTACATTTTGGTTCGGGGTTCCCCTGTGGGGAATTCCCATGCTGTTTTTATCAATGAACTTCTATGTGTATTGTCGGACCGGCAATGCATTAATAGCCGCGAGTAGTTTTAAATGACTTTTTTCCTTTGAAATGTCATTTTGCTGTCAGACTGTTCTAAACACGGGAAACATGCGGCCCTTTACAGGCATACTATAGACACCCCCCAGGTACGAAATTTAAAGGGATATTACACTTTTATTGTTTCACTTTAAGCATTATTAAAATCACTGCTCCCAAAAAAACTGCCTTTTTAAAAACTTTTTTTTGCATTGATCCATGTCTCCTGGGGCAGGACCCAGGTCCCCAAACACTTTTTTATGACAATAACTTGCATATAAGCCTTTAAAATTAGCACTTTTGATTATTCATGTTCGTGTCCCATAGACTTTAACGGTGTTCGAACAAATTTTTTGCCTGTTCGCATGTTCTGGTGCGAACTGAACAGGAGGGTGTTCGGCTTATCCCTAGTGGCCAGCAGCAGAGGACTAGAAGCTCCTCCTGCTTATGTTTCCCTGCAGACAGGCTGGGAGAGATCTGGGTCATGTGACAGCTCGATTAGGAAAAAGGTACTTCAAATTTATTTTTATTAAAAATAATTACAATGCCATTTATTCATTTACAGAAATAGAAGGGACAATGTAAATTAAACAGTGTGTGTTTAGTATCACGCTAAGGACACATTCATACCAAGATAGCCTGTTACAGTGCGTGCATAAGACACGTTATATATCTCAGGCTGTGTTAAGGCTGCCCTTTCCTTGGAATGGGTTGCAAACACACCACAATGGATCAAAACTTGAACCTTCTGCATTTTTGATAAAGTGGTCTATTATCATGCGTTGTGGAGGTGCTTTGGGGTGCCAATCACAATAAATGGCAAAACCACTAATGAGCATAACGTGCAGTATCGCAACAGCCCAGTCTTAACAGTTCCTAAGTATATCTGTAGCAAAAAAATATTCTTATCGGAAAAGAATATTTAGAACTCTGATATTTATTGGGTTCTGTGTCCCACACTGGAGAGATTCCCCCTCCATTTGTCCAGATGACCTGGTTGTCATCAGGGGATTTTCTCATATTTTACTCCCACATCTTGCTTTGTTCCAGGACAGAGAAAGCTAAAATAACCTTAACCATGCTCTACTCTAGCCAAAACTACAAGAAAGAAGAAAAAAAAAAAGTTTGGGGTACAAATATACTTTTTTCTGAAGGACCTCCTCAGACATTACTAAAGAAATCCTTTTTTTAAATACTGCAACCTTCATAAAAAAAACTTCCTTTCGTCAGACTTCCCTTAGTTTGGGTATTCCTGACATGCAACAAAAAGCTAAACCAGTATAGCAAATGTCAAAACTGCAAGATGTAAGAGCAATTTTTAAGCTGCTTATGCATTATAATCTGGAAGACTATAAAACAATCACATAGATCTCAGTCTTTAAAGTCCCACAGTGACACCCAAACAAAGGATTCAAATTACCAATATTAACGGAGAGGACAACCATGTTAGGGCGTTAGTGGGAGTCCATTTGAACTTTGACTTTGTTAACAACACAAAAGGAACATATAATGAATTGTGGATGTGAGCACGCTCTGTATTAATTCATAGACCAATATATCTCAGGCCAGCTTCACGGGATGCAGACAGGAAGGAAAAAACACAAAACGGTTTTCCTGGCTGCTATACCCAATTAAGCACAATGCCCAAGAAACAAAATAAATACCAAGACAGCTCTTACTTGTTGATTCCATATTTCTTCTCAGCAGCTTTGATATCAGCTTCTTCTAGGTATCCTTTAGAACTCTGGTAATAAGACAAGGGACGCTCCAACGGAAACACAACAGGAAAAAAAACTTTCTTCTCTTCAGCATCATAGGAATATTTGATTTTTTGGAACTCGAATGACAGGGTCTCCTTCCCATCTTCACTCTGCGGAACGAAAACAGAAAAAGTGGGAAAAAAAAAAACATGCTTTAAATAAAGAAAAAATTTGAGGAATTATTTTAGAAGAATAATTTATAGCTTGTCAATCAAAAATAAAGACAGCTCCAGTACTCAAAGGACTGAATTGGTAAATCAGCTGCTACAAACCATGAAGCAGATTAATTCCTGCACCTCACAGCCACCATACAAATGACCCGGCCATGGGATAAGAAGTCTCTCTCTAACACAGTGTGTACAAAATACAATACTTGCGTCAATTCAATGTGTCATAAAGAAGCAGAGATATAAGTAAAGAGGACACCTTGTCTTTAAGTAGTATACCCTTTTACCCCCAAGATGCCACTTTACACAACTCAGATCTGTCCCTGATGATTCATTAACGTTTATGTAAACTAGGGATGCACCAACTCCATTTTTTTTATGAGTACTGATACTTTTTTTAATTTTCAGTACACACCGATACCAATTACCGATACCTACCGCAACGGTTTTGTTTACACTTTAGCTGTCAGCAATGGAGCAAAGCTTGGAAAAGTTATTTACAAATGAAATACATTTTTTTTGTGCTTTTTTTCAATGTGAAACGTGTAAATATAAGTTAAAGTGGAGTTCCACCCAAAAGTGGAACTTCCGCTCATTTGTCTTCTCCCCACCTCCGGTGCCACATTGGGCACCTTTTGGGGGGGGGGAGCAAATACCTGTCTGACAGGTATCCTGTCCCCACTTCCAGGAGCCACGGCCGCTGACGTCACCGTTCGACTACCTCCTACTCCTCCTCCTTCCACTGCCACCGGGCCAGTAGGAGAGAGGACAGGTAAGTGTCCTATTAAAAGCCAGCATCTGCTGGCTCTTAATTTTGCAGTTGTGGGCGGACCTCCACTTTAAAGGTGTACAAATATTAATGAACTAAGCAAACAAAAAGAAAGTTTAAATTAATAGTTTATAAAATAAAAGTGAACAATAAAAAAAAAACCATCAGGAAAATGATTAAACTGAGAATAAGGAATTAAGGGTTAATACAGATTTAAAAAAAAAAATTACTTGACAGGTTGCTTTAGGGCCCTTTCACATCAAACACAGTTTAATGCATTTTGAACTGAACTCTAACTTCATAGACAGCCCAAAATCAAGGTGATCCTATGGGCATAATTCACATCATTGCAGTGCAGTTCAGCGCAGTTAAAAAAAAAAAAAAAAAAAAAAAAACACACAAGGTATGAGCATGCTGCATTTTTCCGCACCGCAAATGCATAAAACACGCTACAAACATGCTTCCAATGCACTGCCCCATGCCAAGCCCAAAAACGTATTAAAAAATGTACTTGCAGACGCAGCACAAAACATGCGTCAGGCGCGCTTCAAATGCATGTAAACATGCAGTAACAAACGCAGTTATGTGCAGTTTCTGGTGTGAATGGGCCCTTAAACTGATTTAATATGTAGAGGGAAGTTCATCCCTTTGATCTGTAGATGAAGAAAGAGACAAAAAGAAACAATGTTTCTTTTTGTCTCTGTTTTGTTGGTAAACCTTGCGGTTGCTTTTTTTTTTTTTTTTTTTGACAGCTCCAATTGCCGAGACTTCAGTTTAAACTTCAGCTGTCAACAGGGGAACCCCACTGACACGTGAATGAGTCATTGGTTAAGGACACATCAGCCCTGCTCCTTAACAATAGATAATTGCTGGCTTTTTTTTTTTTTTTTTTTTACATTTCAGCTTTCACTGGGGGAATCCCTCTGACAGCTGAAAGAACCGAGCCTGAAAGCATTGGTTTCAGGTATCGGAGCATTTGCATGAGTACCGATACATGTATCAGTCTGTGCAATCCTAATGTAAACCAAAAATGTTTTCAGTGTTAGAGTAGGTAGTAGGTAAGGGATACATGTTTTATGATATTTTCTCCCACCTGTGTCCCAGAGATTTCCCTTTAACTTCCTGTCCCAGCGATACAAGGAATGAGGAGACATCTCTACAAAAGTGAGGTGAATGTCTCTTTTAGACACCAGTCACTGGAGTAAGTATTCAAATTGAAAAATATATCCTCACTTCTTAATGGTCATCAGGACAAATAAAGAGGGTGAAACTACTTAGTGAAAATAAAGTTAAAGACAGGAATAAAAGTTTGGCGGGGGTTCTATTCCTTCCCCACTAACTAAAATTGGAACAAACGTATTGACTACACATACATTTTAAATTTAGTACCATATATCTTTCCAGGGGAAACATCAGCTATAAAGCATTGCTCATCCTTCTGTGTCTTATAAAAGAGCTGCTATAAGACTAATTGTGCACTGAGCTCTGTTCTTGCTGAACAGAGCTCAGTGCATCTCAGATGAAACTACAGACGTTCCCTAAACTGTTCCCCTTCGGCAATTCTAATACTTAAGTGTAACTAAATGCATTTTGGATAGAATAAGGGAGGGTTTTAACCCGTCAGTTTTTTCTTCCCATCTGTGTCCCATTGGGGAGAATTCCCCCTCACTTCCTGTCCCATAGCCAAAACAGGACATGAAAGAAAATCCTGAGCTGTCACCAAAACTAGTGTCCCCATTGGAAAATCTCCCCTCTATTATTACTGACCTAGTGTCAACCAAAAATGTGGGATTTTCTTACTTTCACTTTGGAGGATAATGGTAAACAGGACAAACAGGGGCACAGACAAAAGTAAAAACTGACACGTGTTCCAATACCTCTCCACTTTATCCAAATCTAAAAAAAAGTTTTGCCTTTAGTTACACTTTAAATCCACATCACTAAGTTCCATTTCCCTTAAGACACAAATTCCTAATGGCACCATTAAATATTGCTTACAAACGTTTTCTTTTCCCTTTTAAGCTTGGCCGCTGCTGTCGGTTTCCCTGCGGTTCCCTAAAACTTCTGAACAGAAGCGTGCACAAATTATTATTTTACAGGATTTATATAACACTAAAAGTTTGCGGTGCTTTACAACATGGGGGCAGACAGGACAGTTACAATACAATTCAATACAGGAGGAATCAGAGGGCCCTGCTCGGTAGAGCTTACAATCTAGGAGGGAGGGTCAAGTAATACAAAAAGGTAATAACTGTGGGGGGCGGGCTGATGGAGAAAATAAAAGTACAGTTAGGTGGAAACATAGGCTTCTTTGAACAGAAAAGTTTTCAGGGATCGCCTAAATGTGGACAGAGTAAGAGATAGTTGGACAGAATGGCGTGGGTTGTTCCATAAAATAGGAGAGACTCAGAAGTCCTGGAAGAGACCATGGGAGGCGTTCTGACCGCAACTCGTGCACCAAATTCAGATCTAAAATGAGTCACTTTTACATTGTGTTGCATTGAATGCACCAAATATAAAAGTGGAGCTAATAAGAACCAACTCTTTTGGCGTACAGAGAGAAAAACTGGCTCAGACAGATTTTGCAGTGACTCACGTACATATAAAGAGGGAACAGCAGAAATTAAATTTAATCACAAGTTCTAGACAGGTACATGAATTTGGCGCATTGTTCATCATGTTTACAGTCTATATATAAGGGCAACGTGGGGAGGCTGCTTTATGCCCCAGTTGAAGGCTTTTTAGTCGAAACGCGTAGGGTGTTTTAGCTTCCCACGTTGCCACCATTTTATTCAGTGATCACTTTTTACTTTGTAAGGCTTTTTATCCAAAAAAATCCCTTTATTTTTTGACCTACGCTATGTGGAGCCTTTTTTCTCTTTTTTCTCCATGACTTCATCCATAATTGATTTCTTCTGACATTTTGATCCTGGAACTGGAGAGTGTGTGAGTGAGCTGACAACTTCCACCTGTGACCATCCTGTTTATCGGTGATCGTGACCCAAGTGACAACCCTGCCTATCGGAGATCGTGACCTAAGGGATAACACCCGGGTGGATTTCACGGGAGGCCACCTCCACAAGCTCTGACAGATGTACTGCTATATGGCAGATATGTCCTACAAGATCCAGTAAGAGTACTTAACTCTAGATGTCTGTGACGTGTTGCCTGTGGTTGCTGTGTATTCCAGTCTTCAGTCAACATCCTGTGTTCAAGCACCCCCTCTGTTTGAGAAGACTTCTTCTATTTATATTTATGGACTCTGGTCTGGTTGCAGAGCTTAGCACATTGCATTACAGACATTCATATATACTCCACAGGTTTTTTATTGTGTTGATTCACATTATTTATAGTTGCTTTATAGCCACAGATTTATTTTTGTTATATACACGATTTCAGTTTTGGTTTAGCGCTGCACTTGTTTTGTATATCATTTTTAGAATGCATGAGACACTTTTGCAAAATCTGCTTGTGCCAGTCTTCATTAACTCCAGGGAATGTGAGCGCACACAGAGTGAGCAGAGATTAGTCAGTCCAGGTGTCTGGACATGGTGGGCAGAGGAGCCCTCTTATTGCTGAGCAGTCTGTTAATGAGAACCTGCAAAGAGTTTTCTTGTGCAGCTGTAGTTAAAGCGATTGTAAAGGCTCGTTTTTTATTTTTTTTTAAAATAACAAACATATCATACTTACCTCCACTGTGCAGCTCATTTTGCACAGAGTGGCCCCAAACATCCTCTTCTGGGGTCCCCCGGCAGGTCCCCGCATCAGATAACCCCCTAGGAGAAGCGCTCTCCCAGGGGGGTTACCTTGTGGTCGCGCTCCCGAGTCCAGCATTTGCGTCCATAGACACAAATGCCGGACTCGGCCCCGCCCTCTGGCACCTGCGTCATTGGGTTTGATTGACAGCAGCGGGAGCCAATGGCTGCGCTGCTATCAATCTATCCAATCAAGAACCGGATCTCCATGGAGAGAGGGAGAGCGTGTCTCCGCCGACAGAAATACGGGACTCAGGTGAGTAAAACTGGGGGGGGCTGGGGGCCGGTCACTGCTGGGTGTTTTTTCACTTAATGCATAGGATGCATTAAGGTGAAAAAACACAAGGGTTTACAACCCCTTTAAGTTGAGCAGCGTGCACGTAGGGGTGGCTCCAGGGAGACCTCGTTAGGCATCGGAGCAACCTCAGACAGAAATATATTTTGCCAATCTCCTGTGGAATAGATGTCCAGAGAAAGAAACCCTTCATTGGTTAAAAAATATTTTAAATCCACTAAATAGAAAAAAATGTGTTGGAGTGAAAGGATTTAAAGGATAAGTTCACCTTTTTAAAAAAAAATACACATTTTTTTTGCAGGTAAAAAAAAAAGTGCATTTATTATTATATTTTTTACTTGGAGGCTGTAAAAGCATTCATCAGATCCTGCATGGCTGTCCGTATCCGTTTGCTTGAACCTCGTACGGGCAGGCAGATACACACTGACAGGAAGAGAGAATGACCTACCAGAGCACAAGCGCCATGGCAATTCAATAGAACTACAAGCCGCAAAGGCTGTCAGGACTTGTAGTTTCCCCATTCACAGAGCACTGTAAATGAATGATGTGGCCAGTCGGAGGATCGTACGGCCATGTTATTTTCAAAGAATGACAGCGGTCGTCTGGAGAAGATGCCCGCTGGCAGTCACTGGGGGTAGGGGCATCAGCTGCTGGAACATGCATCACCCAAAAAAACAGGTAATATGTTCCAAAAGGTGAACTTATCCTTTAAAAGGCATTTTTTTGGTCTGTCTGGATCAATTACATTTAATCAAGCTGCTGGATAACATGGTGAGTGATCTTTCCCCCGACTGTAAAAGTATATAAGCCAATGCACTTTATGAAACTCTTTAAAAAGGTCCTCTATCCAAATCTGATGTTTTTATCATGGGCAGATGTCAGCTTTATCACGTACACATCCAAGAGATAATACTTCTTTGTCTGAGCTATTAAATCTGCTCACTATGAAGGGCCTGCTCTGCCTCCAGGTTTATTTGTTTCATAAATTGCAGGTTTCAAGACCAGCATGACAACCTGAACTATGTTAAAGTTTATAAGGAAACGGTCAGTCTTTAAAGATCGGTTACACAGATAAGCTACTCTGTATATTGTGAAAACACTGGCAGGAAACTTTCTTTGGGTAGGACTGGTTTCAGCTGACACATTGCTGGTATCAAGGAGTATGTGATTTCATGTACATTATTTATACTAATCAGCCAGTATACCAGAGATAAGAGCTCATGTTTACCATAAATATATCTACTACAACACAAAGGTAATTATTGTGGTCTCACCTTCTCTCTAAGTAACGGCACTAGCTCCGCAGAGCCATTGTTGGGATACGGTACGACTTTAGCGAATGTTGCAGTCTTTGGATTTGGGTCCTGTGAAGAGATAAACACTGTGTCAGCATCTGTCATTCCAGTTTACTCAAGAGTATATTTCACTCTAATATCATATCTGTTGACAAGCACTGAACAGTCAAAATAAAAATCTGCCTCTTATTTGTGATTACTACAAGCACATTGCAGTGTTTCCTAAACAGCTGGACTGGTATTACTGGCACTGACTGTGGGTGGACAAGAATGTAAAAAGTAGGTAAACCCCAAATGAATAGTTTGTTTGCCAATTCTCTGAACATAGCGCTGGCCAATCAGGAACACAACCCTAGGGCAGTCAATCTTCAGAACACTGAACAAGGAATTCCAACTCACGAGGTCAGCTCTGTTGTCAAAGCAAAATGGAGGAGAGAGGAACTGGATGACCCAGAGAAGAACAATCACTATCAGGGCAGATTTTCTAACCTGATTATTGTTCCTTCCTTGGGCTGTCAGCAAGCAGGACACTACCTGATACTTTAAAAGTAGTTCTAAAGCCTAAACACTTTTTACCTTAATGCATTCTTTGCATTAAAGTGTTGTTCCACCGAAAAAAATAAAAAGCAGCATGAATGTTCCTAAAAAAAAAATTATTATTTTTTTTTTACTTACCTCTAAATGGCTGTTGCTAGGGGTTCCTTGTAGTCTGCCTCCATCAGTTCCTGGGCTGGTGACATCACTTCCCCTCGGTGCAGGAAGGGCTCAGCTCTGCCCCCTCCCTCTTGTCAATCATCTGGAACACATTACAGGTCCCAGATGACTGAGCGGCCAATCGTGGCGCACGAATGGAGCGGGTCTTCTATCACCCGCATCGCTGGACCCTGGGACAGGTAAGTGTCCGATTATTAAAAGTTAGCAGCTGCAGTATTTGTAGCTGCTGACTTTTAATTTTGTTTTTAAAATGGGAACTCCTCTTTAAGTTGCAAAAAATAATTAGGCGTGGTTTTTGGTCCCTGGCCAAACCCCTTTTACTTACCTGAGCCCTCATTTGATCCAGCGCTGAGCACGTCTGCTCTTCTCTTCCCTCACTTGCGGGTCTCGCTGACATTGCTGGTGCACCGGGAGCGGTTGACTCCCGCTGCCATCAATCAAAGCCAGTAAAATGGGAGCCGGGCCGAATTCCACTGTCTGCGTCAATGGACACAGCAATGGGGCTCGGGAGCAAGCACGCACAAGTGCCCCTATGGGAAGCGGCCGAGAAAGAGACCTGAGCGGAAGAGACCCGAGAAGAGAGTGTTCGGGGCCATTCTGTGCAATTCTATTTCACAGAGCAGGCAAGTAGAAAACTTTTATATTTTCCTTTATAATCACTTAATTCTGTCCCGACAAGTAGGGTTGCACAGATACCACTTTAAGACCGAGTACAAGTACCGATACCTTTTCTCAAGTACTCGCCGATACCGATTATTTTTTTTAAGGTCATGTGACAGTGGCACTAATATGCATCACTGATGAAGCAGCTGTCAGATGTTTTATTGAAAGCCACACAGGGAGATTAGTGATTGATTGTAACTCCCCCCACCGCGGCACCAATCGTCCCTGTCCCCAAACACCGCGCATCTCCTACGCCGGCGTGCGTCAGATGACGCAATTGTATTTGCGAAACGTGTAGAGGCTGCTGGGAAAAAGACTACGTCACTTCCTTCCGGGCGATAGCGAGTCTTGAGACGCACGCCGGCATAGGAGATACACGGCAATACCTTCACCTATCTAAACTGCTGGACAAGATTGGTGCCGACTTATGGGCACATGAAAACGTGAGTTTTATAGTCCTTTTTAACCCTTTTATAAAATAAACGGTACATATATAATGCGCAATGAATACTGTTCATTTTTTATGAGGACGGATACCTCTTGTACCTATTTTACTGGGAGCAGCTTAGATCAAAACCCTGAGCAGAGTGGTTATCCCTTTTAATGAACCAAAAGCGTGTTTATACAAATATCTGGTGAGTGGCCAATCCATATGGTGGTGGTGTTGTCACTAAATTGGTGGATCAGTCACATGGAATCACGGATGTAGGATAAAAGTGCACAGGAATAGTTCATTCACAGTGGAGAGATTGCAGTGGGATTTATTAATTAGCTGGCACATTTAAACCAGCAGTAACCCTGGACACTAGGGGTGCAACGGATCGTCACCGATCCGTGATCCGAACGGTTCAACCTGTTCAGATCGGCACACATGCGCTCCGCGGAGCGCGCCGCTGCCTCGGCCTTAGGAAAGGCTGCGGCTCCGGCCTAGCTCCGGAGCGGCGGCCATCTTGGTACACCCGGCGGCCGTTTACCACGTGATCGCTCTGTCAAATGACGGAGCGATCACTTGTAAACAAACCGGCGTCATGTCATGACGCCGGTTCCTCCTTTCCCTCTGTGTACTGATCTGTACAGTGGAGGGGAGAGATCGGATGGCAGCAGTGCCAATACTCTGCCATACCCTGCTAATATATTATTACAGTGGGGGAGATTTCTTTTTGTTGATCCGAAAATGATCCGAACTGTGACTCCTGATCCGAGGAACGATCCGAACCGTGAGTTTTTTGATCCGTTGCACCCCTACTGGACACTGATTGATTTATTATTATTATGCATTATACATATTTTATATATTTTTTTCTTTACCGATTTGAGTTATTCCTCCCACATTGATTGGAGGCTTGAGTGAAGTTATTTTGGTGTATCATATAATGATTTGAGGAGACACTGGCATATTGCACTTATGATAATTTTTCACTGTTTTATAATATTTATTCACTCTTTGGTATAACATAAGTGGTGTATTTAAGAACATAAGATAGGGGTTAGCGTAGTCAACATTTTTATTTTATTTTTTTTTTATGATCACTTTTCACAAATTCAAGATGTGTAACCCACAGAACTAGAATCCGTGTTCATAGATTATCACATGCAGTCTAACTCTGACACGTATTAAAGTAGATGGAATTTATAGTTGCAATCATAGATTAGCCAGCTGCAGGCACATACCTTGGCTGAGACAAAACAAAAAGGTCTTCGGTATATTTTTAGATGCATAAATTATTAGTGATGCAGGGTAGAGATAAACAAATAATTCTTACAAACTTTAATTCAGTACAATAGAAGTAAAAATAAAATATTGAACGTATCCAATAAATCCCTGAATCTAGAATACTATGTAAATAAGATTTCCCTATCTCAGACTCTACTGGTTGACTTTCCATAGCATAGAACAGAGGTCTCCAAACATTCTACATAAAAGGTCAGTATACTGTCCTTTAGATTGTGGCCTGTGGGAGTGGAAAGATCCCCAGAATTAGTGAGAGTAAAACAATGCCTCAGCTTGGGGGTCAGTCAGAGTAAAAAGATTACATACCACCTGTGGTCAGGAGGGGGGGGGGGGGGGGGAGGAACGCTGCCCCCCGGCACTGGCGTCAGGAGGGGGGGGAGGAACGCTGCCCCCCGGCACTGGCGTCAGGAGGGGGGGGGGAACGCTGCCCCCCGGCACTGGCGTCAGGAGGGGGGGGGGAGGAACGCTGCCCCCCGGCACTGGCGTCAGGAGGGGGGGGGGAGGAACGCTGCCCCCCGGCACTGGCGTCAGGAGGGGGGGGGAACGCTGCCCCCCGGCACTGGCGTCAGGAGGGGGGGGGGGGGGACGCTGCCCCCCGGCACTGGCGTCAGGAGGGGGGGGGACGGGACGCTGCCCCCCGGCACTGGCGTCAGGAGGGGGGGGGAGGAACGCTGCCCCCCGGCACTGGCGTCAGGAGGGGGGGGGGGAGGAACGCTGCCCCCCGGCACTGGCGTCAGGAGGGGGGGGGAGGAACGCTGCCCCCCGGCACTGGCGTCAGGAGGGGGGGGGAGGAACGCTGCCCCCCGGCACTGGCGTCAGGAGGGGGGGGAGGAACGCTGCCCCCCGGCACTGGCGTCAGGAGGGGGGGGGGGGGGAACGCTGCCCCCCGGCACTGGCGTCAGGAGGGGGAGGAACGCTGCCCCCCGGCACTGGCGTCAGGAGGGGGGGGGGGAACGCTGCCCCCCGGCACTGGCGTCAGGAGGGGGGGGGGGAACGCTGCCCCCCGGCACTGGCGTCAGGAGGGGGGGGGGGAGGAACGCTGCCCCCCCGGCACTGGCGTCAGGAGGGGGGGGGAGGAACGCTGCCCCCCGGCACTGGCGTCAGGAGGGGGGGGGGAGGAACGCTGCCCCCCGGCACTGGCGTCAGGAGGGGGGGGGAGGAACGCTGCCCCCCGGCACTGGCGTCAGGAGGGGGGGGGGGGGGAGGAACGCTGCCCCCCGGCACTGGCGTCAGGAGGGGGGGGAGGAACGCTGCCCCCCGGCACTGGCGTCAGGAGGGGGGGGGAGGAACGCTGCCCCCCGGCACTGGCGTCAGGAGGGGGGGGGGGGGAACGCTGCCCCCCGGCACTGGCGTCAGGAGGGGGGGGGAGGAACGCTGCCCCCCGGCACTGGCGTCAGGAGGGGGGGAGGAACGCTGCCCCCCGGCACTGGCGTCAGGAGGGGGGGGGGGGGAACGCTGCCCCCCGGCACTGGCGTCAGGAGGGGGGGGAGGAACGCTGCCCCCCGGCACTGGCGTCAGGAGGGGGGGGGGGGAACGCTGCCCCCCGGCACTGGCGTCAGGAGGGGGGGGGGAGGAACGCTGCCCCCCGGCACTGGCGTCAGGAGGGGGGGGGGAACGCTGCCCCCCGGCACTGGCGTCAGGAGGGGGGGGGGAACGCTGCCCCCCGGCACTGGCGTCAGGAGGGGGGGGGGAACGCTGCCCCCCGGCACTGGCGTCAGGAGGGGGGGGGGAACGCTGCCCCCCGGCACTGGCGTCAGGAGGGGGGGGGGGGGAACGCTGCCCCCCGGCACTGGCGTCAGGAGGGGGGGGGGGGAACGCTGCCCCCCGGCACTGGCGTCAGGAGGGGGGAGGAACGGTGCCCCCCCTCGGGACTGGCGTCAGGAGGGGGAGGAACGGTGCCCCCCCCCGGGACTGGCGTCAGGAGGGGGAGGAACGATGCCCCCCCCGGGACTGGCGTCAGGAGGGGGGAGGAACGATGCCCCCCTCGGGACTGGCGTCAGGAGGGGGGAGGAACGATGCCCCCCTCGGGACTGGCGTCAGGAGGGGGGAGGAACGATGCCCCCCCCCCCGGGACTGGCGTCAGGAGGTGGGAGGAACGGTGCCCCCCCCCCCCGGGACTGGCGTCAGGAGGTGGGAGGAACGGTGCCCCCCCCCCGGGACTGGCGTCAGGAGGTGGGAGGAACGGTGCCCCCCCCCGGGACTGGCGTCAGGAGGTGGGAGGAACGCTGCCCCCCGGCACTGGCGTCAGGAGGGGGGAGGAACGCTGCCCCCCGGCACTGGCGTCAGGAGGGGGGGGGGGAGGAATGCTTCCCCCCCGGCACTGGCGTCAGGAGGGGGGGGGGGGAGGAACGCTGCCCCCGGCACTGGCGTCAGGAGGGGGGGGGGGAGGAACGCTGCCCCCGGCACTGGCGTCAGGAGGGGGGGGGGGAGGAACGCTGCCCCCGGCACTGGCGTCAGGAGGGGGGGGGGGGAGGAACGCTGCCCCCGGCACTGGCGTCAGGAGGGGGGGGGGAGGAACGCTGCCCCCCGGCACTGGCGTCAGGAGGGGGGGGGGAGGAACGCTGCCCCCCGGCACTGGCGTCAGGAGGGGGGGGGGGAGGAACGCTGCCCCCCGGCACTGGCGTCAGGAGGGGGGGGGGGAGGAACGCTGCCCCCCGGCACTGGAGTCAGGAGGGGGGGGGGGGAGGAACGCTGCCCCCCGGCACTGGCGTCAGGAGGGGGGGGGGGAGGAACGCTGCCCCCCGGCACTGGCGTCAGGAGGGGGGGGGGGGAGGAACGCTGCCCCCCGGCACTGGCGTCAGGAGGGGGGGGGGGGGAGGAACGCTGCCCCCCGGCACTGGCGTCAGGAGGGGGGGGAGGAACGCTGCCCCCCGGCACTGGCGTCAGGAGGGGGGGGGAGGAACGCTGCCCCCCGGCACTGGCGTCAGGAGGGGGGGAGGAACGCTGCCCCCCGGCACTGGCGTCAGGAGGGGGGGGAGGAACGCTGCCCCCCGGCACTGGCGTCAGGAGGGGGGAGGAGCGCTGCCCCCCGGCACTGGCGTCAGGAGGGGGGGGAGGAGCGCTGCCCCCCGGCACTGGCGTCAGGAGGGGGGGGGGGAGCGCTGCCCCCCGGCACTGGCGTCAGGAGGGGGGGGGGGAGCGCTGCCCCCCGGCACTGGCGTCAGGAGGGGGGGGAGGAACGCTGCCCCCCGGCACTGGCGTCAGGAGGGGGGGAGGAACGCTGCCCCCCGGCACTGGCGTCAGGAGGGGGGGGAGGAACGCTGCCCCCCGGCACTGGCGTCAGGAGGGGGGGGGAGGAACGCTGCCCCCCGGCACTGGCGTCAGGAGGGGGGGGAGGAACGCTGCCCCCCGGCACTGGCGTCAGGAGGGGGGGGAGGAACGCTGCCCCCCGGCACTGGCGTCAGGAGGGGGGGGAGGAACGCTGCCCCCCGGCACTGGCGTCAGGAGGGGGGGGGGGGAACGCTGCCCCCCGGCACTGGCGTCAGGAGGGGGGGGAGGAACGCTGCCCCCCGGCACTGGCGTCAGGAGGGGGGGGGAGGAACGCTGCCCCCCGGCACTGGCGTCAGGAGGGGGGGGAGGAACGCTGCCCCCCGGCACTGGCGTCAGGAGGGGGGGAGGAACGCTGCCCCCCGGCACTGGCGTCAGGAGGGGGGGGGGAGGAACGCTGCCCCCCGGCACTGGCGTCAGGAGGGGGGGGAGGAACGCTGCCCCCCGGCACTGGCGTCAGGAGGGGGGGGAGGAACGCTGCCCCCCGGCACTGGCGTCAGGAGGGGGGGGAGGAACGCTGCCCCCCGGCACTGGCGTCAGGAGGGGGGGAGGAACGCTGCCCCCCGGCACTGGCGTCAGGAGGGGGGGGAGGAACGCTGCCCCCCGGCACTGGCGTCAGGAGGGGGGGAGGAACGCTGCCCCCCGGCACTGGCGTCAGGAGGGGGGGGAGGAACGCTGCCCCCCGGCACTGGCGTCAGGAGGGGGGGGAGGAACGCTGCCCCCCGGCACTGGCGTCAGGAGGGGGGGGAGGAACGCTGCCCCCCGGCACTGGCGTCAGGAGGGGGGGGAGGAACGCTGCCCCCCCGGCACTGGCGTCAGGAGGGGGGGGGGTCGAACGCTGCCCCCCGGCACTGGCGTCAGGAGGGGGGGAGGAACGCTGTCCCCCGGCACTGGCGTCAGGAGGGGGGAGGAACGTGCCCCCCGGCACTGGCGTCAGGAGGGGGGAGGAGCGGTGCCCCCCCCCGGGACTGGCGTCAGGAGGGGGAGGAACGGAGCCCCCCCCCCTGGGACTGGCGTCAGGAGGGGGAGGAACGGTGCCCCCCCCCCCGGGACTGGCGTCAGGAGGGGGAGGAACGGTGCCCCCCCCCCGGGACTGGCGTCAGGAGGGGGAGGAACGATGCCCCCCCCCCCGGGACTGGCGTCAGGAGGGGGGAGGAACGATGCCCCCCCCCGGGACTGGCGTCAGGAGGTGGGAGGAACGGTGCCTCCCCCCCGGGACTGGCGTCAGGAGGTGGGAGGAACGGTGCCCCCCCCCCCGGGACTGGCGTCAGGAGGTGGGAGGAACGGTGCCCCCCCCCGGGACTGGCGTCAGGAGGTGGGAGGAACGGTGCCCCCCCCGGGACTGGCGTCAGGAGGTGGGAGGAACGGTGCCCCCCCCGGGACTGGCGTCAGGAGGTGGGAGGAACGGTGCCCCCCCCGGGACTGGCGTCAGGAGGTGGGAGGAACGGTGCCTCCCCCCCCCGGGACTGGCGTCAGGAGGTGGGAGGAACGGTGCCTCCCCCCCCCGGGACTGGCGTCAGGAGGTGGGAGGAACGGTGCCCCCCCCCCCGGGACTGGCGTCAGGAGGTGGGAGGAACGGTGCCCCCCCCCCCCCCGGGACTGGCGTCAGGAGGTGGGAGGAACGGTGCCCCCCCCCCCCCCCCGGGACTGGCGTCAGGAGGTGGGAGGAACGGTGCCCCCCCCCCCCGGGACCGGCGTCAGGAGGTGGGAGGAACGGTGCCCCCCCCCCGGGACCGGCGTCAGGAGGTGGGAGGAACGGTGCCCCCCCCCCCCGGGACCGGCGTCAGGAGGTGGGAGGAACGGTGCCCCCCCCCCCCCCCGGGACCGGCGTCAGGAGGTGGGAACGGAACGGTGCCCCCGGGACCGGCGTCAGGAGGTGGGAGGAACGGTGCCCCCCCCCCCCGGGACCGGCGTCAGGAGGTGGGAGGAACAGTGCCCCCCCCCCCCGGGACCGGCGTCAGGAGGTGGGAACGGAACGGTGCCCCCCGGGACCGGCGTCAGGAGGTGGGAGGAACGGTGCCCCCCCCCCCGGGACCGGCGTCAGGAGGTGGGAGGAACGGTGCCCCCCGGGACCGGCGTCAGGAGGTGGGAGGAACGGTGCCCCCCGGGACCGGCGTCAGGAGGTGGGAGGAACGGTGCCCCCCGGGACCGGCGTCAGGAGGTGGGAGGAACGGTGCCCCCCGGGACCGGCGTCAGGAGGTGGGAGGAACGGTGCCCCCCGGGACCGGCGTCAGGAGGTGGGAGGAACGGTGCCCCCCGGGACCGGCGTCAGGAGGTGGGAGGAACGGTGCCCCCCGGGACCGGCGTCAGGAGGTGGGAGGAACGGTGCCCCCGGGACCGGCGTCAGGAGGTGGGAGGAACGGTGCCCCCCGGGACCGGCGTCAGGAGGTGGGAGGAACGGTGCCCCCCGGGACCGGCGTCAGGAGGTGGGAGGAACGGTGCCCCCCGGGACCGGCGTCAGGAGGTGGGAGGAACGGTGCCCCCCGGGACCGGCGTCAGGAGGTGGGAGGAACGGTGCCCCCCGGGACCGGCGTCAGGAGGTGGGAGGAACGGTGCCCCCCGGGACCGGCGTCAGGAGGTGGGAGGAACGGTGCCCCCCGGGACCGGCGTCAGGAGGTGGGAGGAACGGTGCCCCCCGGGACCGGCGTCAGGAGGTGGGAGGAACGGTGCCCCCCGGGACCGGCGTCAGGAGGTGGGAGGAACGGTGCCCCCCGGGACCGGCGTCAGGAGGTGGGAGGAACGGTGCCCCCCGGGACCGGCGTCAGGAGGTGGGAGGAACGGTGCCCCCCGGGACCGGCGTCAGGAGGTGGGAGGAACGGTGCCCCCCGGGACCGGCGTCAGGAGGTGGGAGGAACGGTGCCCCCCGGGACCGGCGTCAGGAGGTGGGAGGAACGGTGCCCCCCGGGACCGGCGTCAGGAGGTGGGAGGAACGGTGCCCCCCGGGACCGGCGTCAGGAGGTGGGAGGAACGGTGCCCCCCGGGACCGGCGTCAGGAGGTGGGAGGAACGGTGCCCCCCGGGACCGGCGTCAGGAGGTGGGAGGAACGGTGCCCCCCGGGACCGGCGTCAGGAGGTGGGAGGAACGGTGCCCCCCGGGACCGGCGTCAGGAGGTGGGAGGAACGGTGCCCCCCGGGACCGGCGTCAGGAGGTGGGAGGAACGGTGCCCCCGGGACCGGCGTCAGGAGGTGGGAGGAACGGTGCCCCCCGGGACCGGCGTCAGGAGGTGGGAGGAACGGTGCCCCCCGGGACCGGCGTCAGGAGGTGGGAGGAACGGTGCCCCCCGGGACTGGCGTCAGGAGGTGGGAGGAACGGTGCCCCCCGGGACTGGCGTCAGGAGGTGGGAGGAACGGTGCCCCCCGGGACTGGCGTCAGGAGGTGGGAGGAACGGTGCCCCCCGGGACTGGCGTCAGGAGGTGGGAGGAACGGTGCCCCCCGGGACTGGCGTCAGGAGGTGGGAGGAACGGTGCCCCCCGGGACTGGCGTCAGGAGGTGGGAGGAACGGTGCCCCCCGGGACTGGCGTCAGGAGGGGGGACGAACGGTGCCCCCCGGGACTGGCGTCAGCAGGGGGGACGAACGGTGCCCCTCGGGACTGGCGTCAGGAGGGGGGAGGATCGGTGCCCCCTTTCATTGGGAGGAATAGTGTCCCATCACCAGGGGGATGGATGAGATCACACCCCACAACAGAAGATCCTGTCATTCATCCGCCCATTCATTCTACAATCTGGCACACACACATTTAAAGGGGATCTCCGCTTGTTATTGGAGCACCAACAATATCGATGAGGAAAGAGTCCTGACAGGGGGGGGTGTCTGTGTCCCCCTATAATCTCATAGTGACAGCTAGGTCTGCAATCAGTATGTGCCATTCAGAGAGAGTCCAGGAATTAGATCCCCCATAGGGGTGACAGGCCGGGAATCCTCACCCCTAGCACAGATGTCAGGGATCCCCAACTACTGGCGTCAGGAGGTGGGAGGAACGGTGCCCCCCGGGACTGGCGTCAGGAGGTGGGAGGAACGGTGCCCCCCGGGACTGGCGTCAGGAGGTGGGAGGAACGGTGCCCCCCGGGGACTGGCGTCAGGAGGTGGGAGGAACGGTGCCCCCCGGGACTGGCGTCAGGAGGTGGGAGGAACGGTGCCCCCCGGGACTGGCGTCAGGAGGTGGGAGGAACGGTGCCCCCCGGGACTGGCGTCAGGAGGTGGGAGGAACGGTGCCCCCCGGGACTGGCGTCAGGAGGTGGGAGGAACGGTGCCCCCCGGGACTGGCGTCAGGAGGTGGGAGGAACGGTGCCCCCCGGGACTGGCGTCAGGAGGTGGGAGGAACGGTGCCCCCCGGGACTGGCGTCAGGAGGTGGGAGGAACGGTGCCCCCCGGGACTGGCGTCAGGAGGTGGGAGGAACGGTGCCCCCCGGGACTGGCGTCAGGAGGTGGGAGGAACGGTGCCCCCCGGGACTGGCGTCAGGAGGTGGGAGGAACGGTGCCCCCCGGGACTGGCGTCAGGAGGTGGGAGGAACGGTGCCCCCCGGGACTGGCGTCAGGAGGTGGGAGGAACGGTGCCCCCCGGGGACTGGCGTCAGGAGGTGGGAGGAACGGTGCCCCCCGGGACTGGCGTCAGGAGGGGGGAGGAACGGTGCCCCCCGGGACTGGCGTCAGGAGGGGGGAGGAACGGTGCCCCCCGGGACTGGCGTCAGGAGGGGGGACGAACGGTGCCCCCCGGGACTGGCGTCAGGAGGGGGGAGGATCGGTGCCCCCTTTCATTGGGAGGAATAGTGTCCCATCACCAGGGGGATGGATGAGATCACACCCCACAACAGAAGATCCTGTCATTCATCCGCCCATTCATTCTACAATCTGGCACACACACATTTAAAGGGGATCTCCGCTTGTTATTGGAGCACCAACAATATCGATGAGGAAAGAGTCCTGACAGGGGGGGGTGTCTGTGTCCCCCTATAATCTCATAGTGACAGCTAGGTCTGCAATCAGTATGTGCCATTCAGAGAGAGTCCAGGAATTAGATCCCCCATAGGGGTGACAGGCCGGGAATCCTCACCCCTAGCACAGATGTCAGGGATCCCCAACTACTGGCGTCAGGAGGTGGGAGGAACGGTGCCCCCGGGGACTGGCGTCAGGAGGTGGGAGGAACGGTGCCCCCCGGGACTGGCGTCAGGAGGTGGGAGGAACGGTGCCCCCCGGGACTGGCGTCAGGAGGTGGGAGGAACGGTGCCCCCCGGGACTGGCGTCAGGAGGTGGGAGGAACGGTGCCCCCCGGGACTGGCGTCAGGAGGTGGGAGGAACGGTGCCCCCCGGGACTGGGCGTCAGGAGGTGGGAGGAACGGTGCCCCCCGGGACTGGCGTCAGGAGGTGGGAGGAACGGTGCCCCCCGGGACTGGCGTCAGGAGGTGGGAGGAACGGTGCCCCCCGGGACTGGCGTCAGGAGGTGGGAGGAACGGTGCCCCCCGGGACTGGCGTCAGGAGGTGGGAGGAACGGTGCCCCCTGGGACTGGCGTCAGGAGGTGGGAGGAACGGTGCCCCCCGGGACTGGCGTCAGGAGGTGGGAGGAACGGTGCCCCCGGGACTGGCGTCAGGAGGTGGGAGGAACGGTGCCCCCGGGACTGGCGTCAGGAGGTGGGAGGAACGGTGCCCCCCGGGACTGGCGTCAGGAGGTGGGAGGAACGGTGCCCCCCGGGACTGGCGTCAGGAGGTGGGAGGAACGGTGCCCCCCGGGACTGGCGTCAGGAGGTGGGAGGAACGGTGCCCCCTGGGACTGGCGTCAGGAGGTGGGAGGAACGGTGCCCCCCGGGACTGGCGTCAGGAGGGGGGACGAACGGTGCCCCCCGGGACTGGCGTCAGGAGGGGGGAGGATCGGTGCCCCCCGGGACTGGCGTCAGGAGGGGGGAGGATCGTGCCCCCTTTCATTGGGAGGAAGTGTCCCATCACCAGGGGGATGGATGAGATCACACCCCACAACAGAAGATCCTGTCATTCATCCGCCCATTCATTCTACAATCTGGCACACACACATTTAAAGGGGATCTCCGCTTGTTATTGGAGCACCAACAATATCGATGAGGAAAGAGTCCTGACAGGGGGGGGTGTCTGTGTCCCCCTATAATCTCATAGTGACAGCTAGGTCTGCAATCAGTATGTGCCATTCAGAGAGAGTCCAGGAATTAGATCCCCCATAGGGGTGACAGGCCGGGAATCCTCACCCCTAGCACAGATGTCAGGGATCCCCAACTACTGGCGTCAGGAGGTGGGAGGAACGGTGCCCCCCGGGACTGGCGTCAGGAGGTGGGAGGAACGGTGCCCCCCGGGACTGGCGTCAGGAGGTGGGAGGAACGGTGCCCCCCGGGACTGGCGTCAGGAGGTGGGAGGAACGGTGCCCCCCGGGACTGGCGTCAGGAGGTGGGAGGAACGGTGCCCCCGGGACTGGCGTCAGGAGGTGGGAGGAACGGTGCCCCCCGGGACTGGCGTCAGGAGGTGGGAGGAACGGTGCCCCCCGGGACTGGCGTCAGGAGGTGGGAGGAACGGTGCCCCCCGGGACTGGCGTCAGGAGGTGGGAGGAACGGTGCCCCCCGGGACTGGCGTCAGGAGGTGGGAGGAACGGTGCCCCCCGGGACTGGCGTCAGGAGGTGGGAGGAACGGTGCCCCCCGGGACTGGCGTCAGGAGGTGGGAGGAACGGTGCCCCCCGGGACTGGCGTCAGGAGGTGGGAGGAACGGTGCCCCCCGGGACTGGCGTCAGGAGGTGGGAGGAACGGTGCCCCCCGGGACTGGCGTCAGGAGGTGGGAGGAACGGTGCCCCCCGGGACTGGCGTCAGGAGGTGGGAGGAACGGTGCCCCCCGGGACTGGCGTCAGGAGGTGGGAGGAACGGTGCCCCCCGGGACTGGCGTCAGGAGGGGGGACGAACGGTGCCCCCCGGGACTGGCGTCAGGAGGGGGGAGGATCGGTGCCCCCCGGGACTGGCGTCAGGAGGGGGGAGGATCGGTGCCCCCCGGGACTGGCGTCAGGAGGGGGGAGGATCGGTGCCCCCCGGGACTGGCGTCAGGAGGGGGGAGGATCGGTGCCCCCTTTCATTGGGAGGAAGTGTCCCATCACCAGGGGGATGGATGAGATCACACCCCACAACAGAAGATCCTGTCATTCATCCGCCCATTCATTCTACAATCTGGCACACACACATTTAAAGGGGATCTCCGCTTGTTATTGGAGCACCAACAATATCGATGAGGAAAGAGTCCTGACAGGGGGGGGTGTCTGTGTCCCCCTATAATCTCATAGTGACAGCTAGGTCTGCAATCAGTATGTGCCATTCAGAGAGAGTCCAGGAATTAGATCCCCCATAGGGGTGACAGGCCGGGAATCACCCCTAGCACAGATGTCAGGGATCCCCAACTACCAACCTCACCCATCCCCCCCTTACTGACCTTAGAGTACGAGAGCGCGCTGTGCGCGTGCACAGACCAGAGCCCCGACAGCACGGTGAGCACGTGCGCGACCCCGAGCGCCGCCAGGCAGATGAGCCCGGCCTCCGGGTACTCATCGACGCCGTACACCGACACCCACAGGTACAGCCAGGCCGGGTACAGGATACAGAACGGCAGCACCGTGCCCGTCAGCAGCCGGGGCCGGCGGCGGTACAAGGTGACCGAGCGGACCAGCTCGTCCTGTGCCGGCACACCGGCTGACACCGCCGCCGCCATTCCCGTCTCCCCTTGACACTTCCGCCTGCGTCAGCGCCGGCTAACGCAACTTCCGCTTCCGCCACCGGCAACGGAGGAGTCAGGAACGGGCATGCGCTGCGGGGGGGAGGAAGGTCACGTGGCCCTGGCTGCGCTGATGATAGGTCATGTGACCTGTGTCTCTCCTGATGGAGGGTCATGTCCCCTCTGTACTGCTATAAATAAAGATTGGCGGGTCACCTCTCCACAGGGACTGTCATTGTACAACTCTCCTCCTTTACAACAATTCTTACAAACTTTAATTCAGTACACTAGAAATCTATCTATAAAATATTCAATGTATCCAAGAAATCCCTGAATCTAGAATATTATGTGAATAATACGATTTCCCCATCTCAGACTCCGCTGGTTGACTTTCCATAACATACAACAGAGGTCTCCAAACATTCTACATAAAGGATCAGAAGGTCTGTCTCGCAGTGTCCGCCCTAATCCATCCCAAAGGTGTTCTATCGGGTTGAGGTCAGGACTCTGTGCAGGTCTGTCAAGTTCCCCCTCCAAAAACACACTCACCCATGTCTTTATGGACCTTGCTTTGTGCTCAGTCATGTTGGAACAGGAAGGGACCATCCCCAAACTGTTCCCATAAAGTCTTATGAAATGGACCAAAAAGTCTTGGTAATGCCATAAGAGTTCCCTTCACTGGAACTAAGGGGCAGAGCCCAACCCCTGAAAAACAACCCCACACCATAATCCCCCCTCCACCAAATGATTTGGACCAGTGCACAAAGCAAATTCCATAAAGACATGGATGAGTGAGATTGAGGTGGAAGAACTTGACTGGCCTACAGAGTCCTGACCTCAATCCGATAGAACAACTATGAGATGAATTAGTGCGGAGACTGTGAGCCAGGCCTTCTTGTCCACATCAGTGCTTGACCTCACAAATGCCCTTCTGGAAGAATGGTCAAAAATTCCCATAGACACACTCCTAAACCTTGCAGACAGTCTTCCCAGAAGAGTTGAAGCTGTTATAGCTGCAAAGGGTGGGCCAACTCAATATTGAACCCTATGGACTAAGACTGGGATGACATTACAGGTCATGTGCGTGTAAAGGCAGGAGTCCCAATACTTTTGGTAATAGAGTGTATATATTTGTTAAAAGCCAATCAGGAGAGCGAGGGGGCAGGGCCAAACTGCAGCTCTGTGTCTGAATGGACACATGGAGCTGCAGCTCGGCTCGGGTGCCCCCATAGCAAGCTGCTTGCTGTAGGGGGCACTTGACATGAGGGATGGGCCAGAATCAGCTAAGAGGAACACAAGAAGAGGAGGATCGGGGCTGCTCTGTGCAAAACCACTGCAACAGAGCAGATAAGTATAACATGTTTGTTATTTAAAAAACAAAACAAAAACAAGACTTTACAATCATGTTATGTCACGTTAACCCTTTGATCGCCGAGATGTTAACTCCTTCCCAGCCAGTGTCATTAGTACAGTGACTGCATATTTTTAGCACTGATCAATTTATTAGTGTCACTGATACCCACAAAAATTGTCAATTCGATTCAGTTAGTGTCAGATTGTTTGCTGCAATATCACATCCCCACTATAAGTTGCTGATGCATTGCTAAAATAGATAAATAAAAATTCCAGTATATAAAACATTCACATAAACCAAGCAATAGTCATTTATTGGGATTTGTATACCAAAAAAAATGTAGCAGAATACATTTTGGCCAAAATATATGAAGAAATTAGATTTTTTAAATTTTTTTATTGGATGTTTTAGCGCAGAAAGTAAAAAATATTGTTTGTTTTCCAAGATTTGCAGTATTTTTTTTATAGCCCAAAAAATAAAATACCCAGTGGTGATCAAATACCACAAAAAAAAAAAAAAGCGCTATTTGTAGGGAAAAAAATGATATAAATTTTGTTTGTGTACAGTGTTGCATGACCGCGCAATTGTCAGTTAAAGTAACGCAGTGCCAAAAAGCAAAAAAATGGCCTGGCCACGAAGGGGGGGGTAAATCGGATAAACCAGAGGGCAAGTGGTTAATGGCGCCCCAAGCACAGGTAGCAGGCGTGCGTTTGCTGCACGTTTTGTGAAGTGAATGGGCTGCCCTATGTGTGACAAGGGGAAATGCTCCAAAACGTGCAAAAAAATGCGAGGCTCAGCTTGGCTCAGATGTGAACCCAGTTTTATGTTTATGGAGATAGAGATTTTTCATGTTTGCCGCACTTTCCTGCACCCAGGGAGCCACAGGGGCCTTGTACAGCCTGCCATTTAGGTGATTACACTCTTGTAAATAGTGATGGTTTTTTGCATCAGCATTTGCATCCAATGTATTTTCCGAATGTCAAATGCCGGAAATATGTTGGACATGCATGTCTGGGTATAACACTGCTCCAAAGAGACTGTACAGCTGCATACATCCACTGACTTGAACGGTAGGTAGGTCCCTTTTGTGTTTCATTTTAACCCCCATTCACACCCAAGCGATTTGAAGCGATTCAACACCCCATAGTAATCCAACGCTCAGAATAAAGGACAGGAGCTTCTTGTGCATTTTTGGCCGCAATAAATGTCAATAAGAGTGCCTGGAAAAACAATTTTTTTTGTGCCTAACAGCCTTCTTCTCCTCTTAGTAACTAGCATTCTATTGGGTAAAACAGACATCCCAACCTGCAAAAAATAATTTCAGGGAGGTTTCAAACTCATTTGAGGGAGGTGACGCTTCGCGCTGGCACCGACCCCCCCCCCCCCCCCCCCAATAAAATGCAGCCTTACCAGTGCCAATTAAATGCAGCCTGATCAGTGGCAATTAAATGCAGCTATACCAGTGCCCATTAAATGCAGCCTTACCAGTGCCAAATGAAATGCAGAATGATCACACAGCTGCTGGGGCTGGGCTACTGGTCCTGGGGCCTGGCTTCTGAGGCCAAGGGTCTGGCTGCTGAGGCCAAGGGACTGGCTGCTGGGGCTGGGCTACTGGTCCTGGGGCCTGGCTGCTGAGGCCAAGGGTCTGGCTGCTGAGGACAAGGGTCTGGCTGCTGAGGCCAAGGGTCTGGCTGCTGGGGCTGGGCTGCTGGTCCTGGGGCCTGGCTGCTGAGTCCAAGGGTCTGGCTGCTGGAGCTGGGCTGCTGGTCCTGAAGTGTGGCTGCTGGGGCCAAGGGGTCGGCTGCTGGGGCCAAGGGGCCGGCTGCTGGAGCCTGGGGTCTGGCTGCTGGAACCTGGGGTCTGGTTGCTGGAGCCAGGGGTCTGGCTGCTGGGACCAAGGGTCTGGCTGCTGGGGTTGGGCTACTGGTCCTGGGGCCTGGCTTCTGAGGCCAAGGGTCTGGCTGCTGGAGCTGGGCTGCTGAGGCCAAGGGTCTGGCTGCTGAGGCCAAGGGTCTGGCTGCTGGGGCTGGGGCTGGGCTACTGGTCCTGGAGTCGGGCTGCTGGGGCCAAGGGTCTGCCTGCTGGAGCTGGGCTGCTGGTCCTGGGGCTGCTGGTCCTGGAGCTTGGCTGCTGGGGCCAAGGGGTCGGCTGCTGGGGCCTGGGGTCTGGCTGCTGGAGCCTGGGGTCTGGCTGCTGGAGCACATGGGACCACCTGGTTTACCACCCTCACCCACTGATTTATTGTAGGTGGGCTTGGCTGAATCCATTTTTCAACTATTTGTTTTTGGGCCAGGAATAATACTTTTTGCAAAAATATCTTAGTATAACCGCACACCCTATCTTTTACCACCCCCAGCACGCACAACTCCACCGTAGCCGTCAAAGGTTTATTTATGACTTTTCCTAGTTTTTTAACTACCTGTTGCCAATACCTTCCTATGCATCCACACTGCCACATGACGTGGATGAAATCCGCTCCTCCCTCTCCACATCTTGTACAATCTGACGCCTGCATCCTCCCCATCTTATATAATCTATTTGGTGCCAAATATGTCTGATGTATTATATTTAACTGAATTATTCTATTGTTTATTGCTGGCGATACTCTCAAATGCGAGGAGCAGATTTCATCCCAGTCCTGCTCACTCATTCCCGGGATAACTCCCTGCCATTTTTCCCTCACTCCCACCGGCTCCCCATTTATTTTACTCTGTAGCAAGTGTGAATACAACTTAGATGTCAGACCCTTTGGTCCTTGAGATTTTAATATTCCTATGAGGGGATATCTAGAGATTTTTAGTTCTTTCCTTTCAAACTGTTCTCGTAATAAGTGTCTTCGCTGTAGGTATCTATAGAATAGTTTACTCTGGAGGTTATATTGTTTACACATATTCTCATATGTCACTATTACATTGTTATTATACAACTGGCCAATAGTTTTTATTTTTTTCTGTTTCCAGTAGCTACTATCTTCAAAAATTTCTAATTTTTCAAACCTTGGATTGTTCCACAATGATGTTTCTGGTGGGATGTCCCTATATCCCATTAATTTTTTTACCTCGTTCCACACCGACCTAGCCAGCTTTAGAAGAGGAATTTTTATTCCAATCCTTCTTAATTCTGCTATTTCTAATCCTGCTAGAAAATCTTCTACCTGCATTTTCTTTAATAAGTATTTCTCCACCCTCGTTTCTTGTTCCTGAACTACCCAGGTCCTTAAATGTTTTAATTGCCCCGCCAAATAATATAAGTATAAATCTGGTACTGCCAACCCTGCTGCAGTATTGGGTCTTTGTAGCGTGGAGAGCTTTAATTTACAACGCCCATTTGCCCAGATAAATCTAGTTAACAGGGAGTTTAATTTTTTGAATATATATTTTGGTATTATTACCTCAGAATGCGCCATCACATAGAGACACTTCCGTAGTATAATAGATTTTATTAGCTGGACTCTCCCTGCCATTGACAACGGTAATTTTTTCCATACTCCCACTTTATTCTTTACATATTTTACCAAGGGGTCTATATTTACTTTAAAGGCTTCTTCTGCTTCCAATGTAATATTTATTCCTAAATATTTAAAAGTGTCCACTATCTTTAATGGGGTATGAAAATTCCTCTCTTTTCCTGGTCTTAATAACATCAATGCATATTTTTGCCAGTTTATTTTAAGACCCGATAGTATCCCATATGTTTCTATTATCTTCATTGCCTCCTCTAGTGAACTATTTGCATCTTCCATATATAATATGATGTCATCTGCATATAGTCCTATGTGTTCAGTCCTATCCCCCACTCTAATCCCTTTATATATTTTAGATTGTCTAAACCTATTAGCTAGTACCTCTATAGCAAGTGAGAACAATTGGGGGGACAGCGGGCACCCCTGTCTCGTTCCCCTTTGCAATTTCACTGTGGGGGACAGAATTCCATCAATCAGAAGGTTAGAACATGGTTGTTTGTACAAAATTCTCACCCTTTTTCTAAATCCTTCCCCAAAACCACTTTTTTCCAACACTGCCTGCAGGAATTCCCATTCTATAGAGTCGAATGCCTTGGCGGTATCCAATGAAGCCAAGGCACTCGACTCTGGAAAACATTCTTTCAGCTGAACCATCAGCTGAGTTCTTCTAATATTATTTGTAGTGGACTTCCCTGGCATAAATCCTGTTTGGTCCTCTGATATAATGGATAGAATAACCCCATTAAGCCTCTTAGCCAGTACCTTTGCCAATACCTTGTAATCGATGTTTAACAAGGATATTGGTCTATAGGACGCACATTCCTTCCTATCTTTTTCTGGTTTTGGTATCAGTATTACTGTTGCCTCATACATGGATGTAGGCATCTCCCCTCGATCAAATGTCCCCCTATACATATTGGTAAATGTTGGGGCGATAATCTCCACGTATCTCTGATACATTTCCAATGGGATACCATCGGGTCCTGGTGATTTACCCCTTCCCAGAGACTCTATGGCTTCTTTTACTTCCTCCACTTCAATATCTTTCTCCAACGCCTCCCTTTGCTCTTCTGTTAATTTCAGGAACTCCAAATCCTCTAGATATTTTCCTATCTCCTCTCCTGTACATGTCAACGTTGATGTATACATTTTCTCATAGTATCTATAGGTTTCCCCAATGTCCTCCACTGTCTTAACCATCTCCCCTCTCTCATTCCTCACTTCTGTTATAGCCAGTGTGGATGTGATAATACCACTTTAAAGGGTTAGTTCATCTTTACTTAAAAGCTTCCTATGCAGATAAGGGGCTTCTGTAGATAAAAAAACAAACTGTGCAGCTTTGACCAAAGTTGAATAATGTCCTTGCTACAGCTGTAGGCCATTTACATACATTACTATGCAAACGTTTTAGGCAGGTGTGAAGAAATGCTAGAAAGTTAGGCCCCTTTCACACGGACGGATAGAATTGTGCTTTTGGCTGTGGATTTTCTAGTTTTCTACCGCAGCTAAAAGCACACAATGCTTTCCTATGGCCCCATTCACACACTGCGTTTAGATGCGATTTCGTTACATGCGGTTCGGTGCGGATAGAAAAAATAGAATTGACTGCGTCCAGGAGCGATTTAGTGCAGCTATCCGCACATAACTGCAGGTAATCACAGTGTAACTATTTCTCCTGCGGATAGCAGCGGCAACAAGGAAAGAAAAGCAACAGGAAGCACATCAGAAATGGCAAGAATGTTCCAAACGCAGCCGCATGTAAACGCACGTAAACGCAGGTAATCTCACTGTACAAATGCAGCTGATCGCAGTGCCTGGAGTCTTGAATTTCACAGAACATATTATATGCTTTTAACTGAGGCAGAACAGCCGTCCGTGTGAAAGGCGCCTAAGAATGCTTTCAAATGTAGCGCTCCCCCACTGTCCCTTACTCTCGTAGCCAGGCAAAAGGGATTTTGTAGCACTTGCACAGTAGTCAAGAACCAGTCAAGGGTGTTTGGTTTTGTTTTTGATTTATTAGGGGATGAACTTAGATTGGTAAGGGAAGGTATGGAATGCCCAGAACCCTAACTTGAATACAAACTGAGGACTGGTAGCAAAAAAATGGTTCCAATTATTGAATGTAGATGCTCTTTTTCTGTAGAATATGCTGATGTACCTGGGTGTTCCTTAAATCCCCAAGCAAGAGGTGTAGGGTAGCTTTACAGCCATTAAATGGCACTACGCTGTCCCTTGGTAGTAAGTAAGCAGAGTATTACACCTTGTTGCTACTCCTCTATCAGGTTCCAGGGGTGTAGTGGTTGAGGTTACTCACTTAGGCCCTTTGGTGAACCCTGAAGCTCAATTGACTGCTGCACAGACCACCTCCTGAACAGCTCCCGATCTTGGCTTCCAGGATGGCTTCAGCTAAGCGTAGCTGAGGATGGAAAGGGATGTGAGTCTTCAGCTGCTCCTGGCCTCTCTCTCGGGTTCTCCTGCTCTGTCTTTTGCTCAGGGGCAGAGCCCCCCTCAGTACAGGGGTCCCCTCTGAGCTACTGGACCCTGGGCTCTCCTCTCCCGCTGCCAGGCTCCAGAATATTTATGGCCTATCTCCCCACCTTCTGGGCCATCCCCACCCAGGGATTGGAGAAGACTCCATAAAAATTCAGGCCTAATCTCTCAGACATCCCAACCTGCAAAAACTAATTTCAGGAAAGTGGCGCTTCGCGCCCGCAACCCCCCCACGGCGAAATATTTATTTTTAAATATTTTCCCACAGTGCTTCTGGGGAAGGGGGTGGGTGGTATGTGGCAGTGGACGGTGTTTTTTTTGTTATTTTTAATAATTGATTTTTTTTGCAATTTAGTTTGTTTCTTAATTTTTTTTTTCACAATGCTTTTTTTGGGGGGGGGGGGGGGGGTTGGGGCAGTGGACAGTGATGGTAGGGCAGGGGAGAGTGGTGTCAGTAGTTTTTTATTAGATTTTTTTACACTTTTTAATTTTTTAGAATTTTTTTACAATTTTTCTTTTTAATATTTTTGGGGGGGCTTTGGCTTTCCAAATCGATCTCTTAACCACTTGTCGCCCGCCATATAGCAGTATGACGGTGGCAAAGTGGTTTCAATACCCTGACTGGGCGTCATATGACGTCCTCAGGATATTGAGCCGCTGCGCGCACCCGGGGGCGCGCATCGCGGCGATCGTTGCTGAGAGGTGTCAGTCTGACACCCCGCAACACCGATCTAGGTAAAGAGTCTCTGACGGAGACTCTTTACCACGTGATCAGCCGTGTCCAATCACAGCTGATCACGATGTAAATAGGAAAAGCCGGTGATCGGCTTTTCCTCACTCACGTCTGACAGACACGAGTAGAGGAGAGCCGATCGGCTGCTCTCCTGACAGGGGGGTCTGTGCTGATTGTTTATCAGCACAGCCCCCCCTCGGATCCTACCCAGGACCACCAGGGAAACCAGCCACACTGGACCACCAGGTATGCCCCCTAGACCCCCAGGGAAAAACTAATCAGTGCAAAGGCAGCTGCCAATCAATGCCCAGGCAGCTGCCAATCAGTGCCCACTCCAATGCCTACCACTGCCAGTGCCACCAGGGATGCCTATCAGTGCTGTGTATGAGTGCCGCGTATCAGTGCCCATCAGTGCCACGTATCAGTGCTCATCAGTGCCGCCTATCAGTGCCCATCAGTGCCACCCATAAGAACAAATCTTTGCAGCCTATCAGTGACCATCAGTGTCGCCTATCAGTGCCCACCAGTGCCACCCAGTGCCACCCATGAATGCCCATCAGTGCTGCATATCAGTGCCACCCATCAGTGCTGCCTACCAGTGCCCATCAGTGCCGCATATCAGTGACCATTGTCAGTGCCCGCTCATTGGTGCCACCTCATCGCTGCTGCCTTATCAGTGCCTGTCAGTGCCGCCTTATCAGTGCCCATCAGTGAAAGAGAAAACTTACTTATTTACAAAATTTTTAAACAAAAACAAAAGCAAAACTTTTGTTTTTTTTTTAATTTTCTGTCTTTTTTTATTTGTTTCGCAAAAAATAAAAACCGCAGAGGTTATCAAATACCACCAAAAGCTCTATTTGTGGGAACAAAATGATAAAAATTTTGTTTGGGTACAGTGTTGTATGACCGCGCAATTGTCATTCAAACTGCAACAGCGCTGAAAGCTGAAAATTGGTCTGGGCAGGAAGGTGTATAAGTGCCTGGTATTGAAGTGGTTAACATAGGCATAATCAATTTATGGTTGGCAACTTATTTGATCGATATGACACACACAGGGAAGTGGATTTTTGGTCGACAGATAAGATATGATCGTAATTTACAATCATAAATGATCAACCGCCACTCTGCTTCCACCATACTAATCTCATAATCTGATTGTTTGAAATAGGATCATATTCATGAAGAAAGTATGTCAGTGCTGCTGATCAATAATATTCCGCCCTGGCCGATCAAATCTGATCGAAATTGAGAAGGGAAGTTTTGATTGAATCGTACATCGATCTCATAAAAATTTGAAGTGTGTCTTTCATAAATGTAAAGATAATGAAACAATGTATTATATTATATGTGATATTGTATAATATATTATACTATACTGTACCTATATATTTCCATAGTATATAAATGTCACATGATCTCCCTTGGTCTATGCCAGTGTTTCTCAACTCCAGTCCTCAAGGCGCCCCAACAGGTCAGGTTTTCAGGATTTCCTTCAGATGAAAGAGCTGTGGTAATTACTAAGGCAGTGAAACTGATCAAGTCACCTGTGCAAAGTAATGGAGAGCCTGAAAACATGACCTGTTGGGGCGCCTTGAGGATTGGAGTTGAGAAACACTGGTCTATGCTCACTATGAAGATGCATGCTGGGTAATCCCTAACTCTGATCACTTTGTTTCAGCCACACATGGGTTAATCAGTCACGCCGCCCTCACTGCTCGAATTCTCCGCCTCTTTGTTTTCGTTCTGCCAATCACAGGGCGCACATCCCCCATACAGGAAGTGAAGTGTGACCATGTGAAGCCTTGAAGGGTGAGCTGGTGTCAGTGATCATGTAAGTAGAGAGTGGATGATGGATCTGGGTGTAGGGTGTAGAGTGTTGTATGTGATTGTGAAGTGGCTGTGATCCTCCAATGTATAATCTCCTCTATTCTGCTCCAATGTTTCCTGATCACTTCCTGGATTTGGCATTACATTCTCTGAATGGCACCTGATTTGCCTTCACATGAAAAGGAACCCAGATTACAAGCAAAATCCAATCTAACCGCTTGTCATCCGGGCTTTTCCTGGCACCTTTTCATTACAAGCTTAACTACTTCAATACCGGGCACCTACACCCCCTTCCTGCCCAGGCCATTTTCAGATTTTAGCGATGTCGCACTTTGAATGACAATTGCGCGGTTATTAAACCCTGTACCCATGTGATATTTGTATCATTTTCTTCACACAAATAGAGCTTTCTTTTGGTGGTATTTAATCACTTCTGTTTTTTTTATCTTTTCCTAAAATAAAAAGACTGAAAATTTTGAAAAAATAAAAAGTTTTTCTTAGTTTCTGTCGGTAAATTTTGTAAATAAGTAATTTTTCTCCTTTGCTGATGAGGTGCCACTTATGGGCACTGATTAGGTGGCACCGATGAGGAGGCACAGATATGCTGCACTGATATGTTGCACTGATTGGTGGGCACAGATAGGTGGCACTGATGGGTGGCATTGATGGGCAGCAGTGATAGCCAGCACTGACTGGCATCACTAATGAGTACTGATTGCTGGCACTGGTGGGCACTCACTGGTGGGAACCAGTGTTAATTTTAGTCTTAGGACAAAAATGGCATTTTAGTTTTAGTCCCGTTTTAGTCTTCTGCAATTGTTTTAGTCGTATTTAGTCGACTAAATTCTCCAGTACATTTCAGTAATTGTAATTTAGTCATAGTCTTTTGACTAAAATGGCTTTTAGTTTCAGTCGTATTTTAGTCACCTCAATTGTTTTTGTTTTAGTCGTATTTTAGTTGACTAAAATAGTATTCATTTAGTCGACTAAAATGTTTTAATCATTTTAGTCGACTAAATTAACACTGGCTGGCACTGGTGGGCACTCACTACTGCTGGCACTGGTGGGCACTCACTGGAGGGCATACTGCTGGCACTGGTGGGCACTCACTGGAGGGCATACTGCTGGCACTGGTGGGCACTCACTACTGCTGGCACTGGTGGGCACTCACTGGAGGGCATACTGCTGGCACTGGTGGGCACTCACTGGAGGGCATACTGCTGGCACTGGTGGGCACTCACTACTGCTGGCACTGGTGGGCACTCACTGGAGGGCATACTGCTGGCACTATTGGGCACTCACTTTTGGTACTGTGGGCGCTTTATTGTAATCAGAGCACTGATGATCAGTGCCCTGATTACATGCCTAGATGTCCTCTGTGAGGAGATGCCGCTGATCCGCTCTCCTCTCCTCACACTCTGTCAGTGTGAGGCGAGGAGCGCCGATTACCGGCACCTTTGTCTTTACATGTGACCAGCTGTGATTGGACACAGCCGATCACATGGTTAAAGAGCCGGGGGCTGCTCAGTGCTAGAAGTTTTGTCACCTTAACCACTTGCTGACCGGCTCCTGTACATATACGTCGGCAGTTTGAAGATGGATATCTCGGTAACAGCAGCAGCATACGATAATGATGGTCTCTGCGGCGGATTTGTGGCAAAATCACCGTTATCGGTGGCGGGAAAGGTGCCACCCCCCCCCCTCCCGCAGCTCCCCTGCGCTCTCCGTCGCTTACCGGAGCCGTCGGCAGCGGCGGAGGCGATCGGGACCTGTCCATGGCTGGGTATGGAGACGAGTGAGGGGAAGATGGCCCCCACCTGTCTCCATATTATAGCAGGGCGGAAGCGACGTCACTTCCGTCCATCTGTCTTAAAGGCACGTTTTTCTTTTTTCTTCTTCTTAAAGGCAAATTTTTTATTTTATTTTTTTGTATTTAAGTCCAAATATGAGATCTGAGGAATTTTTGACCCCAGATCTCATATTAAGGAGGTCCTGTCATGCTTTTTTTCTATTACAAGGGATGTTTACATTCCTTGTAATAGAAATAAAAGTGACACAATTTAAAAAAAAAAAAAAAAAACAGTAAAAAACAAATAAAATCAAGTAAAATAAATAAGAATTTTTTTTTTTTTTTTTTTTTAAAGCGCCCCGTCCCAACGATCTCGCGCGCAGAAGCAAAGCATATGTGAGTAGCGCCCGCATATGAAAACGGTGGTCAAACCACACATGTGAGGTATCGCTGTAATCGTTAGAGTGAGAGCAATAATTCTAGCCCTAGACCTCCTCTGCAACTCAAAACATGCAACCTGTAGAATTTGCCGTAACATTATATTTCACAATGTAAAAAAAAATTGGGCTAACTTTACTGTACTCTTTATTTTTTTTAATTAAAAAAAGTGATTTTTTTTCCAAAAAAAGTGCGCTTGTAAGACCGCTGCGCAAATACGGTGTGACAAAAAGTATTGCAATGACCGCCATTTTATTCTCTAGGGTGTTAAAAAAAAAATGTGTAATGTTTGGGGGTTCTAAGTAATTTTCTACTAAAAAAACTTTTCAAGTTTTTAACTTGTAAACACCAAGTCTGAAAAAGAGGCCTGGTCTTTAAGTGGTTAATGCATAGGATGCATTAAGGTGAAGAAACATGAGGGTTTACAACCCCTGGTTCACGTTGGAGCGATTTGACATGCCATTTGACATGTCAAATCGCATGCCAAATCAACAGTAATTGCCGGAAATGGCACCGTCCAAATCGGTGTGGCGGCACACCGATTCCCAAAAGTAGTTTCTGTGCTACTTTTGGCGACTTCGGGATGCGCTTTCCATAGACATCTGTGCAGAAACCCGCACAGATGTCTCTTAAATCGCACCCGAAGTCTGAACTGGCATGCAGGAATGAAATTGTGCGAGTTCAGCTGTCAGTGTGAACCTGGGGTAAATCAGTATTTTTTGCTAGAAAATTATTTATAACCCCCAAACATTATACAATTTTATTATATATTTTTTTTTTTTTTTTTTTTAGCAGAGACCCTAGGGGGAAAAAAAAAGGTGATCATTGCAATTTTTATGTCACACGATATTTGCACAGCAGTTTTTGCAAACACACATTTTTTTTGGGGGGGGGGGGGAATACACTTTAATAATTAAAAAAAAACAAAAAACTATAGTTGCCCCAATTTTTTGTATAGTGTGAAAGATGTTACGTCAAGTAAATAGAAAAAATACACTTTGGTGAATTTTTATTTGAATAAAAACACCATACATAACCATTTTTTTTTTTTTTTTAATTTAAAAGATGATGTTATGCCAAGTAAATACATACCTAACATGCTTTAAAATTGCGCACACTTGTGGAATGGTGACAAACTACGCTACTTAGAAACCTCCATAGGCGATGCTTTAAATGCCTTTACAGGTTACCGGTTTAGAGTTACAGAGGAGGTCTAGCATTGGAATTATTGCTCTTGCTCTAAAGTTCATGGCGATACTTCACATGTGTGGTTCAAATACCATTTCCATATGCGTGCGCAACTTACATATGTGTTCGCTTCTGCGTGCGATCAAGGAGGGATGGGGCCGCTTTAAAAAATATTTTTTTTATTAAAAATGTATCATTTTATTTTTAATCACTTTTATTCCTATTACAAGGAATGTAAACATCCTCTTTAAAACCACTTCCGGACCGGCTCACGCCGATATACGTCGGCACTTTGAACAGGGATATCGTTGTTATGATAGCAGCTAGCTACCATAACCCCGGTATCCTCGTCTTCAGTGAGCGGTCCGGTTTCAGATAATAGTGGTCTCTGCGGCAAATCACTTTTATCGGCGGCGGGAGACTGCCCTCCGCCACTTACTGGAGCCGTCGGCTGCGGCGGAGGCCATTAGGTCCTCTCCCTCGCTTGGTATGGAGCCGAGTGAGGGGAAGATGGCCCCACCCATCTCCATATCATTGCAGGGTGGAAGCGACGTCAAAACATCACTTCCGCCTATATCTTTTAAAGCAACTTTTTTTTTTTTTTATTGCATTTTAGTGTAAATATTTTTGACCCCAGATCTCATATTTAAGAGGTCCTGTCATGCTTTTTTCTATTACAAGGGATGTTTACATTCCTTGTAATAGGAATAAAAGTGACACAATTTTTTTTTCTTAAAGCACAGTGTAAAAATAAAAGGTAAAATAAATGAGAACATTTTTTTTTTTTTTTCTTTTATAAGTGCGCCCTGTCCCGCCGAGCTTGCGTGCACAAGCGAACGCATAAGCAGCGTCCGCACATGAAAATGGTGTTCAAATCACACATGTGAGGTATCGCCTCGATCGGTAGAGTGAGAACAATAATTCTAGCCCTAGACCTCTTCTGTAGCAAAACATGCAACCTGTAGAATTTTTGAAACATCGCCTATGGAGATTTTTGAGGGTAAAAGTTTTTCGCCATTCCACCAGCGGGCGCAGTTTTGAAGCGTGGCATGTTTGGTATCAATTTACTCGGCGTAACATTTATCTTTCACAATACAAAAAAAATTGGGCTAACTTTACTGTTGTCTTATATTTTAATTCAAAAAAGTGTATTTTTTCCAAAAAAAGTGTTCTTGTGAGACCGCTGCGCAAATACTGTGTGACAGAAAGTATTGAAACGACCACCATTTTATTCTCTAGGGTGTTAGAAAAAAAAAAAAGTATAATGTTTGTGGGTTTTAAGTAATTTTCTAGCAAAAAACCTGTTTTTAACTTGTAAACTACAAATCTCAGAAAGAGGCTTGTTTCTTAAGTGGTTAATAGAAACAAGGATGTCAGGTCCTTTTTATGAAGAGATATGGGGTCAAAAAGACCCCAAATCTCTTCTTTACCTTTAAAGAGGAAGTCAACTCCCCTGGTTTGTTTGTGCCTATAATAAGGCTTACCTATAGGTGCTCTATATATCTCCTAAACCTGCACCGTTTAGGAGATATTTACCGTATACCCTGCGCTCTGAAGGAATGACCACCCATGCCATTTCTTCAGAGCCGTGTGCCGTGACCGCGGATGCGGTCACTCACACAAGAAACAACGGGGAAGATGTCAGCCGTTTCTTCAGTGTGCGGGCGCCGTTTGCAGGGGCTTCGTTCGAAGATAAGTATTTCATAATGAGCTAGTATGTGATGCATACTAGCTCATTATGCCTTTTTCTTTCTTTTGCTTTTAAAAAAATATCATAAAAAGCCTGGACTGGAAATTACATCATGACATCGCTCCGGTACTCCAAAGCCATAGAGTCGTTCAAAGAGTGTTAACTCTTTGATCGCCTATGGGAGCACAAAGCCGCACCATCGGATCGTTTCTCAAGTGAACCGGTGGTAACGGTAAGCCAAAGAAGCACCGGCGGGAGGGGGGTTGCCCCCTCCCTGCGCTTTGGAAACCAGCCCAGCGGCTCATGAACCACTCGGGCCAGTTTCATGAGAAAACCGGCAGTCTGATGAAAAAAACAGTACTGAGGTTATGGCTGGTACAGCCATAAACCTGGTAAACCACTTTCAAACCGCCATGTATATATAAGTATTGCGGTTCCTGTAAGGCGCGTTAAAGCGTGTTATACCGCTAGAAGTTTTTTTCCCCCCTGCAAGGTAAAGTCATAACGTGCTAGTATCACATACTAGCACATTATGTGAAACTTACCTTGAAATGAAGCTGTTCCAGCGCCGTGACGTCAGCGCTGCAGCCGCTTCAATCTTCACCCGTCTTGCTTCTGGGTTGGCAGGCTCCAGCGCTTTGAGTGGCCGGAGCCGTGAGGCCGGGAGCGGCCATTCATGTCACAGGACTCGGAAGGAATGATACGGGTGGCCGTTCCTCCGGAGTGCATATGCCAGTAATGTAATGTAATGTGAATATCTCCTAAACGGTACATGTTTAGGAGGTATTTACACTACTTATAGGTACTTATTATAGACTCAACTATAGGTAAAAGGCAGTAATGGAAGTTAACATTCTATTTAAGCAATGGAATATATATATATTATAAATATTCTATTCTCTTATTTTCTGTTCTGTTTTTTTCTCTATTCTTTTCTATTCAATTCATTTTTCTATTTTATTCTTATATTTTCTATCCTTTTTCTGTTCTATTCTACTCTATTCTTTTATTTTCTATTCCATTCATTTATTTTCTGTTCTAAGTTTTTGAATTTGATTCGAATCGAATTTTGGACAAGATTTGGTTTCGTTATTTCAGATTCTTTTTAAATTCTTTACTATTGTAATTCGGAAATCTGTGTTGAATATAAACTGTTGTAGGACTCAATGAAAGTTGTGCAGTATATTGTAAGCATAGCTCTGTTAAAAGATATGTTAACTTCTGGCAATAACTAGGCCTTCTCCATTCTCTTCACTCAAAGGCAGGCCGCATTGGAGGTCACAGCCAAGTACTGCCGTAATGAACTGGATGAATATGGACAGTGTGTGACAAACAAGCCGGGGACGTGGCATCACGATTGTCATGAGTTAAAGGTCAAGGTGGCCCAGTGTACTTCATCACAGTGAGTAGCAAACATTTTACCTGTAAGGCTGGGTATATATATATATGTGGGTCTGGTTCCGGTGCAGAGTCCGGTGCGATTTCTATTCAGCGATTCAGGTGCAAATTTGACACTGAAATCCCACCTGAAGGGGACTGAAAAATACACAGGACCCTTTTTTTTTTTTTTTTACTATTTGCACTGCAAGCAGCCTGCATGTATGTGCAGCGGCTCCATTGAAACCCAGTCTGGTTCACATGTTATGCAAATCAGGTGCGAAATCACGTGTGGTTCAAAACACATTCGATTCACATATGTGTGAATTGAGCCTAAGGGTTTTTTCATACCATGTCTGTTAAGCTGCATTTTTCTGCAGAATACCACCTACTGTAAGTATGGTGTGAACCGGGCATATAGAAAAGGGCTACAACCGTGTCATTTGTTCACAGAGATCTCTGAATGAGCAGCATTTTTGCTGCAAATTAACTGGGTTTTTGTTGCGTTTTTCGCACTGATTTAACTATGATTTTACTCTGCTTATGGAGTGTTTTTCATAGGTCATGTGACTCAAAAACCGCATCAAAAAGGTAACATGGGTGCGTTAATTATGCGTTCTTGCTGTGTTTTCAATGCATTTTAACTGGGAGGTGTGTGTGTGTTGTGTTTTTTTTTTTTTTTTTTTTTTCCCTCCCCAAAAATGCAGCAAGCAGGATTTTTTAACTCTGGGGCATATCACTTACCTCTTCCTCTGCCAGAAGCAGCACACCGCTGGGGAGGTTGGCTGTGTTGCTGTTCTCTGTCCTCAGTGCCTGGAGAGGGCCAGGACCGGTGTGAGGTCGTGCCCCTAGCGCAGTGCATTGCACTCTAGCTCAGCTGAGCTTCGGTTGTCCTTCCCTGCCGATAGCCTGGCTGATCTGAGCAAGGAATGGAGGAAGCCGCAGCGTTCGAGGGGGCGGAGCTATTGCGCTCCAAGCTGGCCCACAGGAAGTGCCTGGAGAGGGTTACTTCCGGGGCATATGACATCATCATCGGGCGCCGGAGACGAGGTTCCAGTCTTCATAAATGGCGCGAACAGAGAACGCTGGCTGCTGGTGTTTCTTGGTGTTAAGCAGCCAGGCTGTGGATGACCAAGAGGGGCAGAATGGATCCTCCTGCAGTACCTGCACAGGCAGCGGATGCAGTTCCCAACACCAGCACCTCACAGGTAAGCCTGGGGTGTTCTGTCACCACCTTGCTATCCCTGTGAGTGTTCCCTCCCCCTCCCCCCTCTGTAGTAGTGGGTGTAAGGGGACACATTTCCTCCCTCCTGCACGTGGTGTTACGGAGTGATTGTGTGGCTTTAATTACACTGTGGGTCATTTATTTTGTCTTGCAGACCAAGACTCAGGACAAGGCCCAAGCGCAGCCACTTAAAAGGAAATGTGCGGTTTGCGCAAACAAATTGAGCTCCTCATGGAGCAAAGCAGTTTGTCGCACCTGTATAGAAGGCCTAGTAAAGGATGACCCGGTTGCCTCTTGCCAGAAGATGCTTACTTCTGTTAGGGATGAGCTTGCGTCCACCTTCAGTTCCTTTAGAACGCTTATTGACAAGCTCCAGACTCCAGCAGAGAGTCCGTCTTCACTGAAGGCGTCAGTAAGCACTCCGCAGCAGGCAGAGAGTGAAGACTCTGAGGCTGAGGTCAGATCTACCCGTTCTTCTCTGGAAGAATCGGGGTCAGATACAGAGCCCAGAGGTAGAGAATCCACTCGAGGCTCAAGATTTAAGTTATCTGTTGAGGATGTAGATGACTTATTAAAGGCTATCTATACTACCCTTGAATTAAAAGAGGAAGAGGTTCAGTTATCCAAACATGATCTTATGTATAAAGGATTACATAAGAGAAAATCAAGAGTGTTTCCAGTTCATAGTTCTTTGGTTGATACTATTAAACTGGAATGGGATAATCCTGAGAGAAAACCATTCTTCTCTAGTAACCTAAAAAGGAGGTTTCCTTTTGATGAGGACACTGCGCAGCCATGGAATAAGAATCCCAAGTTAGACGCACCTCTTTCAAAAGTTTCAAAAAACTCGGACCTGGCGTTTGATGATATGGGTACGCTTAAGGATCCGATGGACAAGAGGGGGGATATCCTTCTCCACAGAGCCTGGGACTCAGCAGTTGGAAACCTGAAACCAGCTTTGGCTTCCACTTGTGTGGCCAGAAATCTGGAGGTTTGGTTGACTCAGATTCAGTCACATCTGTCAGCAGGTACCTCCAGAGAGCAAATTTTAAAGTCTTTTCCTCTCCTATTTCAGGCAGTGGGCTTTTTGGCAGATTCTTCCGCTGAGTCGGTAAGAATGTCAGCCAGGACTTCGGCTCTAGTGAACTCGGCCAGGAGAAGCCTTTGGCTTAAGACCTGGTCAGGGGACTCGGCCTCCAAGTTGCGCCTTTGTGGCCTTCCTTTAACTGGCGATCATTTATTTGGCCCAGGTCTACAAGAGGCACTGGAACGCACGGCTGATAAGAAAAAGGCGTTTCCAGAGAAAAAGAGAGTTCAGACAGCCAGAAAAAATTTTCGTGGCCAAAACAGGCAACAGAGTCCTAGAGAAAAGGACAGCAGGCCGAAAAAGCATTGGACTGGGCACAAAGGCAGAGGCAAAGGGGGAGTGCTATTTAACCCTCCTCAACAGCCCGCCAAGCCGCAGTGACTTGTGTTCCCCGGTGGGAGGGAGATTGAGGGCCTTCATCCCACAGTGGGCAGCAATCACTCTGAGCCCCTTCGTCCTGGACCTAGTGACCAACGGGTACAGGCTGGAGTTTGTTCACCAACCACCAGAACGTTTGTTGGTCACATTTCCTCCACAAGATCGGGAGAAAGCGAGGGCTCTGGGTCTCCAGATCGGAGACTTATTAGATCAAAAAGTCCTGATTCCTGTTCCTCGATCGGAGCGGGGCAAGGGATTCTATTCCCATGTATTTGTGGTCAGAAAGCCGGCAGGAAAGATTCGACTTATCCTGAATCTCCGGACCTTAAACAAGTCCATCAGATACAAGCATTTCCGTATGGAGACGGTTTTTACAATCAAAAACCTACTATACCCAAACTGCTTTATGGCCACGTTGGACTTAAGGGATGCTTATCTTCACATCCCTATCCATCCAGCCTTCCAAAAGTTTTTGAGATTGGCAGTGAAGACGGGTATGGGGACCCGACATTTTCAATTTCAGGCCCTCCCCTTCGGTCTTTCCTCAGCCCCACGCATCTTTACGAAGGTGTTGGGGGAAGTGCTGGCTCCTCTAAGATTAAAGGCAATAACAGTTATCCCTTACTTAGACGACCTCCTGATAGTGGCAAAATCATACCAAAGGCTGTTGGAAGATCTCCAGGCTGTACAGGACTTCTTACAGTCCCTAGGCTGGCTAATAAACAAAGAAAAATCATCCTTGATTCCGGCCCAGAAAGTAACTTATCTGGGTTACGATTTTTGCTCCGTGAACCAAAGAGTTTTTCTTCCTCAGGAGAAGATTACCAAAGTGTTCCAGACTATGTCAACATTGCAGACCAACCAGTCGGTCTCTCTGAGACAGGTGTCGAGGGCAGTGGGTCTTATGACCTCATGTTTTCCCGCAGTACCATGGGCGAGACTCCGTCAGCGTCCGTTACAAAGGTTTCTTTTAAGAAACTGGGACGGGGACGTAAGGTCCCTGGAGTCAAGGATCTGGCTTCCCGACAGGATAAAAAGAAGCCTGTGGTGGTGGAGAGCTGGTCAGCACCTAGCAGGAGGTCTCCCATGGTCCTTTCCCATTTCCCGAAGGATTACCACGGATGCGAGTTCCTGGGGATGGGGGGCCCACCTCAGCAATGCAGTAGCACAAGGAGAGTGGTCCCCAGAGGAGGCAAGGGCCTCATCCAATCAAAGAGAGCTGCTTGCAGTCCAGAGAGCCCTCCAGTCTTTTCAGATGGAGATCAGGGGTCACAACCTCCAAATCCTGTCAGACAATATAGCGACAGTCGCGTATATCAACAAGCAGGGAGGCACGAGAAGCCGGAGGCTTCAGTCCATTGCCCAGGAGATCCTTTCATGGGCAGAGGGGAATCTAGCCTCCATTTCTGCTGTACACCTGAAGGCCCCGTTTTGGCCCAAGAGGCCATGGTTTTCCCTGCTACAGTCTCTGGTTTCAGAGCCTCCGTGGAGTCTTCCGAAAAGGGAAGACCTATTATTGCAGGGTCCAGTATCACACCCTCAGGTGGTTTCCTTAAACTTGACGGCCTGGTATCTGAAGAAAAGATACTGAGCGCCCAAGGGTTCTCTGACAAAGTAGTCAGGACTCTCGTTAATTGCAGGAAGCCAGTTACTAGAGCCATATATTCCAAAGTTTAGAAAAGGTTTAACTCATGGTTATCTGAAAATGATAGATTAACTCATGATATTCAGTCTATTTTGGAATTTTTCCAAGAGGGTGTCGACAAAGGTCTTTCTGTTAGTACCTTAAAGGTACAGGCGGCAGCTATTAGTGTGTTCCCCCAGTTTTCTCTCCTGGAAAATCCCACTATAGCCAGATTTTTCAAATCTATCTCTAGGGCCAGACCAGTAGTAGTACTTCAAACTCTGGTAGAATTTCCGTTTGAACCTCTGGAAAGGATGTCAGTTAAGTTACTTACATTAAAAACTGTGTTCCTTATAGCTGTTACCTCAGCTCGTAGGGTAAGTGAGTTGCAGGCCCTATCAGTTAGGGAGCCCTTCCTCACGATTTTTGAGGATCGAGTTGTGTTACGAACCGATCCAGGTTTTTTGCCCAAGGTGGCAAATACACTACCGTTCAAAAGTTTGGGGTCACATTGAAATGTCCTTATTTTTGAAGGAAAAGCACTGTACTTTTAAATGAAGCTAACTTTAAACTAGTCCTAACTTTAAACAAATATACTCTATACATTGCTAATGTGGTAAATGACTATTCTAACTGCAAATGTCTAGTTTTTGGTGCAATATCTACATAGGTGTATAGAGGCCCATTTCCAGCAACTATCACTCCAGTGTTCTAATGGTACAATGTGTTTGCTCATTGGCTCAGAAGGCTAATTGATGATTAGCAAACCCTTGTGCAATCATGTTCACACATCTAAAAACAGTCTAGCTCCTTCCAGAAGCTACAAAACTGACCTTCCTGTGAGCAGATTGAGTTTCTGGAGCATCACATTTGTGGGGTCAATTAAACGCTCAAAATGGCCAGAAAAAGAGAACTTTCATCTGAAACTCGACAGTCTATTCTTGTTCTTAGAAATGAAGGCTATTCCATGCGAGAAATTGCAAAGAAATTGAAGATTTCCTACAATGGTGTGTGCTACTCCCTTCAGAGGACAGCACAAACAGGCTCTAACCAGAGTAGAAAAAGAAGTGGGAGGCCGCGTTGCACAACTAAGCAAGAAGATAAGCACATTAGAGTCTCTAGTTTGAGAAACAGACGCCTCACAGGTCCCCAACTGGCATCTTCATTAAATAGTACCCGCAAAACACCAGTGTCAACATCTACAGTGAAGAGGCGGCTGAGGGATTTTGGGCTTCAGGGCAGAGTGGCAAAGAAAAAGCCATATCCGAGACTGGCCAATAAAAGAAAAAGATTAAGATGGGCAAAAGAACACAGACATTGGACAGAGGAAGACTGGAAAAAAGTGTTGTGGATGGATGCCAAAGGTGTGCAATGCTGTAATTGCTGCAAAAGGAGGATTCTTTGATGAAAGCAAAGTTTGATGTAAAAACAATGTTATTTCAAATACAAATCATTATTTCTAACCTTGTCAATGTCTTGACTCTATTTTCTATTCATTTCACAACGTATGGTGGTGAATAAGTGTGACTTTTCATGGAAAACACAAAATTGTTTGGGTGACCCCAAACTTTTGAACGGTAGTGTACATTCCACCGATCTCAGAACATTGTATTGCCAACCTTTTGTAGTTCGCCACAGGGCGACTTAGAAAGAAAATTTAGTTTTCTAGATGTAAGAAGGATTCTCTTGGTCTATCTTGAGGTCACGAAGACCTTTAGGAAAACTGATGCCTTGTTTGTCCTCTTTTCTGGAGTTCACAAGGGGAATAGTGCATCTAAAGCCACATTGGCTAGATGGATAAAGCAAGCCATCTTGGAAGCTTACAAAATTAGGGAGGTCCCTACACCTTTTGTTACCGCGCACTCAACTAGAGCCTTGTCTACGTCTTGGGCTGAGAGGGCTGGTGCCTCACCGGAACAAATTTGCAGGGCTGCCACTTGGTCCAGTTACTCGACCTTCATTAAACATTATCGCCTGGATCTCCTATCAGCTCAGGAGCAGGCGTTTGGTCGTAAGGTCCTTCAGGCAGTTGTCCCTCCCTAGACTGGTAAGTTCTGGCTCATCATCTCATGGGCTGTCCTGGAAGACGCTTGGAGAAAAGCTGAGTTAGACTTACCGGTAACTCCTTTTCTGAGAGTCTTCCAGGACAGCCGGATTCCCACCCGGTATTGTCTGAAGTTATGTGTATTATGCATATGTTTTGCAGGGTCCTACGGTTCTTGAGAATACTGACATGGGCCTGGAGGACCGCCCTTTTATCTGGTGGGGGTGACGTGTTTCCTGTCCTGGTAGGAGGAGCCTTAGGTCTCATGGGCTGTCCTGGAAGACTCTCAGAAAAGGAGTTACCGGTAAGTCTAACTCAGCTTTATTTCTAAAAGGTGGACTTTAAATCTTTCCCAGCAGTACCCTCTACATACTCTGATCTCTAGGTGGCAGTATTGCTACATCATTATTCAAAACCATTACCGCATTTTCAATGATTTAAAATCCACATAAGATTAAGATTTAAATAACATGAATCTATTTAAATGCTCTTCTTATTACAAATACAATAAGGAGTAAATCTAATTTTATTTTTACAGACTTGTCATTTATTATAATGATGTGTAAAATATATAGCACTTGTGTGGTTAAATATTAAATGCAAAGCTAACAACATTAAAAGTATGGTTATCGCATACCGCCAGCTGGAGAAGGTCTCAGGTAAAGTATACTCAAACCCAGTCACTAAAATCTTTGATAAGCTTCAGCTTGTTTTTGTAATTTTCAATCTCTTGATGTATACAGCTTTTAACCACTTGCCGACCAGCCTATAGTAAAAATACATCTTTGTTT